>JASSRY010000042.1:1188217-1199740 GCA_032466555.1 Tinamus major | reverse complement strand
ATCCAGGGAATGCTGGATCCAGGGAATGCCCTATCCGCGCCAGCAGAGGTCACCCCGCCCCAGTAAACCCAGCGCTGCGGGGCCTGCAGCCAGGCCCAGCGGCCGGCTGTCCGAGACGGCAAATCCCGCGGCTGCTCCGCTCATCCCAGCAAATCCCCGCGGCTTCATTCCCAGGGCTCCAAGGCAGCTCCCCATGGGCGTGTTTCATCCCAAGGATAGATCTTTGCCAAGAAATTTTAAACAGCTTTCCCTGACTTTTTAAAAATGTCTTCCCCAAAAGAACTGTGATTCACCTGGAAAAAGATATATATTTTTTTTAAGGAAGCCCCGCGCCCTCCCACGCCGCTCACAGCGGGTCTGTCCCCTTGGCCGCAGCGCCGGTTCCCGTTGCTCCCGGCTCGGGGAACATCGGCTGCTTCGGGTTTGCCTGGGGAGCGGAGCAGCTCGCGGCCAAGGGGCTTCTCAGGGCAAAGTAAGGGGGAAAGGGGAGGATTTGTGCATTTAACACGCGCAGGTGCCATCTGCATCCCGCTGGAGAAGCCGTGGTTCGGCGGCGCTTTCCCAATCGGAGTCCGTCCCCAGGCCCCATTTTCCATGCGGGAAGCCCCACGGGAGATGCGTGGAAGCGGCGGGCTGTGTCCACAGGAGGTTTCCAGCCCCGACGCACCTGGACGAGGCACAAATCCTGGCTCGGCGCCAGCTCCCCCAGGCCTGGCCGTGTGTGCTGAGTTGAAGTGAACCAATAATACCTTAAAATTGCTAAAATTTAGCCTTGTGTGTACTGTGCTGGGTGACAGCTCCGATTAGGCCTTGGTCCAGAGCCAGCTCAAGCGAACTCAAGGTCTTTCACTGACTGAGGGCTTTGCTTGCAGCCTCCCCGTTTGCTGAAATGCAGAATCACAGCCACTACTTCCCACAGGATTACTTCTTTTTTTTTTTTACCTTGCAAAACAGACTTTATTTTTCTTCCTGTAAATTTTGTGCAACATACAGCTATATGCCTATAGAATACACCTCAATAAAAAGTTATTCTTCCATACATTATATTACTTTTTATTTCATGTCATGAAAAATTCAGACAAAGCTTTTGTCCTTAAATAAACATTTCTCCCTCCCTTGCCCTCCCTTCCTAGCTGACTGGTCTGAAAAGAGGAAGTTTTATTATTTAGTTATTTTCTTTTCTTTAAAAAAATAGAAATTACAATCTTACAAGACAGAACATTCAATGAGAACAGAAGCATGTTCCTAAGTCTAAAAAGTAAAACATTTCCATAAAACCTGTTGGTATCTACAGGTAGGTGTGTGTAGGGGGGGTGTCAGATGGAAAAAATGTTCTCCATTTCTTCCTTTCATTCATATAGATAAAAATAACATAAAACCGACTGAAACTTTATATATTTTCTCTTTTGCACCAACATTCACAAGAATATATATTATTATATATTTTATCCATTTTTTATACACAGTGTGAGGGTTCTGGAGGTGGAAATGCACACTCAGCTAAACTGCCATAACAAACAAACAAACACAAAATTAATCTTCATCTGGAAAAGAGCAATCCCTCGCTGCTGAGGTCGTCCCCATAAAGGGAGCCTTTAGCTTTGCTACCTCTTAAAATAAAGCGGCCAAACGTCTGGCGGCCGGTGGGAGGGAAACGTTTCTCCGGGACGCTGAGGACTGAGCGTCTGGACGCGTTTGTGGCCTCAGGGCTCCGCTGGCCGCATGCGGCTTGGTCAGGAGGAGGAAACCTCCCTGCTTTGGTCCTGGGCGCTCCGCTGCGGCCGGGCGGGCGCGGAGGCGCAGGAACCTCCCGCTGCCTCCAGGCTTGGACATTCCTACCCGTTCATCCAGCCTTTTCCTAAAAAAGAATCCGTGATTTGTCCCTATGCCGGAAGCCGCGGCTCTCGCGGCGGGCGCAGGAAGGGACCGCGGCGCCGCGTGGCACAAGGCGCGGGCTGAAACGCGCTCGGGTGCCGCGGGGCTTCGCTGCGTGGCCCCGTCCTGCTCCGGCGGCAGGAGAACCAGGCGCCCGAAGCGACCCGCTCTCCTTGGGCCCTCGGGAGGTGGAACCCTGCACTCCGCTCCCGGTAAAAAACAGTTCAGACCTCCCAAGACATCACTTAATCATCCAGTCCTTTCCTTTAAAAAGAAGTTAAAAGTGCTGGTTCCTGCCCTTCGAGCAGGCTGGGTTACAAGTGTCTAATACTTCCAGTCGCCCTTCGATTCCCACATGGGCTTTTATTGCTCAGAATACCAAATCTCTCCCAACACAGAGCTGCTGCGTCCAAGGCTCGTGGCGAGGGCTCAGTCTTTTCCTGATTTAAGGTGCTTTCTTGGTGTCTTTGCCGATGAAATGAAAACGGTGACGTGTACCATGGTGCGTGGTGGTTGGCGAATACCGAGGACGTGGAAGGGTATGTGCTTTTTTTCCTGAACATTTCAAAACACCCGCAGCTCTTTGCGCTGAGAGAGGGCCTGCCCTTTCTGCAGGGGGGCATCGATGGAGACCTCCCGCAAAGCACATTCGCCCTCTCGAGCACTTTCCCCATGGCCTGTCTCCCCCAGGAGAGGAGCCAGGAAGCGAACGGTGCTGTTGGAAATGACTTTTTTTAAAAAAAGGCACAACCCTCGAGACGAAAAAGGCAATACTGACTTTTCACTTCCATAAAGCTTTAGGATCCAAGGTTGGAGGGGGAAAGGAAACGAGCTCGACACATCCCCAGCCCGGCTAACACTGCGTCGGAGAACAACGTATTGGCACTCAGCACTGTGACGGGCCAGCGGCCACCCAGCAGCCTTCCCCGGAGACGCGGGGGTGACGACATGGAGGGAAGAAAGGAGGCTGCCAACATCTGATATGCTCCGATAAGCAGTTCGGACAGCGGCGGACAAACCCCGAAAGCACCCGGCCGCTGGGAAAAGAGCGGATTGCTGAGCTTCTCCTCAGCTTTTCCCCGCAGGAATCCCAGCGGCTTCCTGGCGAGTCTTCCCTGAATGAGTTTGGTCCATGTTCTCCCTGGGGAGGTCTGGAAAGTGCCAATATCTACGGCCGTTGCTAATAAAGCTCGTTTGGTTCGGGGGGTGCGACGAGGGAGTCGACGGTTTTGGCTTTGTGCTCGGCGATGCTAGAAGCTGCCGGAGGATGTGGTTGTACATGTGAGAAATCAATGCAAAGCAGAGAAAGAACTTGGCGATTTAGCCCTTTGTCAGCAGAAAGCGGGGCTGCGTCGCAGCAGGTTTTCTTTCCTGTGTAGCTTTTTGGCATTCGTTGCAGGAGGAGCAAGAACAGGGACTGAAAAATCATCGGCAGAGCCTGGTGGGCGAATCCCTCGAGTGACCCAGCCGGCCAGGGGAAGGAGCTGGCGACGTTCCCTAGACCGAACGATCCCTTCTCCTTCCGAGCCCCCTAAGCTGGGAGCAGTGGGTCCAGACCAGACCACAACTTTCTGGGCTAAAGGACCTTTCACTTCCCCCTGCCTCAAAAGGGAGTTTCTCCTCTTAAAAAGCTCCCAGGTACTGCTAAATGGAGGATAACCTCCCAAATACCAGTAGCAGAGAGCAAAAAGGGAAAAAAAGCAGAGTCCAAGTTGACCTGAAGAAGAGGCAAAGACAGAGCTCCTTGTGGGGCCTGTGATGGGAAGAGGGGACATAGCGGCAGGGTTGGCTTTAGGCTGGGAGGAGGAAAGGCCACGAAAGCTACTCTGGGATGCCAGGATCACAGGAAAGATTTGCAGAGGTCTCTAAAACCCTAAGTGCGACAGCCCAGCTCGCCGAGAGCCGCTGCTTGCGATGACGCGTGAGGGAGCAGCGCCCGAGCCGACGCACCGGCACCGCTGCAGGAGCTGAGGTTTGGCCACAAACACGAGGGCAAAGCCCCTCTCCTTGAGAAACCCTCAAAATCAGAGAGAAAAACAGAAACACGTGAGGTGGGCAGACCTGCCGAACCTGCTCCGAAACGCAGTGTTTCCGGACAGCCGGAGCGGGGAAGGGCAGCCTTCCTGACCGAGCAGCCTCGGCTGGCCTTGCTTTTGGGCAAAGAGCCCCCGGGAGGGTTCGGAGACCCTGCAAAGCTTCTCCCTTCTCGTTGGGACTCCTTCTCCCAAAATCAGCCCGCTCCGCCAAGGAGACCCGGTGCTGGATCCACCTCCTTGGCATCTTCAGTTGTGCTGGGCAACCAGGAATAAAGCAAAGCTTCCAGCCGGGAGCAGACAGCTGTCCCCATCCCTATCGGACCAGTCCGCATTGCCCTTTCTTCATCCCACGCTTTTGCCTTGGGCGTTTGAAAGTAAAGACGGGAGCTGGGCAGTGCGGGCCGGGCCCTGGCAGGGCCGGGCCCTGGGGCTGGGCTCTCCCGCGGGTCCATGCGCGTCGGGGGTGTCGGGACCTTGCTACTTACAGGAGCATCTCCTCTCCCAGGAGGAGATTTCACATTCATTTCACTGGTATGGCAAAGTCAGGTTGCTTTTCCTTCAAGGTGCTTTACATTCAAGAGCTATTGCAATCCACAGCGAGGAAACGGGGCCTGGGAGCTCCCTCGACCCCACAGGTTCTCTTGGGTTTGATTATTCGGTTTAAATAAGCTGTCCCAAACCTCTGAAGTTTAGTTCATCTCCAGGCTTTGGGAGCTCCAAGGGCGCTGGCCGCCCCGGGCCTTAGCTCTCCCGCGGGTCGCTGTATTGCAGCTCTGAGTTGAAGACCTCCTTGTAGAGCGGAGGGAAGTTCATAGCGGTCTCTGGATGCAGGAGCCGGAAAAACTCCAACTTGTCCAAGTGCAGATTACAAATCGTCTTCATCAAGGGCAGCTTGGAAACCATCTGTAGGGAAACAAAGTGATGGAGCCGGTGAAAACTTTGTTCCCTGTCAGCCCTACCTGGCATTGGCACAGCCCATCCTTTGGAGCCATGGGAGTGGATTTGGGGAGCTCCACTGGCCATAATTTCTGTGTTTGGGGTCATCTCACTGTCACTGCACAGCTCTGGGAACAGGAGAGCCCAGGCAGCAATGGACATTTCCCTAGATATGGTCAGCCTGGCCACGGGTGTCTCCACCAGCGTGGTCTAGACCCCTCCTGGAAGCCCCGGAGATGCCCAGTGCTTGGAAGGAGAGACTCTCCTCCTCTTCTGGCAAGTCCCAAGGATGGCCGGGATGCGCCGGTGCATGGAGAACAAGCTCTGGCAGAGGCACCTGCGTCGAGCGTGGCTAAGACAAAAGCCACCCCACAACATGTCACCAGCCTCAGGGTGTCCCCGTCCCCAGCTTGAGCCAGACCCACAAAGATGCTGCTCCGGCCGGGCCGCCAGCGCCCAGCACTGGTACCTTGGAGAGCTTGTCCTCGGCAGAGTGTTTCTTCTGGATCTCGTGCTGCAGGGCTATGTAGATCTTGTCCTGGAGCTTCTGCACCTTCTTGGACTCCGTCAGCCAAGGGCGATCTAGGGGGAGAGCAACGACGGCCCAGTCAGTGCTGCGGAGAGGACCTCCATCCCGCAGGGCACATTGCGCGGCTCTCCCGACACCTGCTCGCTCCTCAGGGTGTTTTTGGGGACGGCTGACGAAGCCCTGCGCTGCCGCCAGCTCCCCAGCCCCAGCCCTGCAGGTGGGGCGCCGAGGCCTCTAGCACCAGCTGGGTTTTAAGGTTCCCTGAACATTCCCAGCTCCTCAGCTTTTTCCAGCACAACATCCAGGCACCTCCGGAGTGCGTCTGGAATCCGTGGAGCCTGCGGCCAAAGGGGCTGCTCCTGCTGGAGCTGCTCATCCTCCTTTCCCAGCAGTGCCTTAGACCTTCTGCTGAGGACATTCACCCCACCGAGATTCCTGGGTGGCCCCTGCCCGGGCGCCCACCTGGAGGCAGCACTGGGGCTCGGGGCGCCGCGGCAGCGCCCCGTGTGCCCCCCGGTTCCCTCGTGTCCCCGCTCACCCGGGGACAGCAGGACGGCGGCCGTGAAGAGGGCGATCTCCTCGTCCGACAGCTGGAGCCGGCACAGGTTCCTGCCCAGCTCGAAGACGGCGCTGATGAGATCGTCGCAGCCTAACGGGGACACGGGCAGAGGGACATGTCACCGGTGTCCCCTAATCTGTGGGGCGATGCCCAGGGCTCCGCGGAGCCTCGGCTTGTCCCCAGGAAGGGAGATGCCACCGCGCAGCAGTAACCAGGCTGCGAAGCCCATGAGGCCGCCCGGGTGCCGAGGAAGAGGAAGGGCCCGGGGCGGGCGCGCGGAGCGGCCCTTACCGAGCGCCTTGAAGACGTGCGCGCCGCCGTGCTTGCCCTCGAAGAGCACCGTGTTGTGCAGCGGGTTGAAGGCGCGCGCCATGCGGATGAGCAGCACCTCCAGGCACCCTGGTGGGAGGCGGGCATTGCCATGGGCCCAGCACCACAGAAAAGAAGCCAAGGAAAAAAAAACAGTGCAAATTGGAAGTCCAAATTGTTAATTCCCAAGAGCAAAGCGTTTAGAGAAACAGATCCAATTTCATGTGTTTTTTTTGTTTTGTTTTGTTTTTCTATTCCCACCCCCTCAGGCTTCCAATCACAACCACGGTATTTCATCAAGGGGGAGTATTATCCAGACATTGAGCATCCAGAAACAGAGGGCGATCGGTGGGTTGGAGCAATGTGATGGAGCACCGAGAGAGGGTGAAAACAAAACAGCAGGAAAAATGGGAGAAACAAATTTAAAAAAAAGGTTGAACTCCAGCGCGGCAGCCCTGGGCTGGGGACACGTTGCTGCACCGTGATCCAGGCACACGCAGGGCACCTGGGCAGGGACATGGCCAGAGCATCCCCCCTGTGCCCCTGCTCTGCCCCTATAAAAGGGGACTGAAAAAGCAGCTCCCATTTGGGCAGCGTTTTCCTTCCAAAGGTCTCAAGGCTTTAGGGAAAACGTCACATCTCGCACGGTCACAAAGAAACCATCAGGAAGGTGGCGAGTGCCACGAAGGGACCAAGGCAATGGCCAGGGGGCTCAGAGAGCGTGGAAAAGCGCGGAGAAGTGCGGAAAAGGCAGTGGGAGCCCCTGGCAGCGCAGCGGGGGCTGGCGATGGGGCCGGCGGGGCGCGCGGCTCTTACCGGCTTTGAGGAGGATGATCTGGTCGTTCTGGCAGAGCTCCATGAAGCCGTCGATGCGCTTGGCAAACTCCACCACGTACTGGATGGCGTTGGAGATCTGCAGCGAGCACTGCTGCCACATGGCCTCGCAGCTCTGCAGGGACGGCGGGGACGTCATCACGGCTCCGCGGCGGCCCCATCCAGCCCCCTCCCCGCTGCGTGGGGCCAGGGAGCAGCTAAGGGAAGCTCGCCGGCTCCGGAGCGGCTCCGCGGCCCCGCGTGTCCCCGCAGAGGGGCGGAGGGTGACGGGGCGCTCGTGGTGGCGGCTGTCACCTTGCTCTGCAGGGCGCGGATCTCCTCCGGGCTGTAGAGCGTCCACGCCAGCCGCTTGAGCTCCTCCGCCGTGTACTGGCACGTCTCCAGGTGCGACTTGACCACGTTCTGTGCGATCCGCTCTGCAAGGCGAGCGCAGCGGCCGGTGGCAGTGGCTGCCAAACCATGGGGACGTCCCCACTTTCCCAGGGCCACCCCCCTGGCCTGGTCCAGGTGGCCCCGAGGGCTGCGGGGACCCACGATTGGAGGCATCAGGGGGAAAGGGACCGGAACGGGGGCAGCGATGCAGAGCCGCCGGTGCAGCGAGCTGCCTCGGGGCTCAGCCCGCACGGGCGCTCACCGATCTCGAGGATGGAGACCTCGGTGGCCAGCGGGCCGCCCTCGAGCGCGCCGTGCGCCAGCAGCGCCGGCTCCAGCATCAGCTCGTAGAGCGACTCCTGCTTGATGAGCGCGGCCTCGGCCACGTCCAGGCTGGACGGGTCGGGCGAGGGCTGCGCCGACGCCAGCAGGTCCAGGTTGTAGTAGGCGCCGCCGCCGTCCGGCGTGAGGGGGAAGTCGAAGAGGAGCCCGTCGGACAGCGTGGAGATGTCGTCCAGGTCGGAGAGGCCGCTGCTCACGCTGGTGGTGTAGACGCGGCCGAGCGGCTCCGGCTCATCCTTGGGAACGCCGCCCTGCTCCTGGCTCTGCTGGTGCTTCTGCACCTCGGCGTACAGGCTGTCCCGCTGCTTCTTGGACATGCGGCCGAATTTCACTGCTGCCCGGGGGCACAAGCGGCGCCGTTAGGAGAGCTCAGAGGAGATCCTCGCTCGGGGCTTTATAAACCCAGTGAGAGCAACACCCCCCCAGCAGCAATTCTGGGTCAAATCGAACAGAATCCATTTCTGTTTTCCTATAGGAACGCCGCAGTTTAACCCCTTCTAAACCACTCCCGAGCAGCTCTAAACCCACATCCCAGCGGACGCATTTTGACCAGAGAAGCTCACAGGCTTCGATGCCAAAAACGCCCCAATTGGATCCTTCCCAAACACCCCTCAGGTGTTTGCCAGTTCATTCTGAACCCAACATTCCCAGGGCCCAACATTGGGCAGGGAGAACAGCCTCGTTACTCCCCAACCCCCTGTCTCTCCCTGATGCCCTTCTGCTCCGGCCGTGCCGGGGGTCCCCGCTCACCGTCCCGCGACATTCCCAGTGCCAGGCATTTCTGCAGGCGGCAGTGCTGGCAGCGGTTGCGGTTGGTGCGGTCGATGAGGCAGTTGCGCTGCCGGGAACAGGAGTAGCTCGCGTTGTTCTGCTGGCTCCTCCGGAAAAAGCCCTGCGAGCGGCAGCGGGAGGGTTGAGGGACCCGCCGGGCACGGGGACGCCCCGCGGGCGCCCGCCCGGGCACGGGGACTCGCCGCTCACCTTACAGCCCTCGCACGTGATGACGCCGTAGTGGATCCCCGAGGACTTGTCCCCACAGATCTTGCAGGGGATCACCTCGATTTGGGCTGCAGCAAGGAGAGGGGGACAAAACGGGGATGCTCAGCGATGGCGGCTGCTGAAGGGGCTGAGGAGAAGGGTGAAAACCAGCCCCCAAACCCATTTTGGAGCGTAGAAGCAAAGGGATGCCTCGCGCTGGTGCTCCATCCCTGCCTGAATGCCCTTGCAGGAGTGCCCCCCTCTTTCCTCCCCACAGCATGTGAATTTTGGGGTCTCTCCACAGGGGAACAGGGCAGTGGGTGCCTCACAGCCCTCCCCGCATCCTACAAACCCTCCGGCAAGGAAAACGCCGGAGCCAAAGAGGGCAGAGCTGCGGCACCCCCGGATACCCAGAACCTGGCAGCACGGGATGCCGCTACCCCGCACATCTCCTCCGCATCCATCCCCCCGTGATGTCCCGGGGGCCTTTCCCGGTCCTGCACCGCAGATCGGGGCCTCTCCCCGCTCCAAGTTAAAAACGCCAGGAGCGACGCGGCGGCTCCGGGGGCTGAATCCCTTCCCCCCGCAAATCCGCGCTGCGGCTCCGGCCGCGCTGAGCCGCTAAGAGGCTTCGTCCTCCCTCGCCGCCCCCGGATCAAGGCCGGCTCTGCCCTCCTCCCGGCGCCCGCGGAGCCGCGGGGGGACGGGGCGGCCGCGAGGCTCCTACGTGACGCCCGGCATCTCCGCGGCCCCTAATCCGGCCCCGCTGCCGCGCGCGGGGCGCCTCCGCGCTCTGCGCCCGCACCAAAATAAACCCCGCGGGCAGATTACGGATATTTAAGAACTGCTGGGCCCGGGCAAATCCCTGGCTCGGGTAATTCCCTTCTGCCCGGCAGCCGCATCCTCGCGCGGACGATGTTTGCAGGGGCGGCTGCGGCCTGGAGCAGGGAGTGTTTTGGCTGCAGAGGGCCACTGTATTCCCCTTGTATTCCCATTCCCACTATATCCGCACTATAACCTCATTCCTCCCATATCCCCACAATTTTCCCCTTATATTCCCATTCCCACCATATCCCCGTTCCCACTATATCACCACTATATCCCCACTATATTCCCCTTACATTCCCATTTCTACTATACTCCCACTATGTTCCCTTTATATCCCCATTCCCACCATATTCCCACCATATCCCCATCACCACTATGTTTCCATATCTCCACTATATTCCCCTTATGTCCCCATTCCCACTACATCCCTGCTATATTTCCGTTATATCCCCATTCCCACCATATTCCCACTATACTCCCACTATATCCCCATTCCCACTATATTCCCACTATATCCCCATTCCCACTATATGCCCACTATATTGCCCTTACATTCCCATTCCTACTATACTCCCACTATATTCCTACTATATCCCCATTCCCACCATATCCCCATTCCTACTATATCCCCATTATATTGCCCTTACATCCCCATTCCCTCTACACTCCTGCTATATCCCCATTCCCACTATAGCTAATGTCCCTGTATGGGCGGGCTCCGAGGGCCGCTCCGAGCATCCCGCTGGCTCCGCAGCGGAGCCGCCCCCGGCAGGAAGCGCCGCTCCTTGTGCAACGTAATTGGGACCGCCGGGTGATGCATCCCGGCGTCCCGCCTCGCCCCGCGCCCGCAGCCCGATACTCCCTGCCCCGCAATCACCCCGCGCGCCCGTCGCGCCTTCCCGGCACGGCCGGCCCAAAACGTTCCCTTCTCCGCTCCGAAAGTGGCCGGCGGGCAGCAAGACGGGCGCAGCGGGGATGTTTGGCCCAGGATGACAGGGACAAGGTGCCACATCCCAGCCGGTGATGCCCTCGGAGAAGAGGGGCAGAGGGCAGGTTCTTAGTGAAAGGCGCTGCCGGTCCCGGGTTCTGGAGCTGGGCATCAGTTTGAAGCACGTGGCTTCTCCGCTGGGTAAGGAGGGAGGGATGGAATAAGATGGTGTGGGATTATTTCCATGCCAGGAGCCTCTCTGGGCTCCAATTGGGAATATTGCATCCTGGTAATTAGTACATGCTAACGCTGGGCACCTGATGGGCTATTAGGGGCTCAGTCCCAAGGGATTGACGTGGGGATACAGCTTTGGCTCTGGCTTTGGGACAATTAAAACCGGGCACAGCTTTTAATTGCCGCTCCGGTCATTACTCCTGGCTGAATCACAGGGATCCAGCTGCCTGGCTGGCACCTCCCAACGCGGGAACGCGGGAAAGCGGTGCCTCTCCAAAAGGCAGATCCAGGCTCCATCTGAGCCTGTCTCGCCTCCTTCCAGCCCCAACAAGCTCCAGTGCAGGGACCCTCCTGACCCCAGCACGTCCCTCCCTCGGTTTCCCCTTCTTCCAAGGGGAGCAACAAAACCTCCCATTGGGAAAGAGGGGAAAATTCACCCGCCAGAGGCTGCAAATAGATAAACAAACCAGCCGAGCCGGCAATTAAAATGTCCCCGCTGCGGTATTTGCTCTCCTCCCCCCGTCAACACGCCTTGCCCAACGCTGGCAGCGGCTGCGGCGCTTATGTAACCCGTGCGCGGGGCCCGGAGCGCGGCCGGCATTGGCTGCGCGGCCCGCCGCTCCGGCAGCCCCGCGCGCCGTAATCCTGCCCTACTGACACACTTTCGGCTCCGCGCGCTCAACGCCGCCCTTATGTAACGCGCGCGGCCCCGTTAACCCTTCCCGCGGCCCCGGGACAGGACGAAGTCGCCCACGGTTCGAGC
>JASSRY010000042.1:1151852-1165064 GCA_032466555.1 Tinamus major | reverse complement strand
GGCGGCGCAGGGCGGCGGTGTGGACGAGCTCTTCGACGTGCGGAACCTCTTCTACCTCGGCGCCTTCCAGGCCGCCATCAACGAGGCGCAGCGCGCCAAGGTAGCGCGGCCCCGGGGGGAGCCCCGGCCCCGGCGGGGAGCCCCGGCCGGCGGTGGCTCCGTGCGGGTTCGAGTCACATCTCTCGTTCCCCCCTCAGCCGTCCGGCCCGGAGAAGGAGACGGAGCGGGACGTGTTCCTGTTCCGCGCCTACATCGCGCAGGTGAGGCGGGAGGCCGTTACCGGCGGCGCCCGGGCCGGTCCTCCCCGAGAGGTGCTTCTTTACCCTTAAAAAAACGTGTGGGGAAAATTCTCCTTTTTAAGGTCTGTGAAATCCTGCTGTGCTTGGGGAGCGTGATGGGAGGTATAAAGTAGCGGTTTTCCTAGTTCTTATAGACCAAACCCTTGTGTCTGTTGTCTGAAACCTCTGCATTTTGTCTTTAATAGAGGAAATATGGTGTTGTTCTGGATGAAATTAAAGCCAATGCTAGCCCTGAGCTCCAAGCAGTGAGGATGTTTGCAGAGTATCTTTCCAACGAGAGCCAAAGGTAAGCGTGGTAATAAGTTACAATGCTCGAATGCTGTCTGTCAGGGAATGTGCTTCCCTGTGGGAAGTTTCCAGGGGGGTGTGTTGTGTCTGTGCACTCTGCTGTCTCGTTCTGCAGTGAATCACCAAAAGTGGATTTTTAGGGGGTTGAATCTTTTTGCATTTTTTCTTTAGTAATTAAATAATCTCAAATTCCTACTGTTGCTTTTCTCAGGGATGCAATTGTTGCCGAGCTGGACAAAAAAATGGCCAAAAGCGTCGATGTGGCTAACACTACCTTCTTGCTGATGGCCGCTTCCATCTACTTCCACGACAAGAATCCCGACGCGGCTCTGCGCACCCTGCACCAAGGGGAGAGCTTGGAGTGGTGAGTGCGGCTGCGCGCGGCGCCGTTAGCAACGTCCCTGTTATCCCGGTCCGGATCGTCTCCAAAAAGCTTGGGAGCCCTTGGGAAGCTCTGTGGAGCATTGCCCCCTAAGGAATAAGTGGCTTGGAGCTTGTCCTATAAAGGGTATCAATCTCCAGCAATACTTAAGAATAGTGCGTATTCAGGGTTGCTGAACGAGCGTTATGACCCTACAGCAACGGAATATTTCGGAAGCAGGAGCGAGCTTCCCTGTTCTTTGTCCTGGTGATTATTCTTCCTGCTTTGTTGGTTTTCCTGCTGCAGGAAGACGTGTCCGTAGTGACTGCTACCATGTCCCTCTGCTATGCAGCAGGTTCCCCAGTAAAGCCCCCAGCTGAGTCTGCCTTTGTTCTTGCAGCATGGCAATGATGATACAGATTCTCCTGAAGCTCGACAGGCTGGACCTGGCCCGGTAAGTGTGTCCCTTGGGTGCACCCCTTTGTTTGTAAGCAGTGTTCTTGCAGTGGGTTTTTATAAAAGAAATAGTAATAACAGCCCTTGATAAGGGAATTTTGGTCACCTAACAATGCTTTAGCACCCGCAGCGGGTGGAATAAGCTGTGTGTGGCTGTGGATGCTCTGTGCAATATCCTTGTTCTCCATGATGCAGGAGCTTTGGGGGTGATGAAGCTAGATACAGGTAAAGGAAGAACCTCTCCCAGGCCTAAGCTCGTGTGTTCTACACTGCGGTTCAAATCCCCAGCCCTGGATTATTGTCTTCATTAAACAAGGTTAAATGGGGAGGGAACAGTCTTCCACCAGTTGTTATTTCATCAAAATATAAAAGCTTTGGGCCACGTTACCAGGTTTCTGTGGCCGTTGTGCTGCAAGGATAGACAGAGGACACTGCAGCCTTTTGTGTGTACCTGAAAGAACTCTAGAGGGTCTGGTGTGTTTCTGCTACCCCTCCTGCTTTTGCTTCTGCAGCAAGGAGCTTAAGAAGATGCAGGAGCAAGATGAAGATGCGACTCTCACTCAGCTGGCCACTGCCTGGGTGAACATAGCCCTGGTGAGTGTCCTGGGGAGGGATCCCCAGCACACAACAGCTCGGGAAACACTGTCCCCTTCGGAACCTGCTTTTTGGTGGAAACATCAACCTTCTGATGGTTTAAGTGGCTCTTGTTGTGTCCTGTTCCTTTCACCCGCCGTCTCAGAGTGATCTCCTGTGTGTAGCAGAGCAGTAGCTCATTTGTCTCCTCTCTGCAGGGTGGTGAGAAGCTGCAAGATGCCTATTACATCTTCCAAGAGATGGCAGATAAATGTTCCTCTACCCTCCTTCTGCTGAATGGACAGGCAGCCTGCTATATGGCCCAGGGCAAGTGGGATGATGCAGAGGGGGTTCTTCAGGAGGCCCTGGACAAGGTATCTTCTGTTTTGTAGGCAGGCTGGCTCGAATTGAAACACCGTTCCTAGGCACGTGGAGCAAAATAACAGGGACCTGCTTCATGAAAGCCTTGCCAAAGCTTGTCCTGTTACTGCCTATCTTTTCTTCTGCTTTGCCTTCTCCAATAAAGTGAGTTAGGAATTTGGTATTTTTTGCAGCACTGTGCAAGCCGTTAAAACTAATCACAGTAGAGGTTAAGTCCAATAATAGGTGATTATTTTGTTTTTCAGGACAGTGGCCATCCCGAGACGCTGATTAACCTCGTTGTCCTGTCACAGCATTTGGGCAAACCACCAGAGGTGAGACTTCCCTAATGACCTCGGAGAGCAGAGTCTGGTGAACCTGTCCCTGCTGTGGAAGTACATGGGGCTACATTATGGAAGTAAATTTCTGTACTTGAGAGGAAGGTCTGGGTGGAAAATTAGCTCCCACAGTGTGTGTCCTGTTTTCACTGACTGTTATTTTTGTCTTGCTATTTAAGGTCTACTTTAAAGTGTGGGGTTTCCACAGTTTCACTGCTTTTACTTAGGGCTATGAGCATTGCAAATCATGTGAAAATTAGATCATAACCCCTGAAACTGGGTTTACTCGAGTGTCTTGTTTTAAACGTTGACTTTTTTCATCTTAATACTTACATTTCCCTATCTCATCCCTTCAGGTAACAAATCGCTACTTGTCACAGTTGAAAGATGCACATAAAAATCATCCATTCATAAAGGAGTATCAGGCAAAGGTACTAGTCACTTCTAAACGTAAAAATGGATTTATTGTGGTGCTGTCCTGGTGTCTGATGGAACAAGGAGATTCTTGGTTAAACATGATTACAGTTTTGAGAGGGGCAAGTCTGTTCTTGCTCTGGTGTCATGAGAGATGTTGGGAGATGCTGGCCGGAGGTGAGACAAGGAGAGAGGTGTCTGAACCTAGTGACATCTTGAAATAATAGTTCTGTGATTGGAATTCTTACCATCAGGTACACTTAAATAGGAGGGACATCCTTCTAAAAGACAACTTGGAGAGGAAACAGGAGGGTAAGGATAATAGGAAAGGGGAATAGAACAAATTAAAAAAAAAATGAGAACAACTTGATAGAGGCAGTCGAGCTTTTTAGAATTCTTTATGCCTTAATAAAATGGGATCGTGTCTCTGGAGCTCAGTGGTGGTGCAGAGCTCATTAAATTTACAGCTGAGCTCCAGCTTTGTTCCTTTTGTTTCTGTTTTTGCCTTGAAGGAGAATGACTTTGAGCGGCTGGTGGTGCAGTACGCGCCCAGCGCCTGAGAGCAGCGCCGGGGCCTGGGAACGGGGAGATGCACGCGGAAAAACTCCCTCTGCGAGTCGGGCTGGCTGATCTCGGCACAGGCCTGCGCTGCAGGGTGCTCATCTTGTAAATAACTTGTAGCCATTTGAATTTGGTATCTGAGAAGCCTGTGTTCTGACTTGGTTGCGTGTCTTGAACTCGGTTTAAATTACAGTGCGGATCCACAGTTTGCAACACTGTACCTTAAACATTCCTAATAAAGTCTTTTCTGGATCTGTGTGGAATCCAAGCAGTCCCTCTCTGAGCTCGGTCACACGTACTGAGGATGTGTTTGTAGGAAGAATATGAAGGCTTATTTTAAGCCTCTACCTTCAGTACATGGGTGATTCCTGAATTATGGCTGTTGTTTCAGTCTCCAGTATCCCCTGAAGAAAGGATGCTGTTGGCAAGAGGAGAACACTTCCCTAAAACAGGATCAGCCATGATCTTAAGGTGGTAAAATCCAGAAGCTCATGTCTAAAACACTAGTTCTTCCCTTAACAAAGAACACCCTGCAGTTACAGTTGTTGAAGCTGGCCCATGCTGGAACACATGTGAGTCAACCTCACGTAAATGTGGTTTTTCTGTAGCCTTTGACTTGTGTACGGTGTTTTAGCCAAGTGGCTGTGGTGAGTGAGGGTGTTGTATGAGAAATGCAAAGAGCAGATGTCCAAGGGGAGCCCTCAGCTGAGACCTGCCCAGCTCTAATATTAATCTTTGGAGTTGTGCTTGGGGAGGGGAGGGAGGTTTGTGCTGCACTGTAAGTGTGTCTAACTGGCGTTTCCTTTGTGCCCACCTCCCCCGAGGGCTGTGAAAGGGCTCATTGTCCCTCTCCTTGGCTTGTTTAGTAAGCAGCTCCTTCCAGTGAGGGGTTATTCATGGTCCAGCCTTGAATGAATGTTTCCTTTGTAGAGCTGCCTGAGGGAGATGTGAAAGGGGCTTGTGTTTCCCCTGCAGCCATTACCCACTTGATGGGCCATGATAAATTGACTTAAAAATGTAAACAATAAAAGCAAGTGCCATAGCAGGAGCCAGGGCTGTCAGGGTGAGAATAGGGGAACATGTTGTTCAGGCCTCCACCAGGAATGAGCTTGTGTTTCTCACTGATGGCCCAGACCAATTAGAGAAGATGCAGAGAACCTCATGGCAAAAGGGCTCTCCCCAAAGCAGCTGAGATCAGAGCAGTGACTTGTAGGGGGCACAGAGAAAGAGAAGACAGGAACGGCCTCTATCACCTTGGGTCAAGGTAGTTCCACAGGTGAGTTTTCCTGAGTGCCTTATGATTCTTTTTCTGTCCCTGCTGCTCTAGAGCTGCCATCCAGCTGTTGGTCTTGGTGCCCTGGGGCACAACCCAATGCCCTTTGCCCCTCACGATCAACGCTCAGCTCTCCTGTTCTTCCTATGCCTCTGCTCCATGGTTCCTGTTGGGCCCTAGCATAACAAAACTCGGAGTTCCAGTATGTGAAGAGGATCTTCATGTTACGCTCATGCTGCTCCTCGCCGAGGCAACGTCCATGTTGGAGTTTTGACGCTCTGTGTGACTATGGGTGTATTGCATTTCATTTTAAAAATACCCGGAGTGTGCTTTGTGTTCCCTCCTGCCAGGAGCGCAAACCGCCTGACCGGGGAGAGGGCGTCACGTTGTGCCCAGCTGGGGCTACCCCCTTCCCGAGCCGCTCTTTGCCTTCCCGCAGGCGCAGGGGACCCGCTCCGGTTCCTTGAGCCTTTCCTCACTTACCGGGAGCAGGTGCCCAAGTTCAGCAGCGGGATAAAGGCAAAACAGCTGCTTTCTCTGCACACAGCTGCCCCTTGGCCCCCGCATCAGCAGGACAGAAATCTCCCTGCCCTGCTGAGCTCTGGGGGAGGTTTCTTTCAGTTTTTAACCCCGAACTGCTAAAGGGCACAGGGTGTTGAGACGCACAAGCCCCTGTCCCACCTTCCTGCCCGTGGCTCCCTCGCGGCGCCGGGAGCGGCTGCACCGGGGCAGGCACCGCTGGTTTCCGCCGTTGTCTCCGCTCGATAGTGAAACCCCGGGTCTGGCCCCCCTCGCGGGGCCGGGCCGGGGGCGGCCCCTCCGCCCGGTGCCGCCGCGGGGAGGGGGCGGCGCGTCGCGTCGCGCCGCGTCGGTGGCGCCCGCCCCGCGCGGAGCCTGCGCGGTGCCCGCGGGGCCGTGGGCGGCCGGCGGGGCGAGCGCGGCGGGACGAGCGGCCATGCGCGGCCCCGAGCCCATGCCGGGCTACGGGCAGCTGCTGCGCCGGGGCTACGGCAGCCTCGCGGCGGCCGCGCGGGGCTGCGGCGACTGCGGCTGGGAGCTGGCGCGGAGGACGTGGGCCGAGAACGCGCAGCTCGGCTGGCGGGAGCTGCTGCTGGCCGCGCTCTGCGCGCTCGGCTGGACCGCGCTGCGCCGCCTCGCCGCGCGGAGCATCCTCGCGGTCAGTGCGCGGCGCGGGGTGGGGGCCGCGGGAGGTTCCGCCGCGTGGGAAACGCTGCTCCCGTTACCACATCCCGGGAGGGCTCCCGGTGCCCGGGGGAGGCCCCTCCGCTTCCCCGCGCTGCGTCCCGGCGGCTGCGGGGGGTCGTTTCTCGCGTGGGGCCGCGTTGCTGCGGGAGCATCGTCCTGCGCCGCTGCCTTCCGCAGGGCGCGTGGTGCGGGGAGCGCGGGGCCGCGGTGCCGCAGTGCCGGGCGCGCTGCGGGGCCGCCGCTCCGGCAGCGTGAGCGGCCCTTCCCCGCGGTGCGGAGCCGCTTCGCTTCATTTCCTGCAGCGAAGAGCCTTGCAGTGAAACGAAACCTTCCTTCTCGTCCTGGCGGCACCACCGCGGCAGGGAGGTTTCTCCCACGTTACCTTTCCCGAGAGCTGCCGCAGACCTCGCGATCTTCCTTGGCCTTGCGAGGCCAAGGCACAGGAGGGGCTGTATTTTGGGCCAGGTGACAATCCTGCAGACCTGCATACGGTGGCCCATGGCCCCGAGCAGCGCGCGTGGCTCCCTGCGGCTCTGCGGGATGATCTTGTTCCCTGGAGACGCTGCTCCCTTCAGAGGCTTGGAAAAAAAGCCACCAGGAGCTTCCCCTTGCCCACCGTAGTAATGAAGCCGTCAGAAATTGCTGCTTCCTTTTCTCTGCCCTGTCAGCTGCTGAAAATGGCTCTGCCTTGGTTGGTGCCAGGTTAGCAAGGACAAATCTGGGCCCCAGGTGATGCTTGTCCTGCGCAAAGGTCCAGTCCGAGGCCTCCGGAGTCATCTGAAGCCGCTAAAACGGCACGTGGGAAAGGAGCCAACATGACATGTTTTATAGGGGACTGAATGGCCCTTAGTACCTGCGTGGGCAGTGCCGAGTGCCTGGAAATGCCTCCGAATGAGCCTGGAGGCGCCTCCAGTTGCCCCTGGCGCGGGACAGGGCTCGGCTTCGCTCGGCGCCCGCGGGGGCTCTGCCGGCCCCGGTGTACGATTCCCCAGGGAAATGGGTCACAATTGGAATTGCAGAAGAACGAGGCGAGGTGGTGGGAGCCGGTGGCTGCGGCTGAACCCGAGCGCGCCGTGATGAGATTCCGTGACGGGCGATAGCATCGGGTTCCTCCCAGCACGTCGGCAGAGGGGTAGCAGCAGCGAGAGGAGGCTACTTCATTGTTATTGTCATTAAACATCTGAAAATTTCCATTTATTCTGCTGACTTGCTATAGGAAAATTTGGAAGTTGTGGCTTTCCCCTAAAAGCTCTAGTGTTTTTTAAGAAATCATTTTTTTACTGCATGACTGCTGTTGCAGGTAGGAGAGGAGTGGGTCGTTCGGCAGCAAAGTTTCCATCACCCAGGGAGGAGGGAAATGGAAAGAAAAACCTCACGTTAAACCTGAGAACAGACTTTGCAAGAGAACAGACTCAAGTGCAAAGAGGGTCCTTCCTCATGTCGCATCCTTAATGTTCTTGGCAAAACTGAGGCACTCGCGCTCACAAAATGAATTCATTCAGTGTCCCGCGAATGCCGCCTTCCTGCGTGTTAGTTATAAATAATAGATCTTGCTGCTTGGATTGTAATTCTCTGCATCTGAAGAGGAAGTGAGTCTCACCACAAGACCTTGAAGCTGGGAACATGAGGTGCACCTTACCTCTCTGTAAAACAAGTGCCTTAAAGCAATATATCTCTTCCTGTGTCACCTGAATCATCCCATTTTCTTGGAGGGGGTGCAAGGACAGAGTTTAAGTTGTTCACTCTTTTTTCTTAGGACCGTGCTGCAACGTCTCTGTCAAAAACCGCCTCACATCTGGGCAGAAGTGGTAGAGCCCGTGTGTGCAATGGGAGCGTTTTGGGCAGGATTTGAAATGTGGACTTAGGAGCGCTGGGCTCGTATGTGGCTCCTGCAGGCGGGGACGGTTCCTGTGCAGGAAGGATCCCGGCTGGGCCAGGCGAGGGGCTGGCTGGGGAACGGCCCCGAGGGCAGCGGTGCTGCGGGCACCGACGTCCCCGCGCGGGTCCGAGGACACGGCTGCGCTCTGGGGCCTTCCCCTTGTGCCGCTGCTCCTGGTCCCGCTGCCTCCGCGCGCTCCAGCCGCGTCCCCGGAGCAGCCGCGCGGGCGCCTGCGCCGGGTGACACCCTGCGGGCAGCTGGATCTGCGCTGGAGCAGGACCGGGCATCTCCTTGGGAGCGAGCCGGGGAGCTGGAGCTCGGCAAGCCCGTGCTGGCCGGCTGCCTTCGAGCGGGGCCGGAGCCGTCAACTTGAATGGGTAAAACTGGGAGCGCGCCCAGGAGACCCTGTGGCCCTCGGCGGGCCTGGGCCAGCTCTGCAGGTCAGGTCCTTGTGGTGGGCACTTCTGCCTCTCAACCTGACGGTGTTTGCCAGGTGCCACCTCTGTCTTTAGGGGCTGTGTTTCCTGCAAGGAAAGATGCAGTGAGAACTGGAATGTGAAGGACTCTCTGCGCAGGGTTATGGCAGGTGGAAACACGCTGAGGCTGCAAAGCCCTCGGCCCTGTCGCCCCTTCCAGCGACCTGCCCAGGTTGGCTCCATCCTATGGCATTGTCAGGGCCCATTTTTCCAGGTTTAAGTGTGTCCCTAGGACTCAGTGCCCTGAGACCTGACCCATCTCCTGCCGCTGCGGAGGGCGGCTCCGAAGGCTCCGGCCCCAGCCCTGCTCCGCCGGCCCTCGTGGCACAAGCCCTGCCTGTGCACGGGGACAGAGCCACAACAAGGGGCCCTTTCTGCGCCCGGGAATGAGGCTGCCGCGTCCCGGAGCGGGGGCCGCTTTCCCTGCGCCCGCGCGTTGCCCTTCAGCCATGAGAAGGTCCTTGAGCCTCCGCAGCGCCGCGTTGGCTCCTCTCTGCCGGGGTGAATCTGAGCTCGGAGACAGCCAGGAAGGGCGAACGCAAGTTTGTAGCGAGCGTCGGGATGTCCTGTTTGCTGTGTGGTTATCTGGAAACTTCCCCAGAGCCTAACGGGGCTGAGCTGCAGCGCGGGTGGCGAACAGAGGCAGCGGGAGGCTCCGTGCCCGGCGCAGGGATGGAGCCGTGATGGAGCTGGGGGTGTCGTGGTGTGCTCAGCTCACTGCTGTTCCCTATAAGGGTGACAGCTCCTGTCCTGGGCCCGGGCGCCTCTTCCCTTTGGGTTTAGAGAGGTTGGCCTGGGCCTGCCCTTCCCCAGCCAGGGCTGGACGCGGAGGGGCTGCAGCCGCTCGCGGTGCAGGAGCTGCAGCGCTGCCGGGCTGCATTAGCGCTCTGCTTGTTCGTCCTCATCCTGCGCACGGAGGAAAAGCTCCTGCGAAGCCGCCGCTCCGGGGCTGTGGGCGCCGCGCTCCGGCCGCTCCACCGGGGACGTCGGATGCCGCTCGGCTGCTCCCGCGCCGGGCAGGTGGCCAAAGGGACGACCCGGGGGACACGAGCGCCTCAGTTCGCACCCCGTCACGCCGGGCTGCCGGGCGCAGGAAGGACGCGCGGGTCGGGGCGGGCGGGCAGCCTCCCCGCAGTGCCGCAGGCTGCAGGAGGCAGCGGGCGCCGCTGCGGGCGCTTTCCTGGCGCTCGAGCAGGGCTGCGGGCAGCGGCCGTTTCCAT
Source organism: Tinamus major (assembly GCA_032466555.1). NCBI lineage: Eukaryota > Metazoa > Chordata > Aves > Tinamiformes > Tinamidae > Tinamus > Tinamus major. Next base: position 1,155,360 of record JASSRY010000042.1, on the reverse strand, counting down.
CTGGTTTCTCTTTCTGGAGCATCTCTTGTGGCGAATGCGCAGCCGCCGCCTGCCCTGTTCCCTCGGCCAGCCCTGGGAACGGCCGCCTTCCCCGGGAATCCCGAAGGGGGATCGGAAGAGGCCTGTGGACAAGGGCAGGGGCCCTTTAAGCGCGGCCCCGTTACATCACTCGCCAGCAGCCCTGGGCTCCGGAGCCGGCTCCGCTGCTCCCGCGCAGCCCCCGTCACCCTTGGCAACAGGCATCTCCGCACCGTTGCCATGGGAACGCAGCTGGGTAGCGGGAGGACATCCCCGTCACCGCATCCCCCGCCGCGGGGGATGAGCCCTCCCAGTGCCCCCGGCCACGCAGAGAGGACCTAAACTCCTGGCACCTTTAGTGGCCACCCATGAGAATGGAGTAGCCCTCGCGGGGTGACCTGCCCTGCGGGTGACCATGGGGATGATCACGGTGTCCTTCTCCTTCACGCCCAGGGAGCTGCGGCACAGAGGGGTGGCAAGTGCCTCAGCTGCTGAGCTCAGCACCCTAAACCCAGCCCAACCGCAGGCACCAAAGGGACTGAGGAGTCGCCTCTTGGCGGCCCTGGGCCTCTCATATGGGGGCTCTTCCCATATCCAAGCTGCTTCTGTGCTCCGGTTTATGGAGGCGGGAATAATTCATGGCTCTGGGGACTTAGTGCCTCTGCATTATTCATTCACCCTCGGCGCTTCCTCCCGTTTTTCCTGCTGGAGCCAGCCTTGCCAGCAGCGTTCCCAGCAGAGCCGCCCGCTCCCAGCGCGGCGGGGGAGCCCTCGCTCCCGCAGGAGCCTTCGGCGCTTGGCAGGACTTGACGGGGGAAGCTCCAAGCTGGGAACAAGGCGCTTCCAGGCTGGGACAGCCCCGGCAGGGGAGCCCTTTGCAACTGCGACACGGAAAGGAGCTAAAAGCCAGGCCAGCCACAGCCTGGGGACAGCTGGGGCCTTAATATAGCCCGGAGGTGCCGGGCGCTGCTCCCTGGAGGCCTTTAGTCTGCACCCTGCGCTGCGGTCCCTAGGGTGCTATGTGTAACCCCGGGGCGCTGCTTCTGCCGGGTCCCGAGGACGTCCCTGGCCTTGGCGGCCCCCCTCTTTCCTGCCGTTCCCGCGCGAGCGCTGGGAGCTGCGGGTTATTCGGGAGCGCAGGAGTCGGGCGAGGAAGGTTTGGTGTCAGTGCGGGCAGCTGCAGCGGCGCCGGCCTCCCTCTGCTCCTCCAGCCGTATCCGAGGCGGCTTTGCCCCGCGCTCCTGGGATTCCCACCCGGTCGGGAATGCCCTGATTCCCGCGGGGCCTTGGGACCGCCCTGGGCTCCTCCCTGGCTGACGGTTCCTCTCCCTTCTCCTCGCAGCCCTTTGCAGAGTGGTGCAACCTGCAGCCCAAGGATGCTGCCAAGATGCCCGAGAGCGCCTGGAAGCTGTTTTTCTACACCTTGTCCTGGTCCTACGGCATCTACCTGCTCTTCTTCACGGACTATACCTTCTTCTATGACCCTCCCTCTGTCTTTTACGGTACAGTGAGGACGAGGGGCAAGGGGCTGGGGATGCCCGGGGCCGAAGGGGGGGACGGGGCAGAGCAGCCTGCCCGTCCCCATGGGCGCAGGAGCCACCTGCAGTCCCGTCCCTGCAGGGAGGGTGTCACCTAGCGGCTAGTGCGGGCAGGGGACACCTGGCACTGCCTCGCGCTGCAGAGGGGACCCGCACGGAGCAGCCCGGGGAGGGAGCCCGAGCCAAGGTTCCCACGTCCAGGAGCGGGCCTGGCGCCAAGGGCAGGGAGGGAGCCAGGGCTCCCGGTTCTCTCCCAGCTTTCGCCTCCTTTCTGTGTGCGAGGGCTGAGCCCCGGTTGCTGGCGGCAGCGCTGGTGCCGCCTGCCCGGTGCTCTCGGCTCTCCGGGGCCAGGGAGGCTCCGTGTTTGTGGCTCTGGCCTCACCGGGGCGCCCCGTCCCGCCGCAGGCTGGAAGAAGGGCATGGAGGTGCCCACGGACATCGCCATCGCCTACCTGCTGCAGGGCAGCTTCTACGGACACTCCATCTACGCCACCGCCTACATGGACACGTGGCGCAAGGACTCGGTGGTCATGCTGCTCCACCACGTGGTCACGCTGACCCTCATCGCCTTCTCCTACGCGTTCAGGTGAGGCCGCAGGGCCAAAGCCCCTCCGTGCCCGTGTCCTGGCCTTTGCCAGGGGGATTCCTGCCAGGCTGGAGCCGCTTCCCCCCTGCTCCGGGCTCACCCGGGCTCAGTGGCAGCTCTGGAGCTGCTGCACGGCGCGAGAGCCGCCCTGCAGCGCGTTGCAGCCTGCGCCACGCAGGCCTGTCCGGCACAGCTGCGTTATCCGGAGTCTGTCCGTCCCCGACGCGATCCGTGCGCCCCGGCTGCCAACACTGACCCTGTCTCACGCATCTCCCTCCCGGCCTCTTTCCCCGCAGGTACCACAACGTGGGCATCCTCGTGCTGTTCCTGCACGACGTCAACGACGTGCAGCTGGAATTCACCAAGCTCAACGTCTACTTCAAGCACCGCGGCGGGGTTTATCACCGGCTCAATGACGTCATCTCCAACGTTGGCTGCCTCACCTTCAGCGTCAGCTGGTGAGTTTGTCGGCCAGCCTGGCCCTCATCCTGCTTCCAACCATCCCTGCCAGCTTTTGCAATTCCCCTGGTGCCTCAGGGTACGGCCTGCTGGTTTTGTGTGCATGGGAACAAGCTGTTTCTATAAACTGTTTGGGAAGAGGTTCCTGCCGAGCCTGACCCCATGCTGGGCTTGGAATCCTTCTGTAGTCACTTTGCCGTCTGTCACCACAGAAGTGCCTGTGAAATCTCGCTTGCAGCATGACAAATGACCCCAGGGGAGGAGGAGCTCTTGCCATTTTCCCACTCGTTTGATTTTAGCAGCAAGAAGCATTTCTGCAAGAAGGAAAGAAGACCGGGTTCTGTCCCAGATTCCAGCCTGGCTGTCCCTCCTGGGGCAAGGCAGGAGAGACAATGAAGAGCAGGGATGCGTTCTTCGCAGTCTGTCCCTTTTCCTTCCTCTCTGCAGCCTGCTCTGAAACGCAGGGGTGGCAACAAGACCCTGGCTCTGAGGGGGGACAGCAGGGATGGACGGGACACGCGGGGACCACGTTCCTCCCCGTCCCTCCTCCAGCTGAGCGGATCCCTGCATTGTGGAGCTGCCTCCCTACCCCGAGAAGGTCCCTTCTCTGTCCTGCCGTGTCTGCCCATTAGTGTTGTCCCTTCATTAACCCCTTTCATGGGCCTGGATGGAGCCCTGTGTAGAACCAGGCGTTCACCGAGCTGGGAGCAGGGGCTGCCGGTTGGGGGGAGCTGGCGAAGCCGCCCCAGGCCCCCCGTCCCACCGCGCTCCCTCTGCCCGACAGGTTCTGGTTCCGTCTCTACTGGTTCCCCCTCAAGGTGCTCTACGCCACCTGCCACTCCAGCCTGCAGGTGGTCCCTAACATCCCCTTCTACTTCTTCTTCAACGCTCTGCTCCTCATCCTCAC
>JASSRY010000042.1:1132132-1145599 GCA_032466555.1 Tinamus major | reverse complement strand
TGAGAACAGAGCAGGAGGGGGTGCAGGGGGAGCACAAGGGTCACTGTCCCCTCCGCTTACAGGGGACAACGAGCTCGGATGGGAGAGCAGCTTTGGCCACTATCAAATCACAGGCAGCAGCAGCCTGAACCCTCCCGCACTCCCTACCTGCTCCCTGGGCCCGCGGGCTAGTGCCAAAAGCAGCCCCGTAGCCCAGCACTGGCTGCAGCAACTGAGCCTGAAGGGCCCTTTGGGCTGCACAGGGGGGTCTCGGGCCCAGGTACCACCGGGCAAAGGGCAAACGCAGGGTCAGGTTTGCAGGGAGCCCGTCCAGGCCACCCCTGCAGCAGGGAACACGGGGACGGTGGCACCAGGCCCTCCCTGCTCCGGGTCTGCCCTGCACACACTTTTGTACTAGGCTGCGTTTAAAAAAGTAATAAACTTGAAGTTTACACAACGAGACGACGCTTTAATGGATGCTTCACAGGTTCGGCATTGAAAGGGAGGGGCCACCTTGAATGCAAGAGCTGTTTATTAATATTTTATTGATGACAAACAGGTTTAAAACAAACTGAGACAAAATCAAAAAAGAGTAACACCGTGCTAGCACTGATGTCTGGATTTATAAAACTCAGAGTAACTGCTACAAAGGAAAAGAAAACAGCACGAAGCAGAGGCAAGCATGCCGATCCGTGAAATCAAGGGGTGGGGGAGAGCAGGGGGACGGGACTCCATGGATTGCCTTGCACAAGGGGGCTACAGCTTAAACCTATCTCAAAACTATGCAACTACGCAGCCTAACCAGAAGGAAAAAAAATTAAAAAGCCCTTCGGCAATGTTAATAAATAAAACAGTCCATCTTACAAGGAAGGAAGGTGGCCTGTGTCTCCATTCTTTCACATTTTGGAAGTCTAAACTCTGGAGGCTTTTTCTGAAACAAGAATGGGTTTTTTCTTTGTGGAAAGTTTAGTTTCGGGTGCAGTTCTCGAACTACGTTCACTGCAGGACTGGGAAAAATATCCAAAGAGCTGCTCCGTTGTACGTGCACGCGACACGGCGGCCGTGCGGGGGGAGAGACACTCCGAAGAACTACAGCAAATACAGGGTATGAAAGCGGGTCAACAATCTACAAGGACAGTAATGAAAGGGTTTTCCCCCCCAGTTACAAAAAGTGGGGTTTACATCATTTTAAGTACATTCATATGAGAGGTATTTTTGAGTTCCCCCCAAAAAAAGACTAGAAACACTTGGAGCCCTTTGAGTATAAAGCTAACTTAATTCAAACTTTAAAAACATCTAGGTTAGTAATTCACACTCTACTGATCTTAGCCAATTAGGAGGTAGAGGTTAGACTAATTTAGGGGTCTGATAAAAATGGGTTTGTAGGAATTTAAGTTCTCTGCGCTGTTTCTAAAAAGGTTTAGACACAAATAAAATGCTCCCAGTGTTCCCATATGACTTAAGACATGGGTACAACTTTGAAATTGGATGGCTTCTTTTCTGTGCTGTTCTCAGTTTTGACTTCCAGCTCTTTCTCAAGCCAGCATTGATGGCACAGCGCCGTCTACTACCTGACAAATAGGCTCCGGGTTCGTTTTCCAACACCTGAATCTTTCAGCTCTCTGCATTAACCACTGAAGAAGCCACACAAAAGCCTAACCCATTATCTCTAATTATACCCGTCTTTCAGAGGCCACCTTCCAACAACTGCCTGCTTTTTCCATTTTTTTTCCAACCTGCTTCGGTAACATTGTAGAGTCTTTACTTCAGAACCAATATAATCCCCAGTTTCCACTACTTCTTCCCCGGACGTGGGAGTGAACAAAGCAGGCCTAGTAGCATCGTTTCCTCCAGGGCCGAAGGGCACAGGAACCCATCCCCTTTGAAGCGCACAGTTCATCTTACAGAAAGGCTTGTTTTTCAGAGTAGAGTCCAGACAGTAGCCAATTAAAGCATACAGAAAACACTTTGAAACCCTCCTCCTGCTCAAGCGCGCAGGCTCCTTTCACTCTAACTGCTATCCAATGTAGGAAGAAGAGGCTGATTGCTGCAACTTTAAATCACACAAAGTTCTCAAGGTTGGTGCTCTAATTTGGTTTGGTTTTAAACTTTAAGCTTCTCAGAACAAGGATCTCCCAGGTCCACCACTAAGGATTCAGAGGCAAACTTCTAAAAATTCAGTGCTCCTTTGAAAGCATCTCTTTAAAACCACCTTGTCACAAAGACCCGTTCAGAATGTGGGCGACACGATGACACTAGGATTTCAGAGCCAGTGCTGGACAACAAAACCTGCATCTCAGAGTTGAGCATCAGCTGGGACCTGCTGCATTTCTGCTTGGCTTGCTGTCACTTAGTCAGGAACTCTGTCTTAGATACTCTGTTTCTAAAGTGTAAACAGTTACTGCTAAAATATAGTACCCCTTTTAAACGAGAACAACTCTGAGATGAGGGTTTTCCTCTCCCCGCCTGCTCTGAAAAGTAATGCCCTGCTCGCAAAGAGAAGGATGGAATGAGGTGCCACCTGCCAGGGCCCTTCTCTGGAGCGTGCTGGCCTGGGGGAGCAGGGACGCAGCCGAGCGCGCTGCGCGGTGGCCGGGCCGCCGGCGCTCGCTCTCCTCTCCGGTCAGTCTCCTTGTCTCAGTGAGCTAGCAGTGGGCTCTCGCGCGCGCTCCCTTCTCTCTCTCTCCTCTCCGTTGGTTGGTTTCTTTCTCCTGTTGCTCTCACACAGTGGTGCTTCAGTTTTAGCAGTGGAAAACAGGTATCCATTTTATTTTATTTTTTTTATTACCCAGAATAAAATGCTGATGAACTAAGCTCCACACAAGCTTAGCTCTTCTTCCTCAACCTGAAAAGGCAAGAAAGCAAAAGAGCGTTTGCGTTAGGTGCTGCTGGTGGGACAAGCACTGCTTTTTTTGAAGTTAAAGCAGAGGACTGAACTCGGGGCCTTACACTCTAATACTGTGACAGTCCCGTCACTCCGCCATGTTGATATGCACGTTCACCCTGGTAAGTAGAGTCCTGTGACAGCGCCACATCGATCTGAGACTTAAACTCATCACCAAGGTAACTGTCCTGCAAACGAGAGCAGTTGTTAGGCCTGCAACGGGTCATCAAGCCCAAGCGCTCCCTTACAGGGCGCAAAGTACCACCTAGCAGCCCAAGTCAAGGATAAAACCCAAGAGCAGCTTTTAAAGCTACTTTTCTGCTGCAGAATTTCTACAAATCAAACTGAAATCCATAAGCATTAAGCTTTTTGCAACAACCAGCTGCTGAAGAAGCAAGCAGTCAAAACCCAACATTTCAGAAACGCAGCGTGTAGATAAAATCCTGCTTACCTGTGATAATTCTGGTTGGGAGAGCCCAGGCTGGCTCATCTGCGACGGCTGACTCATGGAGATATACCCCTGAGTCAGGGGGCCCTGGGAGAACGGCTGGGACACCACGTCCTGGCTCGCTTGGCTATTTGGAAGGTTTGACTGACTAGTTCCAGGAATCGCAAAACGGTTTTTCTGACGCCCACCGCGCCCGGTCTTTCCTTTTGGTGCCCCGCGTCCTGGAAAAGGGTTTATCCCAGCCATCAGAGAGAGCTTTCACACACAGACAAGCGCAGGAATTAACTACTCGTATGAAGACTTGAGTGCTGACTAGCAAGAGGCAATACTTTTATGCATTCAAAGCAGCAAGTGCAGGGAATCGAGAGGCAGGAGCGCCAGGGTAGACAGGGCAAAGCAACTCACTGCTGTATTTGCATTCAACACAACTACGACTCGAGCACATCGTCACCCAGCTTCAACCCAGCAGCAAGGGGAGCAAATGCAACTCCAGGGCTTCTGCCCCGCTCCACCCCTGCCCCGTGTACCTGCAGCTGGTCCATTGGCCTGGCCAAAGTATCCTGGTGGTGGCATGGGTGGCATCACGAGGTTGAAAGGGATGGGAATGTTCATAGCAGTGACGTGGCTGGGGCCAGCACTAATCATCCCGATCTGGTCGTGGGTTTGGAAGTACATGTTGGATGGGCGCCCTAGGGAGGGGAGAGAAGGGGAAAAGGACACAGTGAATCCAGTTCACTATTTATCCTGCACTGCCAGCTTTCAGGGATGTCTATTTGTCACATATTCGCCTTTTATATACACCCTTTATTCAAAAAGGCTGAGACACATGCACACAAAAGTCTCTCGTATTTGCTTTGCAGACATTACAGAAGCCTTTGCAGTCTAATTTAACTAGGCAAGAACTGAGGGAGTTTGCTCTCCAATTCTGATTTTTTTCTGTAGCAACTCTTAAAAAACACTCAAAAACGTGAAATCTGCAAGACACCACCCCCAAGGACTAATTGAAAAGTCTATAAAAACGTTGATTTTGAAAGCTGCTTCTACCTTGACTGCTCCGGTCATAGACAGATCCTGGAATAATGGCCTCACGTGCGTCGTACATGGCAGTAGTCATGAAACGGGCACCCTGGAAGCAACACGGGAAGTTAGACAGAGCCTCTGCACAAAACTAACACCTGCTGTGCAACCCGAGTAAGCTTTTTGGATAAGAATTGCCTGCAGAGCTTGACTGTATAATGCCTACTTCAAAATTGCTGAAAAAAAACAAACTAGTTCCAATAGGGTGTGATATTTTCCATTTTCAATGAGACAATGAAATAAACACTTGTGATTTTACAAAACAACTCATTTTGCACTGTGAAATATTTGATGAATTTCAGTCTCAATTACTCATGTCTAATAACCTTGCTATTTCCACACAAAACAATGATTTGATGTTTTATTCGCCTCAGATTAGCTCCTACGTGAGCTTTTTTTTACTAACTGCAAAATAAAAACAGAAAAGGCTTTTCTAGAGAGCCCTTGACTTAAACAGCTGAAGAAGCAACTTTTACTAGAACCCAGTCCAATATCTAAGCAGCAAAATGGAAAGACAGGGGTGTTGAGGTGTGTGGTTGAGCGTGCGCTCCATCCTTTTGGAACTGGTTATCTAGCCCCAAATCTCAGGCTACAACAGGCACCTGCAGGACAGGGAACACCAGCTTACAGGATTGATGGTGTTGACAAGTTTCCGGGGCTTGCTGAACTGCATGAGACTCTCCCGGAGGTTGTTCAGTGGTCCCTCCACCAGAACCTTCTGCTCCTTGTAATAGTTCAGCAGGTGATTCCAGAGTGGTTGTTTAGACAGCGCTTTTGGGTTCCCAACAATGATTACTCCATACCTGTGGAACGGCAAATAACAGAGAAACTAAAGTCAATTTTGACTAAAAATAAGTAGTACTATATATTAGTGTCAGAACAGCCTGATTCAGCAGACTGTTTTGCAGTAAATCAAGGTACTTTAAGAAGTGCATGAGGTCAGTGTGGGAGACCCTGAGGCAAAGGTTATGTTTACAAGAAAATATTTTTGCAGTATAACAAGATACTCAAAAGGAGGAGATTGCTGCAGCTCCTCAGGACTCACACACTTTCTTCTGCCACTCCTGTCTGGCAGTGAACTCAACCCACCACTTCAGTGACAAAAGCTTGCAGGAGCCAAGGAAATCCAACACAGTATTGGCTCCATACTACCACTTTCTGTGATCTCAGCATGATTACATCTATTTAAAAGCAGCATTGGTAAAGAAGGAAGGGCTAGAAGAACAGTGGAAACAGGAGTTCATCCATCCTGCAAACATGGAAAAGGACATGCCTGCTTCCACAGGCTGCTGACACCAAATTAACACTGATGAATCTTAGATTGCCCTTGTACACTGAAGGACACATGGAAATCATTCAAGGGCCCCTTAATCAGGGGGGAAAAACAAAACAAAAAACACAGGAAAAAAAAAAAAAAGATCTCTCATTAGCCAGACAGCATTAACACTTTATCAGCTTAGGTGTCCAAAATATATATGAAATACTCTTAATTTTACTCTACCTTGCTCTTGTAAGAGCCACATTAAGACGCCTAGGGTCATTCAGAAATCCTATTCCTTGGTGTTCGTTGGCCCTTACACAAGAAAGGATAATAAAGTCCTTCTCTCGGCCCTGGAAGGCATCCACACTCGCAATTTCCACTTCCTGAAATGAAGGAAAAACATGTACACCACGGAAGCACGGTGCAAAACAGTTGTGCTACCAACAAATATTACAAAACACTTTGGCTGCACAGTAACAGAACCCATCATTTAACAAAAATGTTATTTTTTAATCACGTTGAATGATTTGATAATTCCACTAGTCACTAGCTTCCCCTAAGGGAGAACAGGGAGTCTCAGTTTAGGACAAATTACTTTTATATTTGCTGCTTTATGATTCTCACATTTCCCCCAGGCTAACATTTGCACCAGAGAAAGCATCCTTTTTCTGGGTATGTTGCCAAAATGATCCCTGACTCTTCCAAAGCCTTGTAGTAAGGCAGCTCCAAATGAGCACTGCTGCTCCCAGCTGAGAAACCTGAATCAGAAGGACAGATCATTCTTGGCAGAAGTTAGTTATTTCCAAGGCTTTCTTCAGTAAAAACACCAAGTTTTCAATACTGCAAAATATAAAACTGTCTGAAGCTCTCTCCCTTGGTCACTTTTAACTGATATCAGCTAAAACCCACAGAAGTTTGCAGAGAAGCATAAACACACACACTGCCAGACTAAAACGAGCACACTATGAAGTCTCACAGTATCTGAAATTTCTGGCTTCTTTGTATTCAAGTGTTCTCTTAAGCCTGTGCAGCTGCTCCATACCTGGTAAAGTTTTGTATGCAAGGAACCACTGAATTGCATGTACTGCACCAGGTAAGATCGTTGACCTTCATAGGGAGTAATAATGCCAATCTGATCTGGTTTGGCACCAGCCTTCAATAACTTTGTCGTTATCTTCTCCACATTGGCTGCTTCAGTCCTACGAGAAGAGATTTGTTTATCTAAGGAGAATGAACACATGAGACCTAACACAGCTCCAGCAAGTTACTGGCCCAAATAAAATTAATTCTGTGGTGCAGAGGAATACTTAGATATTTGGTATGCAGCAGAACTGCTATATTCCACTCCCACTCTCTTGATTCTGACTTTCTCTCCTAGGAAAGTTCCAGAATCATTAATAGATTCATACAGGAATCTTCCTTACATTTGAGATGCACCACAATGAGGAATTGCTAAATAAGGCTCTATGTCAGCGCTGAATTTTGTTTACCTGTTTAAATAAGAGGTGCCTGAACTGGCAATTTCCTCCTGTCCTTGTGTAACATAGAAAAACATTGGTTTATCTGGCTGCGGCCACTGGAAGTCAAATCCCTTTTTCACACGGTCAGCTGAAGAACACACAAAACAAACAGTAAGGAAAAAAGTGAAGTGTGCACAGTAAATAAGCACAGCAGCAGTTTTCTTTAAGTGAATGCATTTAAAGATATTCTCCCTACAATCCTTAAAGCAGAGAAGGCAACTGATGGTTTACCTGCAGTAACGCCGTTCTGGAGTGAACCCTCATAGAAGATATTGGATGGGAAGGCGCTGAGCGCGGGGTGCATGCGGTATTGCACCTGCAGGCGAATGGGCCGGATCCCCAGCACCACGAGCCTCTCGAAGAGGGACTGCGACAGCCCGGCCTTGGCTGCCTTCTTGCACATCACCACGGGCCCCAGCTGGCAGTGGTCACCCACAAGAATCAGCTGTGAAAAAAGGAAGATTCACCGTCAATGACGATGTCAATATCTAAGCGCAGGTATTCTGAAATCTGCCCAATAACTGGAAATTATAGCAGTATCTTAATATAAAATAGATTTGCAATTGATTTATCTTGTAATAAACCTCAGATCTAACCAAAGGCTTATCAATCTTAAGTGAACTGTCCACTTGTATTACTAGTTATTTTAGAATAAAATTTTATTCAGTCTCCTGTTTTAGAGGGACTAACAAGACTATACCAAAGAAACAGAATAGCTGTGTTACAAGAAAGCCTTCCAGAAAGAAAAGGTTTTTGTATTCCTACATGTCTATATTGTGAAAAATAGTGCTCGACTTTAATGAAACGCAACGGCTCCTACCTGTTTTGCTCCCAGGACCACGGGCACCATGCACTCCGGCTCCGTGGCCTGGGTGCTTTCGTCAATCAAAATGGAGCGGAACTGCATTTTGGCAAGTCTTGGATCGCCAGCTCCCACACACGTGCAACAGATCACGTCTGCATTCTGAGACAGAAACACAACGGATATAATACATCTGCACGGAGAAGTATCTGATATCACTTCAGAAATCCACCCCAAAGTTAAAGTGTACTCTGAACTTCACCAGTAAATGGTAACTAAGCCTCAGGTGACAAGATGTAAGTGTGTACAATACCAGAACCATGAGAACCCTACCATGAGTAATTCACGCTCTGCCGTTCGTTTCAGTGCCCGGTAACGTTTCTCATCAGCAGATGACAGTTCTCCAGTTTCATCTTTAAGCTGCTGCAGTTTCTGAAGCTCTGGCATACTGCAAAACCAAGGGAATTTGCTTTACAACCTGTTAACTTTTTACAATATAGAACTTCAGATTTTTATCAGGCTTTTTATTGTGTCACGTCTTCGTAATGCCAGTTCACGTGGGAAATCTTTACACATTACTACAGAAACTAAGAGCTTATCTGCAAAGCTGAAAGTGACACACACATATGGAAGTAAAGAAAAGAAATCCCAAGTCTATTTTGTTCCCCCTCCCTCTCCACTTCCAACATTTTCATACCTATCCATGTTTCTGATTTGGTTGTGTAATGCCAAGAAGGATACAGGAGAGTCAATTGCCTCACGACTTTTAGCACACAGACGAACCACTTTCAGTCCAGTTTGGTGAATCTTCTCAGTCAACTGATCTACAGCTATGTTACTCGGAGCACAGACCAACACAGGCCTTAAAGATTAAAGGAAAAGTGACAGATAAGTCTCAGCGAGTTACAGCCTTTTTTTTCCCCCCCCCAAAAGGATTGCAACGAAAGCAGAATTGTGTTGGTAAGCACAAAAAAAATAGGTGACTGTCCCCAAAAATAAGTTACTATAGAACGCTTTCCAAAACAAGCACAAGTCTTTCCTGAAGAGTATACTGAAAAGGTTTTCCAAATGTTTGAAGTGTCAACTTACTTTAATGTTCAAGCATAAGTTGACTATCTGACTAAGAATAAAGTAACTTTAATATATAAAACAATTAGAAAGGAGTTCTTACCCATTGCCCTGTCTAGCCAGATGATAGACAATTGTGGCCGATGTCACTGTTTTTCCTGTGCCAGGGGGACCCTGAATGAGACTCAGGGGCCGCTGCAGGACAGTCTTCACAGCATAAACCTGATTCAAAAACAAAAGTTTGCTATTTCATGTGTAGGCAGTTACAGAGTTGCTCAAGCTCTATTCGTAAGTACTTTATCATATTCTTTGTCTGTTGTGGAAGTGGAATGGGATTACCTGAGAATGGTTGAGATCAGGAAGTCCTTGTGCTGTGAAGCGCTTTGGCAATTGGCATTTAATAATTACATCTTCTACCTCATGGCCTAACAGCTTGTGATAGATGTACCCAGACACTGAGGTCTCATCCACAGCAAATGTTTTTAAAGCACTCTGCATTCTGAAATGAGGCAAGGACAGAAAAAAACGGTATGAATTAAAACATAACAATCCAGATTTCCAAACACAAAGGTTAATCAGGCAAAATGCACATCAAGCTTAAAAAATAAAAGAAAAAGCTCATAGGATTCTTTAAGTTAGCACCATAGGGAAGGAAGATGTATTCCCAGTACCTGTCAAATGAAGTAGACTTCCACACAAAATCGACTTGGAAGTTATGAGTAACTTCCACGGGTGCTCCAACGCTGCTTCTTAGCTCGATGGCTATCTCGTCACCATAATCTGTAGAACCTCGTTAAGTAGTAATCTAGAGCAAACATCTGAATTTTATTTTTCCCTATTTTGATTTATTTAGCAGCTCCCTGTTTGGCACAAATTTAAACGGTTTCAAAATTACTTTTTTTTTTTTTACTAAGAGACTTCAACCTTCCATTAAGGGCTTAGCACTCCCACTGTCAGGAGTACAGATGTGCTTTGTAACTTTTAATAACCTTCCATGGTGAATGTTTAAGTTTCTGTTTCACACATTTTACAGATAAGAAACTTTTAAGAGGGGGATTTTCCAGTCATGTGTATTTTGCTTACAGTACTGGAAGTAGTAATAAGCAGAACTAGGAGAAATCTGTTTCTTCTGAAGTACCATTGCTTGCGTGCAGCTGAAATTCAAACTGATAAAACTACTTAATTCACAGTGTCGCTCCCTGTGATCTATTAAACTTCCTTCTTAAAAGCTTAAGTAAAGGATACTATCAGGAACTTTGATAACATGACCAATTCCCTTCCACAAAGGAGCGAGGTCTCCCTTATACCTCAAGCAGATCTCATCTCCTTGCATAAGACGCATATCTACAAAGGAAGAGAAAAATTCTCAGAAAATCCAACAGTGAGATTCCATTTCTGCAGAACTATTTTACACCCCAGGCCAGATCACCACAGTTCTTTAAACATTGAGTGTTTTCATCAAATGAAAAACATACAAAACCTAGAGCTAAGGAAATTACCTGAATCAGTCTTCGGCAAAGTGAAATAAGCAATTCTTTTCTTGTTCAAGCCCAAGTCCCATCTGACTGTGATGTTATCTTGAGTCTAATGGTAAAGACAGACATCTATTAGTTCTTAAAGAACTGCTAACTACCACAGTTCTCAACAGCTTTTTTTAACCTCCCCCTCTCCCTCACAAAAAAATATATCCAGCAGTGGAGAACCACAAAACTTCCATGACTGCCACACGACAGTTAAATATGTGCATTATTCTTGAGCTTCGAGCCTTTAAGGATTTGAGCAGAAATCTCTTCAAACATATTTCAAGGACACTACCTGAGACTCCTTGAGTTTCTTGTCATAGTCTGCCTCAAGCTTGACTAGAGGCCCAAATATATTTTGGTACTGATAAGCATCTTCGTATCTGAGAAGGACATGCTGTGGCTCTTCATCAACACCTGGCTTTTCTAAATCCTCCAGGGTTGCAGAAGGATTTTCCTAGAATTTAAAGCATTAGTGTTTTATATTTGTAAGAACAGAAACCGACAAGTTTTCACTGCACAACAGGAATAATAAACTCCATGAAAAACTATTATATATTCGATACTTATTTTCACAAAAAATACAAAAGTGTTGTTTCTCAATTATTTCAGACTCAAGATTTGTTTTTGTCTTTTTAAGCTAGACACTGCCAGTTTTCAAGTTTACATATCACTGCTGCCACAAGGTAATACAAGGCATAATCCTAACCCGTTACAACAAACATCCAGTTGGATTTGTTCTACACTGAAAGATGTAGAGGAAAAGTTCTTTAAAAGTATTAACTGAAAACCAAGTGTGGACGTGCAGTTCCTTACTCACCCAGCCATCCTTTCAAGAACCACAGATTGAAGGACTATTAATATGGAGAAGGAAAGTTGTTTCTGTAAACTGTTGTTTTTCTGCAAATAGTGCAGTTCCAACTGAGCTGAAAAGCCTAGGGATGCAGCTTTCCTGCTCAGATAAGTGATCCCTTGAATTCTCTGCTAAATTCGCAGTTGCTAAAACAATCTTGTCCCCTCCTTCACAAAACCCACAAAATTAGCACTTGGTTAAATGCCGCAGATATGTAAAGAGAAGCTGATACCTTCCAAAGTTCTTCCAGTTTGTTAATCTGCTGAGCTGTAATCTGACGTGCTCTCAGCTGTTCCTGTTCAGATGGAATCTTTACCAGCCACGAAAGGAAACAGCGGTCCTGGATGAGAGGCTGCCACTGGGAACTGTCCCAGTTAATATCCTTTAAACTGCTCTGACTGGCACATGGTTGCCTGCACAACCAAGATTTTGAAAAACAATTATTAAATTAGACAACTCTAGGAACAAGCTTAATCTGTGAAATACATAGGATCATGTTTACTACATTTTTCAACAATACAAACACCTCAGGTAAAGAATAGGGGGTGAAAAAACTTACATTGTAGCCTGCTGTGCCAACTCAATTATTAGTTCTTCTACTTGCATTTCAACACCTACTATCAATTACCTTTGGGGGAATGCATTTATTCCATCAAGAACAGCTTCATTTGTAAGAGACCCTTTTTGTACTGCTAAGACATCTGCACAGCATAACAAAACATGTTTTTGTTACATTATCTACTTGTGTACAACTCCTTAAGTCTGCACAGTCAACCAAAGAGTAGCAAACTAGAATATAAAATACATTTAGGTACAAAATGGAAGCAGGAATTGCCCATTAGAATTAAGATGACGCAATGGACTTGATAACAGGTGTGCCAATAAAGGCATTCTCTCACCTGCACAGCAAAACCACCACAGAGTCTGCCTTGGCTGGAATAAAGCCCAGGAGAAACACATTACGACATCCGCAGTTGTAACACTCCAGGACAGTCTCTCCCAGAGGCCCATCCTTATGGAGAGTCACCTCTTTGCACTTCGCTCTCACAAGATGGTTAACGATGTGGCTGAAAGCAGAGAGGATATACATGTTTATGAAGTTAATGCTCAAGTCAGAGTTAGCCCCAATTTAAGAGAATATAGCAGTTAACATTAAAGAGAAAAACAGAACCTAGAGAGCTGCTTCGAAATGAACACGTTCTAGAGCAAGATTTTGTCACTGTCGTTTCCATCACTGATCTTTACCTGCCCGAAGTATTTCCACGTCCATTACAGAACCATTTTTTGCTGGTGTTGCAGTAAACCACACAAGCTGGGTCATGGATACCACAGTAGCTAGGATTGAGAAATAAAGAAAAAAGAAAACAGGATTGGATAACAGTAATTGAATGACTGTTTCTAGGAAAATTCAAATACAAAATTTCAAGTATCCAGTATTGTACAAAAACAAGGAGAAATTAAAAATTAAAGCATCTGAGTGTTGGCGAAGGCAGTAATTAAACTTTGGTTTTGAGTTATAAATACTTTAACGTTTCCCACCGTCACCGTCCTGAGCTGGCTTTGCCTTATATTCCTCTATAAAGGTCAAAGCTCTATTGGAAGTAGAGGTGTAAGGAACTCAAAGTTCAAGGAACAGCTCACCAGAGGGCACTATTTTCCTGCCAGTACATAGATGTTATTCTCTAATCCCAGAAATCCTCTAATTTTTCACTCATGCAAGCTGCTATTGAAGTTCAGAGACCTCTGGAAACACGAAGCTGGGCCAGTCCTGGGTCCTACCTGCAGGCATGCACAGGAAGGTCCTTTGTGTAATAGGTATCTTCCTCATCTTCCTCAAAGTTCAGCTCTGCCAGAAGCTGGCTGGTTTTAGCCACGTTATCATCCACAGCTCCATTCTGCAGAATGCCATCAGGCCCGTTAACCTGAAACGCACAGCCAGTGTTGAAGTTACAAAATCAAAGTGTACTCTGCAAATCGTAAGGCTGAGATCAGTAACTCCCACCCTACAAAACAAAAACCTGTGTAAGAGCTGGAATACATAACTCAGGCAATCAA
>JASSRY010000042.1:1112936-1125494 GCA_032466555.1 Tinamus major | reverse complement strand
GCCCCCGCTCCCCCGCGTCCCCCGCTTCCCCGCGTCCCCGCGTCCCCGCGCTCCCGCGCTGCTGTCTGCGGTGCTGAACGCGAGGGCTGCCCCGGGGTCTGCGCATCCCCTGCCCCAGGAGGGCCCGTTCCCGCCTACGCAGCTGAAAAGGAAAAAACCCCCGTGTCGGTGTGGAAAAGCTCCAGTTCACTCTGTTTCGGCAAGCCGGGTTCAACCGGCACTTAGTCACGGCCACCGGGCTCCTGGTTAATGTGTTGATACCAGGGTAGAGGCATGACTTCGGGGGAGGCTCTATCTGTATCTCATAGTGTAATTGTTTAATCACAGTTCTGGAAAATGCCCAAGAGAACAGATATAGAAGCATTTTAAGAGGATGCTTTTGCTTGCTTCCAAGAATAAGAAAGTTTAAACTGTTTATCTCGAAGATTTCCCTGTACTGTAAGTGCAGAAATTCTGTGTACTGCAGGTTAGCTGGTAGAAATAATTCAATCCTGTCTCGGAATCATTAGCTGTGCCAAAAGATTTTCCTTGAAACCCATTTCAATTCCAAGAGAAATTAGTGCTGGGATTTGCTAGCATCACTCAGGACTGCACAAGAGAAGCGTGAAAAAGCTGCTACAAAACCAGAACGGAGTGATTGGTCTCTGCACACTCCAAGCCTTGGAGATAGTGTTGGGAAGCGTCGCGGTGACGTGCAGGGGGCAGAGCCAATCAAACTGCACATGGAAGAGCTTTGCGGAGCTGCTGCTTTGCATGGCAGGGTTGGCTAAAAAACACAACTATTCTTATCCTGGGGTAAAACAGCTCTGGTTAGGGGACAGTAAGTACAAAATGCGTTTTTGTGTTATCTGGTGTCCTGTAAGTGGAGATCGCATGTTCTCAGCAAAAGAATTCATAAGAAATGCTCACACGTTGCAAAACTCGAGACAATCAGTACCGTGATTTTGCAGTGCATTAAAATATTATATGAGTATAAACGTAATCAGTAAACTTATTTTGCATATTTAGTCGCTTTATTGCCTGTTTTGTCACTCCCTCCTGCATTTTAGCACCTGTTTATTTCCTTGTCAAAGTATACTGAGAAATTTTAAATATCAAAGAATCTTGAAAGAGAAAGTCTTTTAATGAAAAAAGCACCAAAAATGCTGCAAGAAAGCAAAACTTGGAAGACTGTGGTGTAGCCCTTCCATTGCAGATGTTACACTTCTGCTCAGTCACCACAAGAGGGACATAGAAGGAAAGCTAACGGAGCGTTGGAAAAAGAATCCCAACAGCTTTATGCAGATTCATAGCAACATATATTTTTCTTTTGTTTGGGAGGGTCATCTGGGATCATAACATTTCGATAGCTTCCATCATCCCAAATAATCTCTAAAAAGCTTCGTGGACTTTATAAAACGTGTTAATAAATATTAAGAGCTAAGATGGATCTTTTCCCAGAACTTCATAATCTTTCCTGACCTTTTCCTATTGGAATGTAGTGGTGTCGGGACACAGAGTGGTTGAGCTGGCTGTATTTTTGTTCCATTGCTAGCTGTTGAACCTACAATATTGGAGCCTTTATGATGCATTTTTGGTTTTGTTCATTTGTATTTGATTTCTACTTGTATTTGGTGTTCAGGAACTAATGGCTGATGCAAATATCATGAGAACAAATCTCCTATAAATGACTTCATGAAACAACAAGACCATTTACAAACCCTATGCAGATGTTGAAAGGTTTATGGGACTCCTGTGGAATTAAAAGACACAATCCTAATCCGCACTAGATCAAAGGTAATGCAACACATATATTTAAGCACTATCTATGAATCCCTAATGTCAGCAGAGCTTTAGCTCCAGTCCTGATGAGACAAAGGCACCTCTAGTTGGGTGAACTGCTTTGTTTAGGGGATCTGCACCAGTCAGAATGCCTAAAAACACCTTTTTTTAATACAGAAGTTGAAATCCTTCCCCTTCACCCAAATATATTTAAATCTTTCACAGCTCCTTGAAAATAGCTGTGTGAGTTTGAATTTCAGAGGACTCTGTTCATCATAAGCAATACCACAACAACACAGGATCTGAATTCACAGAAATAATGCAGGGCAAAAACTTCTTAAGAACAGAACTTCTGCCTTTGTTCACAATTTTGGTTAACAAAAATACTAGATGAATTGAGCTAGCTACTTCTCTATAATGGGCCATAAAATTCATGTTGCTAGCAAAAAGGCATCATCTTTAAAATCCAGGATAAAGCACTGGAATTGATGGCTATATTCAAGAGGATGCTTGAGAGCAACTGTTGCCTATTAAGACTTTCTTTGTAGGAGTTCTGGAGGCAACAGACTTGTTAAAAATATTCTGTTTGTAAAGGGGCATCAACAGTTCTTTAAACAGGATTTCTTCAAAACAGCTGTTGTTTTATCTCAGCTTAAAAATATAATTTGAAGCTCTTGATTGACTACAAAGACTGTACATCTTCTTTGTTTTAATTTCTGGCAGTTATCCTAGGCAGATGGAGAAGCAGTGAGGTTATTTTGGTATAATGTAAAATCCAGCACTTCACAAACGGTTTTGATGTGTGTTTGAGTTCTGTGGACTGGTGTGTGTCCCTCTGCTTTAGTGGGTAAAATGTAAGAGTGGTGAATTTTTAGGTTATCTCTGGTATTTTATTTAAGTTTATAAATACTTCAAGTTTTAGCAATATGATTTCCAATGCGATAACAACCTTCTTCTCCAAGCTCTCCTGCTGGACATGTTTTTAATTTGGGGGAATTAAGTTGAACAGGGTTAAATGTGAGGCTGTTTTTTTGTAAACAGTATCTTAAGAGAACAAATTGTTTGAAAAGCAGTATTTTTTTCAGGCCCACCCTATCTTTTTCCTTGCTAGCTGTTTGAGTGCATAGCATGGCTCCATTCTCAACATATGTTCCAAGTAAATCCTTCCTCCTGCTGTGGGAGAAGTCTGTTAGTTTGGCACTTCTCTTTACTGGATTGCTTGCATTTTTTCATTTCTATTAGCTGTGTTACCTTCTGGGTTTTGTTAATAGGTATCTAAATTTTTCTGGAATTTATAGATGTAGGAATATGTTTTAAAGCATATAATGTGGCAATATGACATGTGCACCCAAGATGATCCTTGTCCTGAAATGCTGACCATCTAATTTTCTGCTTGCCAGCTCACAAGAATTACTCTCTTTGGCTTTCTCACTGCCATGTCAGCTCCTCTGGTGTGAAATACAGAATCTACAGAACCAACTAGTGCTTGTCTTTCCACTGAAAAGTTCAGAAAACATTAAATATATGATGTTCCATCCTGCAGTAACTGCTACAGGTAGGACAAGTAATATTGGAATTTGTTTTTCCTCTCTCCCTTGCCTCAGAAAATGCAGCTCTATAATTCAGGGAGGACAAAGGTATTAGGTGTTGCAGTATCTTTGCCAGCATAGAAAAAGCCCTGTATTTGTGATGTCTTGGGGTGAGTGCAGGGCAAGAAGATACCGGGTGTCTAAACCAGACTGGTTTCAGGTTGGAGAGGTTTCCTTGATGTGGGAAGAATGTTTCCCTTGCAGAATGCTGTGGGTTTGAGGAGGAACCAAGGCGGTACTGAGCACGGGCCGTGAATGGTGACAGTGTCGCTGTTCACAGCTCCCCGCAGCCCCGGGCTCCTCGGGGACGTGCCCAGGCCGCTGGTGGGATTTCATCAGCAGAACATGTCCAAGAGGACGGCGAGCTGCCGGCTTTGCAGAGCTTTGGGGATCCATAATGTGTGAGCTACCAAAATGGCCGGGCAGTCCCTCCAATTCCTGTAGGCCCACGGCAAACCCAGGAACCCATCGCGAGGTTCGGACACTGCAACGGGGCTGTGTGTGCCAAACAGGGAACTGCTGCCCTTGATTTATGTCAAAGGAAAGCTTTCAAACTGCTCCTCCGTTCTGCTCTGGAAATCCCCGAGCCTTATGGCATTTGGAAGAAGCCAGAACACAGAACTCTCTTAGGCAGTTGTGAGCAAATGTTACTAAGAAAATGAAGTGTTGTTGAACTCCTGTGGCCTTGATTTCAGCTACAGCATGAAGGCAGATAAAAGATGCTATGGGAGGTGAGTTAGTGGTGTGCCAGTCTCAGGCAAGATACTCACATTAGGCCACCGTCCTGGCACCAGACTACTGCATGATCCTACTGGAGGAGATGATGGTAAAAAGGACCTGAAGAAGGTCTGTAGAGCAATAATTCTAAATAGCACTTTGGTAATGATGTCATTTAAACAAAAAGAGTAACATTAAACACTGAACAAAGGACGACTTGGATCAAGAGCAATGCAAGGCCACCAGCCAAATGCAGAAGACCTTCTACAACGGGAGAAGTTGCACAGAGTAATAAACAGCTTGTGGAAAGTCCAAAGCAAGCCAAGATCGAGGATGAAAAACCCAATTAGAACAATTCTGTAGCAGGAGAAATAACAGTATTTTCTGTGAATTTGAGGGCTTATTAGAAAATGGAGGGGAGCAGGATTGTCATCCTACTCAAATAGTGCGTTCACTTATGATCCATACTGTGGGAGCAGAAACGCTGAAGCAAAACACAGGGCACGGAGGACCTGATAACCATCAGGAAACCTCATAAATGTCGTTAAAGACTGTATTATTGTAGGTCTTTTTCAGTAGAGCGGGACCCAGAAGGTCTGTCCGAGTAGCCAAAGGCCTCCTCAGCCCTGCAGGAGGCTGCCCGGGCCTCCCTCCTCTCCCTGTTTCCTCCTGTTCTTCCCACGTTCCGCTAGAGGCCACCAAAAACCTCATCTTAAGGAGAAAAAAAGAGGGGGCACCTGCAGTACTCGGTGGCCAAAGCTCCTGTTTCATAGGGAGATTTAGAAGTCAAACTTGGATCTCCCTGGAACGTTCCTTCCCACTCTGTGAGTAACTCCCAGATGTGACTTGAAGCCAGCAAATGATCTCAGGCGGTGAGATCAGATTTTGCTGAGTATACAGGGCTAGTTAGACATGTTCATTACTCTTTCCAGAAGGTCTCCTATCCAAGCCATGCATGGAGACTTGACTTCCTTGGGAAACGTTGGCCTGTGCCGTAACCTCTCCTGCATTTGTATACAGAGACCCTCACGGTTTCAACATCGGCTCCTGCCTTGCCAGCAGAGTTGCTTTTTTGTGGTTGCTATTTATTCACCTGAGGCGTGGGGTTCCTGGAATTGTGCGCGCTTTCCTGGAAGAAGTGCTGGGGTTGTAATGACTTGTGCAGGGAGCTCTCAAAGAGCGGCCCGATGTCAAGGAGAGGCAGGAGCGGCTCCGGGAGGGCTCTCGCATTCCGCTCCCATGATGGGTATTTCTCTGGCCGTTGCTGTCTCAGGAACTCGACGTCGCTTACACCCAAAGCGTTCTGGCTTGAGTAAAGGTTAATGGAAGAAACTGCCTGCTCTGCTAGCCAAGAGCAATTGGCCTTTGCTGAAGGAAGCGTTGCAAAAATACAGAGGACCAAACTTCTGGTTTCCATGTGGAATTGAAATTACAGTAATTCTGACTGTTGCAACCAGTCAGAATATGTGCCCTTGCAATCTTTGGATGGGAAGAGCAGTTTAAATGAAATAAGGACTAACTCCGAATCTTTATCCAGTCCATGGCACTGAAAAATATTGTGAAAAAGATCAGTTTTGCTTTTGTGGCTGTTTCTTCAGCTTTGGGTGGGGCCGGGAAAAGGAATTGCCAGAATCTCCAGAGCCAGTTCATTCCTCTGAGATTTCTGGTCTGATATTTTCTTGAAAACTCAGGAGGTTTGGATCAGCCTCCAGACTCCATCTTTCTGGAGCCTTTCCCACCACTTGTGAGCCTGTGTACATCCCTGCCATTTTTCCATTTCTCTAGGGGGGGAAAAAACCCCATGGTCTGGATGATGTTGAATTTTCCTCTGAGTTTATACACGATGTACAAAGAAGCACAGATTTCAAATAGAGACATAATCCGTAATGTCTCAAAGGTTATGAAAATAGAATGTGCCTGTGAAAAGAGATGTATGATAAGATAGAGGGACAGTTGGTGTGCCAGGAAAAGCATTACTAAAGCATTTAGTAGCCAGTAGCTCCTTTGCTTCCACAGCCAGTGAAACAAGCGCTTGGTGGAACAAACATTTTCACAAATGAAACTCTGAAATATTAACAGAGCTTTTGAGATGATTCCTTTGGCTCTTACCTGTTAATAACCTGCGGTCGGTCTTGGCCAGGTAGCACGGACATGTCCCTCAGCATGGGGAAAGCTGCAGCTCGGGGACCGTCTCTGAGCGGGACCCGTCTGCTCCGAGGGCAGTGAGTACTGAACGTCGTTATCTAACGAGGTGCGAGGGAGCGCTCGGCTGCCGGCGATTTCCCTTCCCTTCCATCACGGGAGATTTCCCTTCCATCACAGGAGATTTCCCTTCCGACACAAAGTGCTGCCGCTTCTGAGGCCGGGGCTGTCCTTCCCACCTGCGGAGCGTGTGAACACTCTGGTCTCTTCATGCCTGTGACTGCCGTAATTATCTTTGACACAATGCCCATGGAATGCCGCAGGGGAATCCTGGAAGGGGCAGCAACGTGGAAGATCCGCTGTGCTACAACGGGCTCTGCCCACAGGGCGCTGGGTTCATCACTCCACACTCATCCTCGGCCCCGTTGGTGGCCAAGACTCTGGGGGACAAAGGCCTGAAAAAGAGTTTCCAGGAAGGAATTCATTCTTGTTTGCTCAGATTCTAACAAAAGTCACAAACGAGTTGAACTTGGGTGTAAGCTTGAAATTCTGAGAGACCGTATTCATCTCTACCACCAACATAAGAGGAAGAATTATTTTTTTGTGGAATATGAAGGCTCTGTTAAAACAATAAACCTTTTTTTCATGTTCATGATTCTCATTTTATGTATGGATAATGAGATAACTTTAACGTACAGCCGTGGCAACCTGTCATGCATGTCGGCGTTCTCTGTGCCCTCCACGAAACTCCGTCCTCGTGATTTCATGGCACTGAAGGAAGCACCTACACCAGAAGAATTTTCATCCTTAATTCCTAAAGACTTTCCCCCCGCTTCCCTTGTGCAAGAAAAGTCATATTTCTGCTTGTAAGTATTAAACCACTCATATTAAAGCTGGATTTAAGTCTGTGTTCTCTTCCTCAGGTATGGATTATTGCATCTAGTGATCAGCTGCTTTTCCCTCTTTCCCTCTCCCATCCAGTGTTTTGAAGAATTTAATTTGGAGAAAGCAATGGTTAGATTTCGGACCTGGCCCTTCCAGCATCCCCTCAGCCAGCGGTGATGTGAAAGATATTAAGTTAGTTCAACGTGAGCTATCCTTTCTTCTTTGTACAAGATAATTCTCCTTTTCAGCGCTGGAAAAAGGTCACATCTCTTGTGACAGCTGACTGCAGGCTGTATTTTCACGGAGCACCTCGGCAGCCGTGTCCCGAAAAGACCTGCTAGCTTGGTGCTTATTTCCAGCTGTTAAATCATGGTGGATCTTTTCCTTCTGTTTTATGGTGGGGTTATTTTTAATGTAAGCAGCAGAGCTAACTGATATGGAGAGGTTATGTGAAAATGAGCAAATGGGAAGAAAAATGGCTCCTGTTACAGTCAGTGAGAGCGGAAGCGTCGAGAGAACTATCGTTAATCTTGAGTCAACACTTACTAAAAAGCTACAGCTTTTTGCTGCATGTGTCCAAGAGGCCTGAACTGCTCCAATTAATACAGCTTCTGGCATGGAAAATTTCTCCGTGTTCCCTCGAGATACCTGCAGAAAGGACAGCCTTGTGCTCTGCGGGCAGTTAGCAGAACTGCTGCTCCAACGTGTTGGAAAGGGTAACTGGCCGCTTCGTGGCTCTGGGCAGAACAAACGGTGAGGTTCACCCTTCCTGCGGTCCTGGGGAGGTGACAGAGCAGAGCGGTGTCTGCTGCGACTGTCCCCATGGAAGGGAGGGCGGCTCTGCAGCCCACGCAGAACGATCCCCTCTTCCTGCTGCTCGGGCTCTGCTCGGGGTTTGGCAGCGCACGCTGTCCCCGCGGGGTCTGTGCTGCTGCCGGGAGGCGTGAACGGACCTCAGCTTCGGTGGGATCTTCCTTGCTGAAAGGCCCTATGGAAACTCGGATCTTTTTTTGAAGTTGCGTGGAGAAGGACTGATGGCAAGTGCCAGCTTGTGGCTGGAAGGCAGGAATTTGAGGACAGCAAATAGTGGTTTAATTCTTGTATATACAGTACAGAAATAGAATAATTTATAGACAGTATGTGCATTTATGTGTAGCTACTGAACTAACCATGTGCAGACAGTTCCAGCAACATATCAGAGTAGATATTCAGGGTCCCTTCAGTTCAGTATCCTGCCTAGGAAGGGGTCAATAGCAGACGTTTCTCTTGAGTTAATAGTTTTGTAGATGATCACGAGCACCTCGGTGCTCCCCAGGAGAGGCCCGTAGAGGCTCCACAGCGAACGTGCTGTCTGCCCACCTACACGCTGATCTCAGAGCCCTGAGCACTTCCAGTCCCTCCTGCAATGAGACAATTCCTGTTTACACCATTGCTGGAGACCCCCAGATTGCACAAGAGCAGGTCGGAGCACGGGGATGGATTATATACATCACGGAGGGGAAACAAAACGGCAGCCTGTTGAGAGCGGCCCTTGCTCTAAAGCTTTGCCATCCCCGAGAGTTTTGGGAAGGGACTCGGTTACATTCTGAGCAACGAGTGAAAGCAATCAGTAACACTGTGTTATTGTCATTAGGACTCTGTCTTTTAGGAGCAAAAACCAAAAAGGAGACCACGGCCAAAGCAGTTTTACTGAAAAAAACCCCTGCATACTCTAAGCATTAATGATACTCCCAACAATAATTCCCAGCGAGACATGATGGCTTAACCATAGCATCAGTTTGCATCTCTCTTGGTCAAAACAGCCTTCAGTCTTCTCCTTTTTTCCAGTACAATTCAGTTAATTATTCCCAGTTCCCTCAATGAGTCTGAGCTCCCGCTGGCTCCTGGAGCAATAGTAGCTCATTGTTGCAAATGAGTTTAATCCAGTGTTAGAAGTCTTTATTGTCCCTAATAGAAAATGGCATGAATAGTAAGGGAAAAAATGTGAGATGTTTCCTGTAAGGCCTTTAACAACCCTCCTGGGTGTAGGATTACAACATGTGCTAGGGAATAGCTCTGAGCAGGGTGGCGATGGCGAGTGGGAGCTCTGGCAGTGTTTTACACCCCCATCTGCAAGCCTCATTACAGGGAGAAGCTGCTCTGGAGCTGAGCAGGGCACTGCTTCTCCACCCCTTGGGCTTCTGACTCCTCACTTTGTCTTTGGCAGTTTAATCGAGAGGCAAAGCAAAACTGAGTGAGGGCTCATAGGAAATTTGGGGGTTTATAAAAGCCCTTTGGCCTCCTGCCTTCCATTTTCTAAATAGAGTTTTAGTCTGAGGTATTCTTCAGACGATGTTGACACCATGTCTGAGGCATTTTGGAAACTGTAGGATTATCAGCGCAAGACCCAGAATTGCAGAACATCTGACAGTGCTGTGATCTTTCCACAGATGACAAAGAAATTGCAGTATCAGAATCCATCAAGGCACTGGAAGCACGAGAACGTATCTGAAATGGAGCGCAGCATCCAAGGCGATCTTGTGTTTACCTTCAAATAGATCAGGTTCTATCCCGGGCAGACAGAAGGTTCCAGGACTCCGGGAGCAGCCGGGGAGGAGGGAATCCAGCCCTTGGTTCCTCTTGGTGCTGGGTGCAGGGTGCTGCATCTGGGGCTGCTGAGAAAGGCCCCGCTCAACCGAGGCAGCCCCGAGGATCTGCCTCCCGTCCCCGTCCCGTCAGCCCGGGCTCCGCTGCCCTCAGTCACTCGCAGCGGCTCCGTTCACGGCGCTGTCTCTAGCTTCATCTCTAGCTTCACCTCCTCTTGTTCCTCGCTTTGTCCCCGGATGGATCCTGGCCCTGATTTGCCACCTCTCTCCGTCCGGGATCGCTGATGGAAGCTCTTGGTGCTCCCTGCTCTCCTCCCCGGCGCCGTGAGCCCATCCTGGTGCAGGAGGCCGCTGCCTCCGGCCTTGCCTTCCCCAACGGGGCAGCCCTGCTCCTGCTGCCCCATGGAAACACACGGGAGTTAGAACCGAACTCCTTCATGGATGTGGTACTGTCATAACCCACCAGAGTTTAAACCTGTGTAACTGGCTTTACAGGTATTAGTTAAATTCTGTTAACTGAGAGAAAACAACAACAAAAAGGAATGGCCGAGTTAGCACAGTGCACTGCGAAGCCACCAGCGCTCGCTTGGTCTGGCAGGATTGATTCTGTCATTGCAGCCTGCCGCTGGTTAAATGGAAGAAATATTAAAAGTGCTTTTAACAGGTCTTCAGTGACCTCGTATCCTGCTTCTTGGAGGGAATTACAGCTGGAGACATGGAGCAGGCTGCGGCAAGCTGCGACTCCTCAAACCCGCGCGCGAGCACGGCCGGCCTGCGCTCCGGCATCCCAAAATCCCGCCCGGGGCCGGGATGCCGCTTCCTGCTCCGTGTCGGAGCTCCCAGGCTCCCTGCTCTGCCCCCAGCCCTTCTGCATCTGCCTTCCTCAAAGCGTCAGTGCTGCTGGTCCAAAGCTGTACCTCAACTTTGCTACCTCTGCGTTACAAATAGTTCTAAGTACAGATCATTCAGGAATCCTGTTTGTTAAGACTGTGTTTTAGCAACGGATGAAATAAGTACTGTACATAACCAAGCTGTAAAATCTTGATTTTCAAAATGTTACGAAAATAATAGGGTTTTTTTTTGTTTCTCTTGTTTTGGCTGGAAGCCCATACTAGAAAGGTAGGACAAAACTGAAGCGTCTGTTGGCTGCAGGACACCCCGTTTCTCACTGCCCGCTCCTTTGCACAATGGCTATCTTAGGAATTTACAAGTGTTCTTTACTGAGCTGTAAAATTCTGAGGTTTTAGGCTTCTTACCGATCAGCTAGTTGATAATGAGTGGAAAACAGATGAATATTGGGAAAATATGTGAGGTTAGTTCAACTTCAGATGTAGTGCTGCAGTTGAGCAGGACAGGTAAGGCACCTTCTGTGTCTTCTCCCCCATCAGGGAGGCTTTTAAGAGCAGGGCAGAGAAACCCTAGTAAAGAATCATGGAATTCATTGATCCTGCATTGGGAAGAGGTGGAGAAGATGACTTTTGAAGTCCCTCCTGGTCATCTTTTGCATGATTTGTTCTGTTATGGCCATAGGTGTGTAAGAAACCCTGTAAAACACTTAGCAAACTATTTCAGAGGGTGTAGGTGTTTTCCACTTATTTTTAGAATTTGACCTTACAAGATTGAAAAAAATCACTTTTTCCTTCTGACTTTTGTCCTTCACTTGGCAAACATTAGTTAAAAACAGAGAAATGGAAAATATTTAAACTTTAAATTAACAGGAGTGTTGCTTCGTGTTGTCTGTTTGTGTGCTAGTTTCACTTGTGATGTCAACTCCAGGGAAAAAGGTGTAACTATCCTGGCACTGTTGGAGTTCAAAAATATTGTTACACTCAAGCCTAAATAAACACTAGCTACTGCTCGCCTTTTTTTTTTTGTATCAGTAATCCTTAAAAAAGTAGTATTAACAAATCTGGAAGATATTTTCCACACCAGATAATAACAAGTTCAAGATATATTAGCTTATTTTTAATTTGACCTTTTTAAACAGTTGCAGGCCCCCAAGATGGCCAAGCTCTGGCTGAACACTTTCTGATCTGCTACTGTGTGCTCAAGAGCAGTGATTTACAGGGATTTCTAGTCCTCACATCTGAATATAGAAAGATGCAGAGTGATTCCAAGGAAAATAAGGGTAGGAATGACCTCACCCTGTGGAGACACCGTGTCTTGCTCAGCTCCAGGAGGCTCTGTGGAATCCGCGTGTTTCTTTGTACAGTTATTTTGCTACCATCAATGAGTAGAAGTGATTCCAGAAACTGTTGCAGACCAAAGAGAAATGGTCTTGGGTTTCTGGAAAAAGAGCATGAAGACATACGATCACTGCCTTCATATGCAGAAAACCTCATTGTTCAATTACTACTAATTGCTGTAATTGAGGCGCAATACACCGTGCTTGGTTTGCTCAGATGAAGCGAGCAGAGGGAAGCGTTGCTGCTCCCGGGCAGCCAGCGCAGAGGCCTCGAGCGGAGCGGAGCTGGTTCACAGCAGCACCTTGAACACAAGGTGGGCAGCAAGGACCTGCTCTCTGCACGCTGGGTGCAGCTTTCCTTCCTCCCCTGTTCATTGCTAGAAAGTTAAAGTTATCAATAATATTTCCCAGAGCACCACGAGCAGCATTGCTGTCATAGCATTGCTGATTTGTCCAGAAGGACCAGAAACATCAGGCAGTGTGAAATGCAGCGGTTCTGCGTCCCAGCTAAACCACCTACAGTCACCACCAGCACCCAACAGGCACAGCCGGCTGTTACCTTTGGGTTCACAGCAAGAAGCCGCTCACTGTGTGCGACACAGATGATGTGTTCTGGTCAAGCAGAATCACCCAGATAATTAGCTTTAATTTTAGTATAAACACGCTCTGGTGCAAGGAAATGTAAACTCGGCTG
>JASSRY010000042.1:1070286-1112836 GCA_032466555.1 Tinamus major | reverse complement strand
CAAGCAGAATCACCCAGATAATTAGCTTTAATTTTAGTATAAACACGCTCTGGTGCAAGGAAATGTAAACTCGGCTGCAGCATTCCTGCAATACGAACCCAGTGTTGGTGGCTTTCTGTGGGGACATGCCTGCATGCTGAGCAGTGAGCCCGAGGCTGCACGGTTACCCACAAACTGTGCACGGCCACACGGATGAAAAGTCCTTTTCTGAACATGGGAGGTCTCTGAAGTCAAAGCTAGAAAAAAAGGTCCTGTAAATATGCGAGAATCCCGCTGCTCTAACGGCTTAAAGACTGATCTACTGTTTTCTGTGACTTTCCTGTTTGTGGTGTCCCCAAGGATGTTGTATGGTCATGGTGCTGGCACATGGCACAATTGAGCAGTGAGAATGAGAATATTTCACGGGTCTTTCTTTCCTCAGACTAACCTTTCTGCAGGTCATGGTTATCCTTGCAGTCTCTTTGATGTACTAGCTTAAGACTCTTGTATGAACAGGTTTGCTTTGGCTGCTCCGAAGGGATTTCTCAATCCGCTCTGTGTCTTCTGCTGGAAGGTGCTGGATTGAGCCTGACTGATGGAAAGTGCTGGATCGAGACTCATTCCTTCAGCCAAGGAACAGCAAAGTCACTGCTGTGCTGCATCCTGCCCCTAGAAACCCCGAGGACAAGAACATCTGTCCTAAGGGCTGGTACCTTTGGCTGGTCCATTTCTGAAATAAGGTGCAATAGTTTCTCTCTGGAGTTAGAAGTTGTTTCAATAATTCCAGCACTGTGCATGAGCTTAAATTGTCTTCTGGGAGTTAACAGAGCCTTTTCTGAAATTCTAGGGAAGTCCAGATGTCCCATAGCTTCTGTGAGCAGTCTGAGAAGGAAAAGACTGTGAGGAATGGGTCTATGAATCATCTGTCTATCCTATGTCTATGAAGAAGAAATGAAAACTCTGATTCCAAAAGAATCCATTTAATTCTGGAATTTTCTGACCTATTTTGGTGCATGCTGGACTAAAAAAAAAAAAATTAAACTACTGCTGATGACTTTCTCATATTGTTTACTTTTGTAACGTTCTCTGTGGACTAGCAGCCAGAAATGACGTCCACCCCTCGTCCAGCATCAGAGAATAAGAACTTCAGAGGAAGGAATGCAACTTCATAAATAGCAAACCACAGACACTAATGGGGAGCAGAAGCAAACCTGCAGGTTAAAATTCATTGCAAGAGAAGCCCGTGCATCCAGACTGCTTGTAGATGCAAGGATGACTTCAACTCTAGCCTTAGTTTTTCTCCTTTGCCTCTCTTGTCCTTTTTCATCAAGTCAGCAGCGAAGAGCAGGTAAGTGATTTTAATTAGCTCTATGCTTTCTGTACTGCTATGTAAATTCTGTTTTGCAGCAGGGAAATGAAGATGATAATGTTTCAACTGCATCTGCTGAAGCCTGGGAACAATTCATTCAGATTTGTAGTTTCATCTGAAATTTTAAGCCGAAGTGTGTAAATGTTTGGTCTGCTTCCTGCCTTCCAGGTCACCTTCCGAATAGTGAGGATTTTTAATTGGGGAAAAAAAGAGGAAAAAAGAGTCAAACGAATGCACATTTTTGTGTCTCTGGCAGGTCATTACAGAACGTAACTTTATGTTAATCTGCATTTTGCATGTGACTGAGTTAGACACCCAGCATACCGAGTGTCCTGTGGCGGGATCCTTGGCTATTCTATTTGTGTACACAGAGCTTAGGGAAACCCAACTTCTAGGAACTTATTCCCTGCAGGTTCCCTGCAGCCGCCCTCCTTTCCCGAGCAGCCTGGTAGGGGGTTGCTCGTGTCCAGGAGGAGCTCCGAGATCCGGCAGCCTCCGGCTTGAGATCCCGGCGCAGCCGTGGGTCTGTGCGAGCACAGGGAGCCCCAGGGAAGGCTGCACAGCAGTGTCTGCAAATGCACAGATTTCTGCTGGAATTTCTTTCTGAGTGGATGACCCATTTTTGTGAATTTGAATACCTAAAAAGAACCACATCCTTTACTTTTGAAATACATCTTGTTCCTAGGGATAGAAAATTCTTCCTAGGTATAAGAGAGGCTGCCTGGACCATTCATGCAGAGCTTATACAAAGTCCCCGTTTGAAGCTAGAAATCACGTGGATGTTCCTTATCTTAAATAAAAGGTCCCTTCATTCATTATTTTTGTCTCAGACTCACACGTTGGTGTTGCTTTCAGTTTAGTTCCCAAACCGAGATGTACTGAGAAGCTCCAAACACTCCCCAGGTCCTTTCGGTTCCGTGCAGGAATCCCCAGGCTCCCGGGTCCTGGGGCTGCACTCGGCAGCGAGCTGCCCTTCCCCGGCTGCCAAAAGCAGCCCTGAGTTATTAATTTGCTGCTTTTGGCAGAGGTTTCCTACGTGAGAGCTGCTCGGAGCACGGCCGGGCACCTCCCAGGGGGCAGCCAGGGCTCATTTTCCCGCTCCATCCTGCCCGGAGCAAATCCCAGCCTCTGTGCAAGACTGTTCCTTCCAGCAACCTTGCCGGAAGCTTGCTTCCTAAAAAACGTTAGGAATCGGGAGGGAGTTTTGGTGCGGAGGATTCTTTATCTCTAGTATTAAACGGAGGTCGTTAATACCAGTTGGTTTGTGCTGCTAACAGCTCTTCTGTCTTTTGGAGCTTTCGTTTTTAATCCCTCCAACCAATGTGTTTTTGCAGGAGTTGAAGTTGGCCCTGAAATGCTGGAAGAGATGAGACAAACTAACCGGGTGCTCATGGAAGTTCGGGAGTTGCTAAAGCAGCAGGTGGGTGAGGAGGGGACCCGCTCCCCTCGTGCAGAGCTCGCCGGGATGCCCAGCACGGAGCCCTCCTGCTCTGCGCGAAATTGTGGTTTTTCCTATGACGATGGGGATCAGGAGATGGTCTTGCAGTCAGATGTGTAATTCTGGGATAAAGTAGATTCATTGGAATGCAAATTTTGTTCCTTAGAAGTACGTCTACTGAAAAACAGCATGAGTGGAGAAAGAACAAAGATGTGAATACAGTAGGAATATGTTTTGCTGGAAAAACAAGTCACTTTTTCCTTGGTTTTGTGGGCTCATGAAATTGGTAGAGAGAGGCCAAACCCGGGAGATGGAGGAGACCTTTCAGCCATCTATCAGGGTCCTGGAACGGGAAGTCATACGGAGTCTAAACAAGGTCTGCATTCACTCCGCTCTCTTTTTGCTTTAATCCTAAGCCTGTCTGGCTCCAGTAGTTTATAAGGGATTCTGGAGCTTCTTGGGTGCTTAGATCTTTTCCCGTTTTAACGAGGAGATGGTGGTTTGTCTGGTCAGCTCTTTAAACACACAGAAAGGCTCCATTCTCCCTTTATCCGCTGCGGGAGCCGAGGGCAGCGGCTCTGCCTGCCAGATGATGGGAATGGCAGACGGGTCCCTGTGCCAGGGCAAACTGGGCGGCCTCTCATCTGCAAAAACATCTGTTGCATTGAGCTGCTCTCACATTTCAGGCTGCTGCATAAATACCCAGTGTTTACTAGGAATCAGGTCAGACATGGTTCCTGGCAGCCTGGAGCAATGATTTCCAGTATTCCCGTCCAGCTTAACAGTGCTTCTCCATACAGGTTTTATATTTGTTCTTGCTCTTGCCACCTATTTTTTTAATCAATGGCCTTTTTCAAGGAAAGTCCCACTCAGAGGAGAAACTTGCATATGTCACTGGAGAGCCAAGGTGGCAGATCATAATTTGTTAATATATGCAAAGATGTTTTAAAACGTGTTTTTTTTTCTTGAATCAGCATTTTGAGATGGCAAAGGAGGCAAAAAGGATGACATTTTTGCCATTAATGATGCCAAAAAGAGGAGTAATAAAAGGCCAGATCTGTTTTCCTGACGCACAGGATGACACCAAGCCACGTCGGAGGTTAGAAAGAATCTAAGGTAGAATAAAAGCTTGCTGTTATAGAGCTGGTAGGGAGCCACAGGCAGAGGATTTCATCGGAGCACAAAGTGATTCATTGGGAAAGATGAAGTCCTCAGGTGTGGCAGAGCTTGTGTAACCGCTCCGGAGCATCCCGTGTAAACGGCCAGGACACTTTTGCAGGAAAGGCTCCTGCTGGGATTGCTCTTGGAGCAGCCGGAGGAATTCCAGCGTTGGCCGGCGGGTGACAAACCTGAGCCTGTCCCGTGCTCCTTAGGGCCACGGAACCCATCTCCTCGGGGCTGGTGCTGCAGGTTACCTGTTTGCTGGAGCAAACTCGGAGCAATAGCCTTGAGATGGGGGAAGCCCTTGGGAGGGCTCCGATGGATTTGTGTCTCCCTGGCTTCACCTCTGCGGCGCCTGGACTGTGGGGAAGCAGAGCTCCAGGATGCCAGCTCAGCATCTCCCAGGGTACAGGACCCAAATACAGCAGATTCCTCATTCCTTGTAGCACTCGTTTTCTATGTTTTTGAATCCAGTGCTTCCTGCATCTGCCATAGAATAATATTTACCTCGTTAGGCTATAGAAACACTGCACCAGGAGTGACTTAGGGCAGAACAAGCCATTCCAGCTGCCAGGGATCTGTGACACAGGCTTGGGATGAGAGTTGATCTGCCTGTAAGTGGCTGTGCAGCTCCAGGGAGCCGGCCCCTTTGGCAGAGGGGCAGTGGGTTTGCGTGGGAGGAAAACTCACCCTTTCGCTAAGCGGCAGTTCTTGTTTGCTTCTAGATTAAGGAGATAACATTCCTGAAGAACACGGTCATGGAGTGCGATGCCTGTGGTGAGTTACTGAGTTGAAATGCCCGGTGTGCAGCTGCCTCGTCCACTGCTTCATACATTGATGTCCAAACAAGTAGTAAATCACAGAACCACACGGAATCCCGGAGGAGCTGAGGTTGGAAGGGGCCTCTGGAGCTCATCCAGTCCAACCCCCTGCCCCAGCGGGGACACCCGGAGCAGGGCACAGGGTGGCAGCCCGGTGGGCTTTGAAGAGCTCTAAATCCCTCTTCACTCTCACCCGGCTCCCGCTCAGCAGATATTCAGGGGGATGCATGGCCAAATCACTTACAGTTTGACTTTGTGTGCCTTCTACGTACCAAAACACTGCTCGAGACAAATGTTACAAATACCTAAAACAATTCAAACGTAATTAAAACAAGAAAAATCAAACAGCAGTGCTTTGGAGTAGTATGGGATCGCATCCTGGGAGCGATGTGTTTGGATTTGTGTTTGGACACATGGATTTGCATCTGCCAGGATGAAATGCAGCCTCCTAGCGCAAGGGAGGTGACAGGTAGCGCATGGTCCGTGGTGCTGGTCCACAAAGGCCTCGTGACCCAAATGTGGAGGGCGCGCGGGCTCCAGACCACGCTGACCTGCTGGGGACACCCGTCTCCCGTTTGCAGAGGCCGAGTCCGGTGTTCCCAGCCGGAGCTGGTGCCTGGCTCCTGCTGCAGCCACATCGCCCAGGGGCTGTAGGTGTGCAGGAACCGGGGAGAACTGACCCTGTGGAACTCAATACCAAGGGCACGAGGCCAGGAAAGAGGGCAGCATGACAAGGAGTTTGGCCTGGGAGTTAAACCCTGCATTGGTTTGGGTTTTGTTTGTGTTCTCCGGCTCAGGAATCTGTCAAACCGCTGCTTTGGGCTTCATTTTGCTCCCTTTGCAAAGCAGGGACAGGGCTCGCGCGGGCCGTGCTGAGGGGACGGCCCCACGGCAGCGACGCTCCTCGTGTCCCCTAGGCATGCACACCGAGGCGACTGGCCCGCTCGTCACCGTCACGCAGTTCAGCAGATGCGTCCCCAACCCCTGCTTCCCGGGAGTGCCCTGCACCGAGACGGCCACCGGCTTCCGCTGCGGACCTTGTCCCCCGGGTTATTCCGGCAACGGGTCCCAGTGCACGGATGTCAATGAGGTAACGACCCGGCGAGCTAGCTCAGAGCTTATGGAATTGCCTCTCCGTTCCCGGAGCGCCCTGGGTTTGTCCTGCGGCTGGTGCCAGCCCTGCAGCTCCCTTAGCAGCTGAACACAACCAGCATTTCACTGCAAGGAGTCTGTGTCTCACCTCGCCTCCGGCTCTGCTCCGTGGTGTCTTTAAGTCTGGCCTAGCTAGGTGTTTCTTTCTAAACACACAGGGCTTCACACAAAATAAACCCTTTAGTCTGCAACGCACAAGAAGGTGAGTTTGGAGAACCAAACCAGCCCCTTCTGCTCCCACAATCTATTGAGCTTCTAGCTGATGAGTTGTTAGAGATGAGATTTATGATGTGTGGAACAGAATGAAACATTCCACAAATACAGATGTGTGTATACAGTAAATATTACTGTTTAGATTGCTTCATTTGCACCTTTAAATCAAACCTTGCTGGATAGATCTGGGGGAAGGAGGGTGGTTTTCCCTAACTCTTTCTCGAAAGTGAAATGCAGTTTTCTCTCAAGTTTGCTCCCTGCATGGTTAAGGCTGTCCATGGCTCTCGCTTTTGCACGTCCGTGAGATTCCTCAGCTGTGTTGTTCTCAAACCACAGCCTTATGACACTTGGCTAGTCCAGCAGCCTCTTGTGCCTTGCAAAGCCCCATCACCTCCATAGAATTACAGCAAAAAAAAGTGAAGCTAAAGGATCCGTGCGAGGTTGTGGGGTTCATGGTAGAATGTTAGCTCTCAAAACGTGGGAGCTGCTGCACTAATGTAATGCTTCTCCCAGCATAGAGCTCAGGAATTCGGTGAATATGGTATATATAGTGAATATAGTGTTTGCTATTCTCTTTCTTGCTATTCTTATTCTCTTGCACATCCTTTTTTGCAGTGCAACGCAAACCCCTGCTTCCCGAAGGTCCAATGCATCAACACCGTCCCCGGCTTCCGCTGCGATCCCTGCCCTCCCGGCTTCACCGGGCAAGCGGTCGAAGGGGTCGGACTCGCTTACGCGAGGGCCAACAAACAGGTAAGGCCCAGAAACACCTCTGCTTCCTCCCGAAGCCTTTAACTCTGCTCTGCAATTGTAATCCAAGGATTGCGGAGCCCTCAGAGATATGGGAGGGAGATACGTGACTGTATGTGTTAATGGGAAGGCTGCTAGGCAGTGCTAGGAAAAGCTTTTCACAGATATTGGGAAAAGTAAAAAGGAAGAACTGCCTGTGGCCTCTGGTTTTCAGAGAGTCATAGGACTGGTCACAGGACACAGTCTTTGACCTTCTTCCTCCATTGAGTCTCTTTTATCCGTTAAGGATGAGCTCAGCTCAGAGCTAAGCTATTTTGCCAGGCTAGAATCACTGCTGACTCTATAGGGGATGAAGAACTTGCCTGGGGCGAGCAGTATTGCTGGGACCCCTGACCCAGGGAAGCTGTTAGATATGGGTCTCAGTAGGGCACGTCGGGGGCTTTACACCTGCAGCTCCTTGTGCCCTACGACCCGACACGGTGGGTACTTACGAAGGAAGTTAATGTTTCTTGTTCTTTCTGGACAGGTTTGCACTGACATCAACGAATGTGAGACAGGAGCTGCCAGAAACTGTGTCCCAAACTCCATCTGCATCAATACACGGGTAAATATCACTGGAAAACCTCGTGTTGGTCTCTCTTTTCCTTTCCTCCAGGCTGTAAGGAATGCTTCCCTCTGTCAGCTGCTGAGGACAGCTTACAGGTTTGCTGGGGCTCGCGCTCCTGTTAATTCCTTGTTGCTTTTCCTTGCAGGGATCCTACAAGTGCGGCGCTTGTAAACCTGGCTTCGTTGGGGACCAGAGCACGGGCTGCAGGAGCCAGACAGCAAGACGCTGCCCCAACGGGGAGGCCAGCCCGTGCCACGAGAAGGCGCAGTGCGTGGTGGAGCGCGACGGCTCCGTCTCCTGCGTGGTGAGGCCTGCGCGGGGCCGCTCGCTCCGCTCCCCGGCCCGTTCCTGCTCTCCCGGGTCTGCCACTGCCCTCTCCTGGAGACGGAGCCTCGGAGCGCGGCTCCGGGGGCAGCTCGCATGGAGGGGCAGCTCACATGGAGGGGCAGATCGCATGGAGGGGCAGATCGCATGGAGGGGCAGATTGCATGGAGGGGCAGATTGCCCGGAGGGGCCGATCGCCTGGAGGGGCAGAT
The DNA here is from genome assembly GCA_032466555.1 of Tinamus major. Taxonomy (NCBI): domain Eukaryota; kingdom Metazoa; phylum Chordata; class Aves; order Tinamiformes; family Tinamidae; genus Tinamus; species Tinamus major. The sequence goes on along the minus strand of JASSRY010000042.1, from coordinate 1,104,810 downwards.
CACATGGAGGGGCAGCTCGCATGGAGGGGCAGCTCGCCCGGAGGGGCAGATTGCCCGGAGGGGCAGATTGCATGGAGGGGCAGATCACATGGAGGGGCAGCTCGCCCGGAGGGGCAGATCGCATGGAGGGGCAGCTCGCCTGGAGGGGCAGATTGCATGGAGGGGCAGATTGCCCGGAGGGGCAGCTCGCATGGAGGGGCAGATCGCCTGGAGGGGCAGATTGCCCGGAGGGGCCGATGGCTCCCGCAGCAGCGGTTGGTGCTGCGCCGCTCCGCAGGGCACTGCCTGTCCACCCGGAGCCCCCCAGCACTGCACAGCAGCGGAGAATGGGAAAATCCTGCTGCATCCTGCTGCAGTTTTGCTGCTCTGTGTGTGTAGGCTCAGGAGCAAGCAGAGAGTTTGTACCTGAGCTGCTTAAAGCACTACTTATGGCACGTTGTCTGTTACGGACAGTGTCTTTCCACGCTGTTGTGCACCCGGCTTTGCGATGTCCGTGCTGTGAGCACGCAGGGCTGCAGGCGGGGAGGCAGCCGCGTGTTGCAGGATGAGGCTGCAGCGCCGCTTTGCTGCTCTCTGTCTTGCAGTGCCTCGTGGGGTGGGCAGGGAACGGCTACATCTGCGGGAAGGACTCGGACATCGACGGCGTTCCCGACGAAAAGCTGCGCTGCTCCGACAAGAAGTGCCGCAAGGTAAGACGCGTTCGGCTGCCATGAGGTTCATGACTTCACCCTTCCCTGGTGCCACCCAAAGGCTTTGGAATGGGCACGACCTGCCAGCAGGCCCTGGCACTCGACTGTTGCTTTTCTTTCAGGATAACTGCATGACTGTCCCCAACTCCGGCCAGGAAGATGCAGATAGGGATGGGATTGGAGACGCTTGTGATGACGATGCTGATGGAGACGGGATATTAAATGCTGAGGTTGGATTCTAAGGCTTACCCTGACACCCAAGTGTACCCAGAGGTCCTGCCGATCATGGCCCACGTTTGGTGTGAACGTGAAGAGCCTGCAGGTCACAGCACACACTGCTCCCTCCTTATCTGAATAGTCTAAGACACCAAGTTCTGCAGCCTGTGCCCTGAGCTCGGGGAGGCCGAGCAGAGGGACCCGGCCGGGCCGCAGACGCAGAGCGGGGCTGCTCGGCGCCGCTCTCGCCCATCGTCCTCATCCCCATCCCGCTCCGTGTCCTGCCCCGTGCCCAGCACCTCCACCGAGACGGCGCCTCTGTCCCGCAGGACAACTGCGTGTACACGCGCAACGCGGACCAGCGCAACGCGGACAAGGACAACTTCGGGGACGTCTGCGACAACTGCCGCCTCGTGAAGAACGACGATCAGCGGGACATCGACGGCGACGGAAAAGGAGACGAGTGCGACGATGACATGGACGGTGACGGTAAGAGCAGCTCGGCATCTCCTCCAAGGAGGCACCAGCACCGGCGTGAGCGCAGAGAGCTCCCTGGTGTCCAGATGTGGCTCCTTGTGCCGGGCAACCTGCTTATGCTCTGCAAGAACGGAGCTGATTTCGGATAGGATAAAGCAGAGCTCAATTTTTAGATAGCAAGATCAACAATCAAACCACGGTCAGTCACAGTGCAGCCCTCGCAGGGTTTCAAGGGCTGTCACACGTTATTTCCAGGCTAGTTCTTGCTGGCATGCCCACTGTGGGCGCTCAGAAATCAGTGCTCGGTGTCCTTCAGGAAGAAACACATACCAGACAACCCAGACAGGGACACTGCATCGTGCTGCAATTTAAACTTGTGAAAAGGACAGGGAAATCCATGTTGTTAGAAGCTACTGGCTCTCAGGGCTGTGTGTCAGGGCTGCATTCAGGGTGCGGGGAAGCAGAGGAAACTAGCTGGTTTTAGAAACAGCCTATGTGCTAGTAACGCTTTATTTACACAAAACCCGCTTTCCAAAGCCAGAAATCACAACTGCTGCTGTCCTGACACACGCATATTTATTTACACATTATTTCCAGTGCATCTAGTGCTGTTTGGGTCTTGCTGCTTCCTGCCAAGCAGCTCCCTGCTGGCATGATTTGCTGCTGTAGTAGGTAAATGCAGAAAAGCAGCAAGTGAAGTCATAGAGGCTGCTGATTAGATTGTTCCTGTCTGTCTCAGGCCTTGAAAAGACACTGTCTAAATCTTCCATGTAAAACAGCCAAAGTTAACCTTGACTTACTTTATAATTATGTAGCAGTCTGCTTTGGAGGAAAAAGACTCTATTATGGTTTGGGGAACTGCAGACAGCTTCGTTTTGGCCTTTCATGCCTGCAGGGATACGGTGCCAGTTTGGAGCAACATTCCTTAGTTCCTTAGCTTTCTCTAAGGAAAGCAGTTAGGGTCATTCCCTATTTCAACAGTGTGCTTAGACACCCATAACGGTGCGCTTTGAAGTATGGTTTTAAGAGAAGTTGCTGCTCTCTTCCTCCTCCAAGAGTAGCTAGGATCTAACTTGAATGGAAATCCTAACAGCATTAATGACTTGATGGGTCCATTTTTGTGTGTTCTACAGGAGTCAAAAACCCAACAGACAACTGCAAAAAAGTCCCCAATCCGGATCAGAAGGACGGTGACGGAGACGGCGTGGGCGACGTGTGCGACAGCTGCCCAACAGTCAGTAACCCCGACCAGGTGAGCCGGCGCTTCCCACCGTGCCGTCCCAGCGCTTCTCCTGCTCCAGACAGGGCTCACGGTGCTCTGGGTACCCTGCACCCTGCCAAAACTGCCTCGTGCAACTTCTACCCACCGTCCTGTAATACTGAAGGCAACACCTAGAAACCAAAACTCTCGTTGTGCAGAGGAATATGACAAAGAGGGAGCTTAGCATTTTGCATCTGTCTCGTCCTACCCTGTACACTGGTGTTTTTGGCTGCTTCAGTTCATCTGGGCAACTTGCAAATGCTTGTGAGGTCTCTTTTTGATCAAAACCCTGTGGCAGTGAGGCTAACCCCTTTATTAGTTCTCCTTTATTCCCAATTATCTAGTTTCATCTGTGGTAAGTTAAATGCTTACTGCTTTCTTTTGCTAGAAAGACACCGATCATGATCTCGTGGGAGATGTCTGTGACACCAACCAGGACAGGTGAGAGCTTCCTGCAAAAGCTCTGCTTGGACTGCATGAAACGCTGGGGCAGGGGAGGGCACGTTCTGTAACTCCGCAATAAGAGCGGAGTCAAGGCCAAGCCTGTTCCATTAGCAGACAGGGAAGTTTTCCTGGCCCTCGGAGAACCGTGCAGTGGTGTCCCGGGCCAGCTTGCTCACAGGTTTGCTTTGCTCTGCCTGCCTCCGCTCCGTTCACAGACTGCAGCTGGACTTCTCATCTATTTTACCGTAACTCTGACAGCTCCAGACTCACTAAGGCTAAAAATCAGCAGCTTTCCCTGTTCGTGCTGCACTCCGCTGCCGGGAAGCGGTGCCGTGCTTCCTCCCCAAGCACCAGCAGCGTCTCCTCCCGACCCGTGTAACGCGTTCCCTTCTTTCCCCACGCACCAGTGACGGGGACGGGCACCAGGACACCCGGGACAACTGCCCCTCAGTGCCCAACAGCTCCCAGCTGGACTCGGACAGAGACGGGCTGGGAGATGAGTGTGACGATGACGATGATGACGACGGGATCCCGGACGAGAAACCCCCAGGCCCTGACAACTGTCGGCTTGTCCCCAACCCCGGCCAAGAAGACTCGGACGGTGAGGGGACAAACCCGCTGGCTCCGCGCGGGCTGTGACTGAAGCTGCTTCTTCCAGTCACAGCGTTTCTGCAAGCAGCAGGGAAGGGGTTGGGGTTTCTTCAACGCCAACTCGTAGCAAAGAAAGGGTGCAGGAGCGCAGCCCACGCTGACCACCCCCGAGCCTTGCGTGGACAAAGTCACCTGAAACTGTGGGAGACAAACCTCGCCGAGTAAAACCTGCATGCCAAGGAGAGGGGGAAAACCAGGGAAGTTTGTCACTTCTTTCATTCCAACGTGTTCTCGCAGGTGATGGTGTGGGAGACCTTTGTGAAGAGGATTTCGACAAGGACATGGTGATTGACAGAATCGATGTGTGCCCAGAGAACGCAGAAGTGACACTAACAGACTTCAGGGCTTTCCAGACAGTTGTTCTGGACCCTGAGGGTGATGCTCAGATTGATCCCAACTGGATTGTCCTCAACCAGGTAGGTGGCTGCTCCAGCACTGGCGCGTCAGGTGGTGCCAAGGCTGTGCCAAGCGGGATGCAGTTTTCATTAAAACCATTGCAGGTTTAATGCTACTGTACAATAGTGCCCTATTCCTGCAGTGTCACCCCTGGGTCTCTCCCCTGACTGGTTAACAGGAGTGTAAATCATTATATGTGCAGTATAAACTAAGTCAACGCTCATCTTTCACAGGGCATGGAAATAGTTCAAACCATGAACAGTGATCCTGGTCTGGCTGTAGGTGAGGCTCTTATTTTTGTTCTGTTGAAAGATTAAGGCTCATTAATGGGGTATCTTTCTTCTTAGTGCAGTTTGTAAAAGGATTTCAGTCACTACTTAATGATTTCATCCACTTGCCCCGTGTTGGAGGGGAGAATATTTTCTGTACAGAGAGCAGAATCCTCAGATTTGCTTAGCACAGTCTCTGCTTTTGGAGGAAACAATCTGCATTTTCCCTCCAAACACAGAATATTTGTTTCGCTACCACCTCAAGGTTACACGGCCTTCAACGGAGTGGACTTCGAGGGCACCTTCCACGTGAACACGGCCACGGATGACGATTACGCTGGCCTCATCTTTGGCTACCAGGACAGTTCCAGCTTTTATGTGATCATGTGGAAGCAGATGGAACAGACCTACTGGCAGGCAAACCCCTTCCGAGCGGTGGCAGAACCTGGAATCCAACTGAAGGTAAAGAACGCAGTGCCTGGAAGTCCCTCATGGATCTTGGCCCTTCTCCCTGTACGCTGAGACGGCAGCTCTGCCCAGTCAGGCTGTTGCTCACGATTGCCCCGTCTCTCCTCTCCATCAGGCAGTGAAATCCAAAACAGGCCCAGGCGAGTATCTGCGCAACTCCCTCTGGCACACGGGAGACACCACGGACCAGGTCAAGCTGCTCTGGAAAGACCCCCGCAATTCCGGCTGGAAGGACAAGACCTCCTACCGCTGGTTCCTGCAGCACCGGCCTCAAGTGGGATACATCAGGTCAGGGCTCCCCGGGGTCCTCCCTGTGGCTGAGCTGGACGTTTAACACAAAAGCACCACGTTGGCTGCAGTGTGGTGGGACGGCACGGGATCTCTGACACAGCCCTGGAGAAGCTGCCGCCCTCGGCTCCTGCTCACGCTCCGCGCGTGCCGCTTCTCTTGCAGAGCTCGCTTCTACGAAGGCCCTGAAATGGTGGCAGACACTGGAGTTGTCCTTGATACAACCATGCGCGGGGGCCGCCTTGGAGTCTTCTGCTTCTCCCAGGAGAACATTATCTGGTCGAACCTGCGTTACCGCTGCAATGGTGAGTTGGCTTCGAAGGCCAAGTTCAGACATTTGGGCCCGTTTGTTTTCCTGGTTAGCGTACGTACAACTGTAACAATCATGCAGCAGCTCATTCTGATTTCCCCTTCTAATCTATGTGTGCTTTAATCTCATCTTCCCCAGATACCATTCCTGAAGATTATGAAACATTTAGAGTTCAGCAAGACGAACCTCTGCCTTAAATGTCTGTCCAACAACAATTGCTTAAAAAAAAAAAAGTGCTCGGCTGCCCCACTCTGGCCCCAGGTATCTGTATAAAGAACTGTAAGTAACGTACCACTGCACTCTGCACACCCGCTGCCTGAGCTGGCATCTTTCCTAAAGCAGCAACTTTCTTTAAATGCTACGAAAACGAAGTGCAATTGCAGAGGTGTAGACACCGAGTGTAAATAGAAGCCTATGCTGCTGTAAACACTAGCTCTCTACACTGCGTGGAAAAAGGACGTGCTGAGGAGCTACCAGCAGTAGCTGGGATTGTTGAAGCAAGTTTAGCATGGATGTTTCCCAGGAATCTGTCCCTTCCTTGGAGGCTCTCAAGAGTGTATATTATTCTTTGCAAGACCTACTGCAAACCAACCCCAGCACTGGTCGGAAAAGCATGTTGCAAGAGCAGCCTATGTCCAAGTTGCTCACAAAAAAAAGCACTTTAAGGAGAGGATCTTTGTTCTGGAATGTTGAATAATAAATACTCTAATACACTTGTACGTGGTTCCATGCATTTTGCTCTTTCCTCTTCCAAAACACTTCTTTGTATGACTGTGTAACAAAGACGTCCTCATAAGCTGAAAGCAGTAGCAGTTCTCCAGCAGCCCCAGCTGAATTAGTAACTCTGTGGGCAGTAAATGCACAGGATCTTTCATTCAGGAAACTCCTTCTGCCACTACCCTGTTCTGCCAGATCGTGGCAGCTGGTTCAGAATGGTCAATGAAGGCTTCATGGTGGGTTTGTCCTATGACACTGTGCCAGGAATCCAAAAAAACAAAAGGAAAAGGAAACAAGGAAGCCGGGTAAGGAAGCAGGGAGCTGAGGTTATCAATCCTGGGCGCTCCCCTGAGCTGGACGCACGGATGTGCCACGAGGGCGTCTGTGCTCAGCACCCCGGGCGCTGCCCGGCCTCCCGCAGCCTTCCCTGTGCCTGGGAGAAGGTCCCGGCGGGAAGGGACCCGGGGCCGCTTCCCTGGAGCTGGCCCAGCCTGTCGCTCCGGAGGCAGCTCCCGAGTGCCCGCAGAACTGCCCCGCTCCGAGTGCCCGCAGAACCGCCCCGATCCAAGTGCCCGCAGAACCGCCCTGCTCCGAGTGCCCGCAGAACCGCCCTGCTCCGAGTGCCCGCAGAACCGCCCCGCTCCGAGTGCCCGCAGAACCGCCCCGCTCCGAGGGCCCGCAGAACCGCACGGTTCCCAGTGCCCGCAGAACCGCCCTGCTCCGAGTGCCCGCAGAACCCCCCCGCTCCGCTCGCTGCACGGCGCTCCGTGCTGCAGTCCGCGCAGGCCGTGGCCAGGCCCTGTCCTCCGTGTTCCCAGGCACTAAGGAGGGACAGAACCTCCCTGCTCGCAGGTGGCTGCACCTCAGCGGGTCCCTGCACACCCTGCACTGGAGCCAGGGCCTGAGCAAAGACCCGCTGCAGTCTTGCGAAGCGGCTCCCTTGGAGCGTCACCTGCAGCTCACAGCCCTCGGAGCAGCTTCAGCTGCTGTTCCAGAACACCCCGAACAGCCATTGAGCTGATTCCTCCTCAACGGGAAGGACCACAGAGGAGTCAGTGCAGATGTAAAACCCCTCGGACGGGGCTACAGTCCAGCTAGGATTGTGCAGGCCCACAGCCATGCTAGGAAGCTGGAAGCAGAGCTGAGCTCCCAGCACCGAGGCAGGCGCTGGCCCCACTCCATTTCCCTGGATAAAATCCACGGAACTAGGGGGGCTGCCTCCCCTCAGCCCTGCCCCTCTGCGTGCAAGTAGGGAGCCGTAAGGAAAAAGGAGTAAATTCAGCTCCAAAGAGCTGAGCCGGGGTTATCCTGCCCCGCTGAAGAGGAGCAGCATTTCACTGACCTGGACTCCTGCTCCTGGCTCCGGTGACCTCCTCCCGCAGGGGCGGCCGCTGCCGGGCAGGGCCAGCGCTCACAGGGACCTTCTCTGCTCCAGGAAACAAGTCACAGGTTGGAGGAAACCCCGGAGCGCTCCAGAACGCTGCAGCCGCCCCAAAACACAACCCACCCTCGGAGCGGAGCGGAGCGGAGCGGAGCGGAGCCTCCTTCCACTGCCCCCGAGAGCCATGAGAACTGCAGGGGCTACAGGGAAAGAGCTCTCATGTCTAGGCTCAGCACAACCCTTTGCATCGTTCAGGCCACTCTGCATGTCCTCCTAAAGGGGAAAATGGAATCCAACTTAACCAAACTTAACCAAAACCATTCGATTTTCATGTTTCCTTTTAAACACGAGCACTGAAAACACCTTAATATTTCAACACGGAAAACCTGCAGTCAAAAGAAACCAAACCCAAAACCAAACAACAGGCAGAACTAAGAAAAAGCTAAGCAGCCAGAGACAAAAACAGTTGAACTTTTATTACATTTCATTTACAAATAATGCAAAGATACAAAGACAAAAGCCTTCACACAAAAAAGAAAAGATTGAAAAGAATGTACATTTAGTTGAGCTGCTTTTTCACATCATTTCTCAGATTGCAAACACTTAAAGCCAACTTCAGTTTTCCACTTTACCTATAGAAAAGCACAATAAATAGAAGTTTTATGTCGCAGGGACAATTTTTCCAGAGTTCCTGTGCCACCAAAGCTGTAGCTGAATATAGGATTGCATATATCAGTGAAATAATCCACTAATTATTTTAATAGAAAAAGTTTTGCTTGTAAAGGACAGTATATTATACTGTCTCTGAAAATGCATAAATCTGACATTTTTCTGAAGCTCAATGAACTACATAAAGTTGTTTTTAGCTGCCAGTCTATGAGAGAAGCTGCCCAAAGCAGCTGTATTTAATTTTATTAAAATCAACCTTTCCCTTCACACACATTAATACATTTTACTTCCACTTCTAAAAGGAATCCTTCCACGGCGGGGGGAAGAGGGAGGGAAGGGGGAAGCAGGTGTCTCCTAAGGTAAAAATATTCCCTAAATTGCTAGTTCCTCCCAAGATACGAGCCCCGTATCTCCCGTGTTGTTGGTTGGGAGCTGGTTGCAATCGGGTGTTTCAGGCACTGCGCAACGTGCCGAGGAGCGGGGCGCACGGAGCACATTCCCGCTCGGAGCTCTCCCTCCTCTGCCTCTATCGATGCTCATGCCATGAATATTCAGGATCCAGTAAGCAAAGAAAGATTTGTTTAAGCTTCGTTATCCCCCCAACACATTGCCCCATAAATATTATCACATTACTTTTATATTCACCGTTACTCTGCAGGAACAAACATTTCACCTATTCTCAACGTCTCCGAAATTCCCGAATGGAGCCAACCTTCATCCTGGCCTTTCAAATGGAGGCTTCTATCATCACACTTAAGCAAAGATCCTTGATAACTGCGCGATATTCCTTCCTGACAAATAGCCGGAGCAGATTCTTTTTAATAAAAAATTGCCCTTTGTATGGTATAATTCAACTCAATTCCTGTAAGTTTAAGCCTGTAAAATTTCTGAAAGAAATACTGACACTTCACTGTTACAGTTGCAGAAATTAGTTCTTAAATTAGGTTTATAAATGGAGGCCTTTTAATCCTTTTCTTCTAAACCACAGTATAAAAATTGGATTGAATAATCCATAGGACATGTACAAATGAACTTTACATTTCACTGTACAAATACAGCAGTTCAAAAGGCAGAGTAAGACGCAGCATTCGGAAAGCAGATGTCTCTAACGAGAACTAACAGCCTGTACAGCATTTTGTTAATACATCACTTTGTACTTTGCTTTTTCAACGCTGCTCCATCAGCCTGCCTTCCCAGGCCAGCCCCTGCCCTACTTGCACAGATTTAGCGAGATTCATTACAAGTGTAAACCTCTTAGCACCAGCTGAAGCCTTATCCGAGACTTCCCTCAGCCATTACTCAATTATGACAATTTAAGCTTATTCAGGGGAGAATTTTTATTGCACGCTTAAGGAAAGAACTGAAGGATGGATGAATCTGCACAGGTCTCAGGATAATCTTGAAATCAAGATTTAGCAAAATTTGAATGTGGGAGAGAATAACATTCCCAGGAGCAGAATATGCACTTTCCCATAACTCTGCGTTTTCCTATTTCAAAATCTCCCTGCCCTTAAAATCGTCTCACCTTACTGGCAGAAAAGGGTGCCCTTCAGCAGATTTTAAAGCTTTATCTGCACGAGGTTGTAACTATTTGCAATATTAAAAGAACAGGAAACGGAGCTCACAGCCAGGGGAGCTGGTACCTGCTGCTCGTTTGTCACAGAGCTGCTCCACCGGGCACATTTTCCAGCACGGCAGCCCCAAAGCAACACGACCCGGCCCGGGGCCCCCCTTTCCTTCCCTCGCAGCCCCGGGAATCATCTCCCGCGGGAAGCGGTAAAACCGGGACAGCTGCCCGGAGCCCATGGGGCAGCGAGCGGAGCCCGAGAGCGGCCCGAGCCCAGACCCCGAACGCGGCCCTGGATCGGCTCCGTTTAGGCCGAGCGACCCCCAGGCTTCCAGGATCTCTGCTCCCGAGGCTCGGATCCCTCCGGCACCAGTACCCCCACGTGGGGCTGTGGCAGCAGTGCCGACTATTTGGGGTTGTGTCTCTTTTGCAGAGCCGGGGGACTTTGTTCACTGTGTGTTAACGTACGACCCAAATGCAGCTCCCATTTGGGGAAGGGGAATTCCCAGGGCCGGGGGACGGCGCCGGGTTCTGCCCCGTCCCTGCGGCCCGGCTCCTGCTCATCCTCCCGCACTCGCTCCAGGTCCCGCTAAGGTCGGAGGCCCGAGGTAGCCGGGAGATGGAATCTCGATACCAGCATTGGAGGCGTTTCATTTGAAACGGCCTCCCGGGGCTTTGCAAGCATTTAGCAGCGGAGCAGGGAGGGTCCCGGGAGACAGCGACCGGCACCGCTCTCCCCCGCTGCCTCCGGAGCCCGCGGGGCCTCCTGCCCTGCCGCACCGGCACACGGCCAGGAAAACGCCCTACACGGAAAGCTCGACCCAACAGAACCGCTGGGCACCGCAGAACCAGCCGTCACGGAGCAGCAGGAGCCCCTCGCGCCCCGGAGCGGCCCCTCCGCGAGCCCCGGCGCCCAAACTCACCCCGTTCCCCGCCGGGCCGGCCCGCACGAAGGTCTCCCACAAAGAGCAGCTCCAAAGCAAGGGCAGAGGCAAAGCCAGGCCCTCCGGCGCCCGCGCCGACCCGCTCCGACCCGCCAGCGCCGCGCGGGGCCGCTCCAGCTCGGGAACGCCACGTCCCTGCTGCACGTGGATAACGGTGGTGGTGGGCAGGGAAGTTGCTCCAAATACATTAACCCAAGGGCTAATTTTCCCCACGTCTGTATTTCAAGCTGCTCAAGTTGTTACTGAGTTGAGAGCTCGATAAAAAGAGCAGAGCGCCAGGGACAGACGAAAGGTCGACCTGTCCCAGCTCCCAGACTGCTCTAACGTGGACCCTCTGCAATGACAGAGCCCAGCGCCCTGAAGGAGATGAGGGTGGTGGGAGACCGTGACGGGTCCCTAACACCGTGCACTCCCCTGCACAGCTCCTGCACACACTAGGATTATTTTGTCTAATGATATTTTTATCAGTTTTATTCCATTAAGCATGAACAGCCACCAAGAGGACAGATTATTTGCAAATTTTAAGAGGTAACAGACGTATCCGGAAGTTCCATAGGCTGAAGACAGGCAGAATCAAGGAATACAGAGCCTGAACTGTGAAAACCTCACGATTAGATCACCAAGATTCTGCTCGTGAACGAGCAGAAAATACACACCAGAAAATGCAACACGTGTCCATCACTTTATGCTCCTGTAGCTACTTATTAGCAAAATTTAAGTAAAAAGAGCCGAGTTAGACCAAACAGAAATGTTCTTTAAGCATTTCCCTGCCTCCTGCTTAGTGACAAGCCGTGATGTGTCACCTTGGAGAAGTGGCCCCATCGCTGCCCGCGTCCTGCGGGACGTTGTGTGAAACCCCCCGCTCCAGCCCTCCGAGACGGGGTATGGAACAGACCCGGGACACCCCGGGAACGGCCCAGCCCAAACGCAGACAGAAACCAGGACAAGCTTCCCGAGCGCGGGACGCTGCCGGAGCGCCGGAGCAACGCGGAACCCGCGCGAACACACGGGAGGAGATTCCGATTCCCACCTTTCCAGGCAGGGAACGCCACGCGCGCCTGCTTGTCCTGAAGGAGCAGACACGGATTTACTGTCCTAAGAGAAAAGTGCCGAGCGGATGCACGGGAAAGGGCCAGACGAGGCTCCTGCTTCCCGTCCCAGCGTCCCTGTCCCCGAATCCCGCTCGGGGCAGCGCTCCTGCTCCCTGGACTTACTGCATCGCACGGCTGCGTTGCCCTCCTTACAGCTCCTCCGCGGTTCACATTTACCTCCTCTTTCTGCCTCCTACCGGGTGCTTTTCTGCAGCAGCCCCAAGTCCTTTACTGAAGAAAACAGCAAACAGATTTCACCCCGTTAGGCCTTTATTTTGATAAAACTGGTCAAGCCCACATAAGGCAATGTACACCACAGTTAAAACCACCCGCCACCCCCCCACGAAATAATAAAATAAATAACACAAATGAATAGAGAACTTAATGTAGTGCTTTGTTTTGAAGTATAGAAATTCCACACAATGATTCTGTTTAAAAAGGTAAAAATGATTTATAATACACAGTTATCATGTCGTCACGGCGCCCGCATAGAAACCCGACATGCAACCCATGCCTACACTGCGCAGTATAAATAATACGCAACTAAAAATACAAAGAACAGTAACACTACAAATATATATATATTTTTTGCCTTTTTTGGGTGTTTTTTTAGAAAGAACACGCACACGTAACGACCGCTACCTGCGCTTTCACATTGCCATCACAGTGACGGGCTCCGCGCGCACAGGAATAAGGGCTTTTCCCCGGCACCGCGGCGCCCGCCCCGACCTCGTGCGCGACGAGGGGCCTCTCCTCTTCCTCACTGCACTGAGGGGTCCCCGGGGAGGGCTCGAGCTCGAGGTGCTGGGGTTATGGAAAACGGGAGCCTGGAGAAGCCAACGGGAGCAGCCGGGTTTCGGGGAGGCCGAAGGGCTCCCTACGGGACCGGGCGCTGCCAAGGCAGAAGGGCAGTTTTCTCCTGTGCGGGGGAAGCGTTTTTGTGGTTTGCACCGAGGTACTCGGGCACGCTTTGGGAAAATTAATTGCATTTGAAAAGCAGCTGTAAAATGTACAAATGATTAATAACTTTAGTTAATTTGAAGCCTCTTTCTGGAAACCTTTTTCCCCTCTTAAAAAAGAAAAAGGTGCAGGGAAGGTTCTGCCCAGCTCGAGGGCACTGGCAGGGGAGAGCAGGGCCCCCGCGGCCTGTGCAGATTCATGGCGAGGGGACGGGGACGCGGGGCCGGCCTCCCGCAGCATCACAGCATTCCACAGAGAGCCCATTCCTATGATTTCCCGTTGGCAAATGCAACAGCCTAGCTTGGGAGCGTTGTGTTTGTTATTGTAATATCTACAAAAACCCGCGCTGGAGGGAGAGGAGGGGATTCGCTCGGCAGGTACACGGGGACAGCAACCCTTTGAGACACCAGACAGGTTCAAAAGTCTTTAACCAAAATAAGAACTTACCAACAACACTTCTACTTTTGCCAAATGGTGCTTTTTCCTTTTGCTCTGCAGTTTCATCCAGCCCTGGGGCCTAAGGGCCAACAGCTCTCGCCCCGCTGCACAGGGGTGAAAACGCAAACAGCACTAACAGCTTTTACAGTAAAACACTTTGCTCCAAAATCACTGCGATTCCCCCCAGGTTTCCATTTGACAATTTAACAGCTTGGTTCGGCTTTCAATTTAGCCGTATGGATACTGAATGAAAAATGAAGCTGGGAGGAGGAGAAATCCCCCCTTGCTGGAGCAGAGCTCGTCCGTGATGCTCCCGCAAAACGCAGGATCTGTGGGAAGAACCGCTCTGATTCCCAAAGGGTTCCTAGGAAAAGCGGGATGAAGCCCCTTCCTCAAACCCGCCCCAGCCTCGCTGGAACAAACCCGGTTACTTCTCTCAACGAGATGGTCCCTAAATTTGACAGTTGCATCCAGACGTGTTGTTTTTTTTTTTATTTTTAAATTAAGGCCATTTTAAATGTCTACTTACAAGTCTAATAAACAAGATCTCTTATATACACACGGAGTTTAAAAAAAAAAAATCAGCAGGTAGCATTTAGCAACAGCTCCCTGTAAAAGTCTGCAGCGAGGAACGCAATTTCCCACTCGGATGCTTCATTCTGACGTGACTCTGCTTTGAAAAAATAGCCCACAAACAAGAATTTACATGCAGAAAAGTTATCGGAGCGAGAGGGACAGGAAGGCCCCGGGGGACTCACAGTAGTGCCAGGGGAGGAGGTGACCGGCGCAGCACATGCAGCTCGCACCACTGCCAAGCAAGGGAGTCCCAGCCCCTCCTGCTCTGCTAGGGGACCCTCCTGGTTGAAGCTACCTTTTTTCTTGCTTTTTTTTCCTCTTAAATTGAAAAAGCATTAGCAATCTGAAATAAGGAGACATCAGGAGAACATGGAATACTGGCCCCGCATCCGGACAGACGTTTTCCACAAAGACACGGGATGATCTTGCAATCGGAAGGGGTAGGAACGAACGAAAGAGACAAACACAAGCTAAGAGATGGAAAGAAAAACAGTAACGTTTTTAGTGCAAATGGTCAACTAATGGCACAACGTGAGCAAACGCGCGGCCGGCACCCAGAGCGGCTCCGCTCAGGACAGCGTCCTGCAGCTTTCTGGAAGCACACAGAAACCTAGTATAACTCATTAGACCTCGAGGAGCTCGTTAAGCCTCGTCTAACTCATTAAGAGGGGGACTATTGAGGGAGATTGGGAGGGAGGGGAACTGCTGGGAATTTTTCACTTTAAATCCGCCCGAGAGCCAGGGCAGAACTGGCACATCCTGCGCTAGGACACCAAGGCTGGGAGCACCAGCCCGGAGCGGGGGCAGCAACAAAACACAACTCGTCTGCAAGAGGAACTAGAACGGCTCTTTTATTCGAGAGAAGAGTTAACAAAAACGTAGCTCGGCGTTCCAGCCCTCCTGCACGGAAACGCTTTCCTCTACAGCAGGGATTCAGTCACCTTACACCCAGGGCATTCGCGTAACGTGACTTGTATTTTGTTAATGAAACGCAAAATAACTCGATAATAAGTTAATTCGTAACTTCTGCATGATAGAAGGGCCGCTGAGGCGGAGGTGGCCCTGCTGTGCAGCCCACGGTGGAACGAGGGGCGGTTCCGGCGGCGCCGGCAGCGCTCCGGGCTCCTCACACCTCCCCAAACGCCCTTTGCCAACCTGACCGAGGCCGAGGGGGCAGATCTGGGGATCACCCCAAACCTCAGCCACGACGTTTCCATGAAAACCCCCATTTGGATTCATTGGGCACGGCTGGGGCCTTACCCTGCCATTGATAAAGTGTCGTTCATCATCCTGCTACGCTGCAGCACGGAGCATCAACAAGGACTAACAGAAATAGTCTAGTTCAGTCTCGCAGCATCTCCACCTGGCCCAGGATACAGGACTAGGTCACTGCAGAGCAGGCTGCTTCTTCCCCGGGGGGACAGAAGGAATACCGACGTTCCTGCCACCCTATTCTGACTATATAAAAGGAAAACATTTAGACTTGCCTTCGGCTTCCTTACTTCTGCTCAACATCTGTTTAAAATTCCAGTTAGTTAAAAATACCTATATATATAATATATATAATATATTTCTGGAATAAAAACACAAAAAAGATGTACTGTACAAGTATTATGTAGAGTGCTTCAATTGGCGGTATGTAGTTTAGCTACTTGTCTAATATCCAAATACTTAAATTAAAAAAAAAAAAAGTCATAAATAATGGTAACAGAAAAGTAATGATAAGAATAAAAAACAAAAAATAGTCCTCATGATTTGAGCCAGGCATCGCTGTGCAAATGCCCTTCCTGTTGCCCAGGAATCTCTCACAAAGTAAAGGTTAGAAATGTGCTCTGCAAGTTAAGTTTCCTATATCTCTTAGCTGCTTTAAAAGGTTCTGATCCTTCCTTCACGCTAATCAAGTAATGAATTATATTACTTTTTTGTGTGCTCAGAAATGCTCTCTATATATATGCATACATATATAAATATATATTACACATATATATAAAAGTTTGGAAATAGTGTTTACAGTTGGTTTTCCTTCTTTTCCCTCTGTTTGCAGTAGCTGCAGAGGCCGTGGGCTGCCAGGCTGCTTTTCTCTTTCCAGGACACGGGTTTGCTCAGGGCATGAGAACAGGCGGGACGGGAGGCAGGGCAGGACCCGCGCGGGGCCGGGAGCGGGGAAGCGCTTTGCTCTGCGGAGCGGGGCCGCTCCGGAGCCGGGAACGGGGCGGGATGGGCCCCGGAGCGCCCCGTTAGTGCAAAGGAGGGCAGGGACGAGGCGGGGAGCGCCCGGCTGCGGGCAGGGGCGGCGCGGGGACGGGCAGGGCGACCCGCCGCGCTCGCCGCCGGCGCTCCGGGCCTCACAGCCGGTCCATGCGGAACGTGTCCTCCGTGGCGGGGTCGGCCAGGACCATGTCGGGGTCGTTCAGCATGTGCAGTCCATCCAGGGTTAAGGGGTCAATTTTGAGTTCATCCAGGGGGAACTGGGAATCCGTGTCAAAGCTGACGTCCCCCACGCCCGCCAACGAGCTCGTCAGTTCCTTGGATAAGCTGGGAGGAGACTCTCCTGTCACTGCAGGGAAGGGGGAGAGAGAGGCCTGAGCACACCCTTCCTCTCGAGGTGGGACGTTGAGGCAAAGCGAGAAAACAGCTTGCAAAACAACCTGGAATAAGTTCCCCAAGCTAAGATTGAAGCTCAGAAGAGAAAAACCTAACCCTACACCCATCCGGATGGATTACAGCTTTGTCAGAGATCTCCAAATCATAATAATGACATAAGACAAAGGAAAATTCCTATATTTTGGCCTGTGAACTGGTGCCATTACAGGCTCTTCTACCCTGTAAACTCAGCAACAGAAACCCTGGTTTCCATGACCCTCCTCAGCAAGAGGCATCGGCTGAAACGTGCACGGAGTGACCTGAGCAGAGGTGGTTGCCCACGTGCAGCCGTGCCCGGACCCGCCGCCCTGCGTGACGCCGCGATCCCCTCGGCTGCACCGGCGCCCACGGGGGAGGCTCCCGTCCCGAGGAGCCGCGCGGCCGCTCCTACCTGTGAGGATGATGTTGGGGATGTTCCCGTGGCTGGAGTAGCTGAGCTGCTGCGAGTCCTGCAAGCTGCCGTGGCTGCCGGTGAGGCCCATCATCGCCGCCTGCGAGTAGTTGAGCGTGGAGCACGGGCTGTACAGGCTGTTGGAACTAATGGCGTTTTCTATCATATTAAACTGTTCAAGCTGAAGACCAAGGCACAAACGAATTATTACTTCTAGTCACCAGGAAAGAGAGCAAAACAACTTACAGGCCTCGCGTATGGGAAACGACATTGAAAAAGACAGGCAAACAAATTCATCTTTAGGTTTTGTTCATCAAAATATGGTCCGTTTTCCACTTCACTTTCCAGAATAGGTCACTGCCAAATTCAGAGTGCAAGAGAAGGAGGGAAGGGTGGGTGCCAAAACAAAACTGTTGCTTTCAATAGCATAAGAACAAAAGAAAAGATAGCTTTAAAACAGATGAAAATCAAAACAAAGCAAACAATTCATGCCACTGAAGCAGGTATCTGCCCATAAAGCTTTATCTCTCCAAAAACATCTATTTTTTTTCTGCTACAAGAGCACATTTATCAGTTGAGGGAAGTGGCTGGCCAGACAAGCACAGGCCGGCCTCGCTGGCCACTTTGGGTACGAAACGCAGCTTGTTGGCCAATTTCTGAAGTACATTTTTGTTACCACCTACAAGCGAAGCCTCCCAAAGGGAACAACTGTCAGAAATGGTTTTGTTGTTTGCATGATTTTTAATCCCACAGACTTGGCAGAACACCTTGAAAAACATCTGCTATAATGGCTAGGAGGGAGGAAGAGAGGGGGGGAAAAGAAAGAAAGCAAGAGGAGTACCTGAGTATTGCAAACTGAAAACATGAACAAAACGTGATCCCACATTAAATAATCCCAAATTGAATTATACTATTTTAAGCTGAACGTGGCCAAAATAGAGCCAAAAATTGGAGATGAATTTGCTCACCTGATGGGATAGGGCATTAGCCTGCCTAGCTGTCATCTGCTGATCATAATAGGAGTCACCAAATACACTCCCCAGAATGGAAGAATGCTGAAAACAAAACAGAGTCTTTATGGTGCAAGCGTCTCACGAGAGGCGGCCCCACGGGCAGGTCCCCCCGCCTGGCGGGCACCGCGCGGCGCCGCCGACCTCCTCGCCAGCACGGAGCCCAGCAAACTGCCCCGCGGGGGACGGACGACATGGAAAACTCGGGATCATGGATGCAGACAAGGTGCCGGGTGACACGAGGGATCGAGCGCGCGCCGCGGCGCGGAAACGGCACGGACAGGGGCTGGGAACGGCGGCGGCTCCGAGGCCGGGAGCGCCGCGGGTCTCCACGGCCCCCTCCATCCCGGCCGGCCGCGCTGGGAATTCTCCACCGCCCGGGCCTTATTCTGCCCCGGAATGTGAGGCCAGGCAGAGAAGCCACATATGTAAAACTCTCAAAAACAAGCTCTGAAATTCCAGCTGAAAACAAACAAACAAAAAAAATGTACTCGCAAAGAGCCTCCGGCAAAGCCAGCGTCCATAAAAGCCAATTTCCATGGAAAGTTTGCATCAGTCTTGGGGGAAAAAAAATGTAAATACCTTGCATAGCATTTTCCAGCTGTTTTGTCTACACATTAAAACACTAAGGCTACAAATTTCCTCCTTAGAAAAGCTAAGCAGCTCATGGGCTTAGACGAGAGCCTGGTGAGCGCGAGGACAGAAGACGCTGTGGGGAGACAAGCGCTGCCGGACACGGCCCAACACCCGGAGCAGCTCCCCGCGCGGAGCCCGGCGGTGCCAGGGCAGGAACAGGCAGCACCGACCTGCGGATCTTCATCAGGGTGAACGGCCTGAGCCAAAACCAGCCTTTTATGGATAAAATAAAAAAAATCCTTCACGGGATTCACCTTCCTGTGCATTTCTGAACTGTCGTAACGGTGACCACAGAATAGTGACTGTCTCCCTGCCATTTAACACCCTATTTGATGGCCTCATGAGAAACAGGTAAACTGGAGGATTCTTCTAAAATGGAGCTTATCTTGCAACACATCCTCCACTGCCCAACGTTATGTGGCTGCTCTGTGCAGAGACAGGACTATGAGCACGGAGCCAAACACGGCACCTGATGGGAGAAAAGCAAAGCGCTACCGCTAATTTGTATTTCAAAAACACCTCTCCTCTTCTTTAAACCACTCACCTCTTGCTTGCTGCATGATTGCATTTTGATTTACACATTTCATAGCTACTTCGACCTGTTACTTATGTCACTTAAAAAAGGAGGGAGACTGCAGAGCTGCCTTGAGCGAGCAGCGAGGCCTGGGCAGCCCAGTCTGTGGTGGCAGTCGTGTCCCCATCCCCATTGGGAGCAGGCAGGCTCTCCAAACCTGCTGCTTTCCAGTGACAAACATGTCCTGGGGATGTCACACAGCTGCCGCAAAGCTCCTCTGCCATCGAGAGCTCCAAACAGGACCGGAGTGGGGTTTTTTCCTTTAATTTGAGCCATTTCATTTTTACGGGAGCTTTCCCAAAGTAGGGTACAAATTAAAGCTGTTGTATTCCACCGCATATTGTTCCCATCCTAAGAAGCTGGGTAACATGGAACATAATGAACAGTAGGCCAAAATCTATTTGTGCAAGTCTGTATTAATAACCCCTAACAAAATGCAGAGGCCTCTCTCTGCTCCTCTGTTCTACAGCACAGAGGTTATTGCAGTTGTAAGCACTGAAGCTCCCAAAGGAAATCAGCTGGAAACAACATTACTTCAACACTTCGGAGTCCTGGAATAATTTATCAACAACTCTGGGGAAAAACACCTTGCTAACAGCATCGCCTACAAAATACTAGATGAGGTCTGTTTTGTCAACAGTACATCTTCTCGGGTTAATGATGTGGTGACTGGAAGGAAAAAAAACACCCAAACCACAAAATCCCTGGCTTAAACTGCTGGTCTGAAAATACATACCATCTTATCCAGTATTCAGCCATCCTACTAAAAAAGCAAATTTCTATCTAATTGGAACAGCAGGCCAGGTGTTAGAGGAGAAAAGCCAAGTAGTCACCAACAAGCCCCCGGCAATGATAAGCCATGCAAACACCAAGCTGGGAGCTACAGGCAGAGCTTTCCAATCCGTGTTTTCACGGGAAGGCCTTCGTAAAGCAGCAACACAGCTAAAACACAAGAGCAAGTAGATTTGGAGATGGGGAAAGATGAGGAGGGATTCTGGTGAATGAACCGTACGTGATAAAAATCAAACCACAGATTTCTGGTTTTGGAATGCGCCGCTCGTGTCCTATCGATACCCTGCAAAGTGGTTTAACCTAAAATTAATCGGAGACACAGGAGCAAATGGAAGACGCCTACCCGGTCACACCTACTTTATTTCACTCTTGTCAGCCCGTGCCAGACTGCTCCCCCACGGGTGTATTCTGAGGTTGTAACCAATCTGCCTTTGCTCCTGGCAGATGACGCTGTTGTCTAATGGATCTTGCTATTTGGACGCTGCCCCCATAATCATAACCCAGATTTTTCTTCCAATCTGTTTTTTAATTCCCCCATGGCTTCTCTCCACGCTTAGTATTTACAATCTTAGAAGATCCGCCACGACAGAGAGCTCTCGGCACTGCTACCTTTGGGCTCCCTGATGGAGGTAGGAAAGCTGTACTGCTTTCAGTTTAACAAAAAAAAGAGCCATTTTCTGGTGCTTTCCTTCAGCTTTTGCCTAAAGCTTCTTTTCGGAGGGCAGCACACACCCGCGCAGCGCTGCGGCCTGAGCGCTGGCATCGAGTCCATGGGCAAACAGGGTCGAGAGGGGGTTCTGGAGAGGCTGGGGGGGAACAGAGCAAACCCGAAGCCGAGGGGCTGCGCGTTGGCGCAGGGCTGGCAGCAGCTCTGCCCTCTCACAGCCTGCGGCGGGGAGGCCGCTCACTGCTTCGGCCACGCGCACAACAGGCACAACCCGCACAAGCAGCACACAGGAGTTAAGAAGCCACTGAGCAAGGGTTAAAAAATCCAGCCAGTCCTGCCACTCGGGCTGTTGCTGAGCTTACCAGCGACCTGTCTCTGGCTAATGGCAAGGAGAGACGAAGCTTCTGCTTTGGAACCGTGAAGGGGCAGCACTTATTTAGATTGGATCCTCCTTACAGCCTTCGACATCAAATGATGAAACAGAAAATGTATTTTCAGACTCTGCTGTGATGCTCTGTAGGAATTCCCTGCACCTTGTTGCTACAGGTGGTGTTTGGGAAAAGGGCAGCCCTTGGCTGCCTTCCCGCAACATTAGATTTTTATACTGAAAATGCATTAAGCTTCTTACTTCAGGGGTATCCCCAAAATTTGCCTTGCTGTTTTTTAACTGTCTTGCAACTAGCAGATAAAAATTCCCCTTCACAGCTTTACATACATATCAAATTTGACTCGTATATAGGATGCAAAATTAGCCATTTATATATACACAGGAATAAAAAACAGCTGGCATGCAAGAAAGCATGTTTGGTAACCCCTTACTTTCAAGCCACAAGATACGGCTGCTAATTTTAAGAATGTTTGCTGTATTGTCTTTCAAAGGGCATTTTCCCACGTGAAAAAGGCCCCATTTTGAAGTCACTGGGTCCTGAGAGTGGCCGTCAGTGCAGCAGGAAGCTGCACTCAGCAAGTTTCCACCTCTCTGCCCCTACCCTCCCTACCTCGTGTGTGCACCCCTAAGCGATGCTGTGATGGAGAGGGACCTACCTGGAGCTTTGGTGCACCCGACTGCCCCCAAAATAACTGGATTTTAACAGCGTTCCAGTAATAGCTTTGATCAATAAAAAAGGCAATTCACCAGCTATTGAAAAACTCTGGCTCTGAATGGAACTGCAAACGAGATGAGACATCAGTGATGCATGAGGCACACACGGTTACAGTGAGACGACTATGGGTCAGTAATGGAGAGACTCGACTGGAAACACACACGAGAAGCGAGGCCTGGGGAAGCAGAGAGTCCCTTACTTGAGGGGAGCTGCCAGGAGAGAAGCCTTGATTGGAGACAGGAGAGGTGGGAGACTGGTTGGCTGGGGAGCCAGCATTACTGCGGTACTGCTGGAGTGAAGCCTACAGAACAACACAGAATTAAAGACCACGGCATTGATGGACAGCTGGAAAGTCACACGTTTCTGTGGGCAGCTCGAGGAAGGTGGCAGAAACCATCATCTTCACCAGTCCTGGGCAGCTCTGAGGACACCAGTGCTGTGCAGGAGGCCGCAGGAAGGAAAGGGTCCCGGGCTCGTGCCTGACCGCGCATCCAGGAGCAGGGCAGTGCTGGCGTACAAGGAAAAAAGCTTTTCCCCCTCTGTTTTCAGTTGTGTTCAATTAGAAAAAAATATCTGGTCGGCCAACAATTTAATGGAAAAGTAGTCTCCAAATGTGGGAATAACTCTAAAGTAATTTACTTTAAATTCAATTGCCACAGCCACATTCTCCACTTCTGTAGAGCTAGCTTAGGAAATCCTTGTTATATTTCACACCCAGGCTAAGGGGAATTATCTGGCATTTTAGCCCAGTACATGAAACAGACACGGTCTGAGAATCCACACTGTCCTGTAGGTTTATTTTAGCTACATTAACACTGCTCTCAGTCTTCCTGAGACTAGATTTTCAAAGATTTTCCTTTGTTTTTTGGCAAAGAACCCCGGATCTGAGCAAATGAATAATCTTACTGGCATCTGAATAGAATGTCACCCTAATTAACATAAATAGGAAGTAGAGCTCTTTGTCTGCTATATTGCCTTTAGAAATTAACAGATGATTGAGGAAAACCTGTAATCCAGGGCTTTCTGACACAGAATTCTGCGGATATCAAGAAAATATTTCTTATATGTATTACTATCCTTTAAACAGACTTCCAAAGTAGAGGAAAATGCATTTCAATATTGCTTTAAAGAAAAACAGCTGTGTAAAAGTTGTGAGACTGTATCATAACTCGAGCGGCTTTTCGAAAAATCTGATTTAAGTTTACTCATACACAATTTCAGTTGCTTCAAAAGGTAAGCACAGGACCCTGAAAAGTTAAGGTCACAAAGAAGTTTAGGATGAGGAAAGCAACACAGAAAGCAAAGAATGAAAATCAGAATAAGCTGTATTGCTAACTATTAGAATCAAAATATTCAGATACATTTGAATGGGTCAAGCATCTTTTCCAGTGCTGGATTTGTCCTTCCTTCCCTTCTATGGAGGGAAAGCAGCTTCTTTCAAGAAGCATAAACTTAAAATCTCACCGCCAGATGAAATTCATGATTCAAGGGCAGATCAATAGAGTATGAATTCTTGTCACTACCAAACCACTTACTGTCACTACAACACTGCCAGGACAGCACAACAGGTCAGACATCCGAGATCCTTAATGCTGAGCAGAATGCCCAGAGAATGAGCCATGGACTTCCTCCCTGGCTAGCCTGTTATCCTCTCCTGCTCTGCATTTGGGATTTTCATATGTGGAAAAAGGCAGAACAATTCACAACAGACCACAATAAAACAAGCAAGCAAAAAAAAAAAAAAATCTGTCTGTAAATCATCCCAATATGTATTACACTCCATTCCTTAGGGGGAATCTGAAAGCAGGCACCACAAATCTAATTTTTGAGGATAACGTATGCTACAAAATTCCTTAAAACGGAAGTATTCTAAATATAGCAACTCTATCCTGTGTCTGATTTCCTCCAGCTTTTTGAAAACTCGTTAGGTTTACCAAAGTGATGTTAACTCCTTAGCCTGAGTCTGCAGCACTCCACGCCTCACACACAGTGTGTTGGAAGTGCCTTATATTCAGTGCCTTGAAAATGCATCTGTGTAGCAGCAAGGTATGAAAAAGGGGGAAGAAAAAAAAAAAAAAAAAAAAAGAAAAATGCTGATATCCCACTCTAATCAAACATAGGAGGTCAGAAGGGGCACAACTTTTAACTATGGCCACCCTAAGAGCACAATAAAACCAGGTTTTATCTTTAAAACCTGGAGAGTGACTCAATGAACCCCATTCTAGGTGCACGGGCAGTGTGAGGAGGGCTGATGCTGCACAGTGTCACAGTGTCACCCTCCCTGTGGAGTGTCACCCTCCCTGAGGAGGGCTGAGGCTGCACAGCGTCACAGTGTCACCCTCCTTGTGTAGTGTCACCCTGTGGCGTGTCACCCTCCCTGAGGAGGGCTGAGGCTGCACAGCGTCACAGTGTCACCCTCCCTGTGGAGTGTCACCCTCCCTGAGGAGGGCTGAGGCTGCACAGTGTCACCCTGTGGAGTGTCACCCTCCCTGAGGAGGGCTGAGGCTGCACGGTGTCACAGTGTCACCCTCCTTGTGTAGTGTCACCCTGCGGAGTGTCACCCTCCCTGCCACAGTGCTGAGCCAGGCCCCAACCTACCGAGTTGATGTCTATCCCCATGGCCGGCTGGCTCTGGCTCCCCGGAGGCGACTGCGGGATGGTGGACGGGACGGTGACCGCGAGCGGGGGCAGCTGGGCTCCTCGCTGCAGGGCCGAGCTCTGCAGCAGGGGAGTGCTCTGAGGCAGGGAACTGGCCACCTGCGGCTGCTGCTGCTGCTGGGACGTTGTCTGGGTGAAAAACGGGTACGGGGGAAGCTGCTGTTCCAGAGACAACGCATCCATAGCCACGGCCTTGAAGAGAAGAGACGACACAAGGCATGCTGGCGGGTAACCCCTTAATTTTCAGTCATTTAAAAGTCTGAAATCAGTTGAACAGGACTAGGCAATTCTAAAAGTTACCAAGTCTTGTATTTCAAACAAACATTTTTTTCAATTAAATAAACAACATGCATTCACAAAACATGTTTAAGCGGCCAAGAACATGTTTCAAGGGACTTTGTATCACTTCCAACGTACTATAAACACATACTCTGTCTAAAGGCCCAGCTGAACGCCTGGATCAGGAGTTGACAGCCCAGTCAGTCATGAAATCAAACACAGAAGTTCAACACTCCACTGAGCTGCTCACTCGAGCTACAGAAATGTCTTCCAAATTCCATGACTAACTTTGGGGCTGCGTCCCTAGGAGTGTCTTAGGGGCATTTGCCAACGTTCTGCAACTGTGAAAGCAAAATCCATGTCCTCTACAACCCACTCTCTTTTTGTAAAAGGAAATAAAGACACAGAATTAGTGAATACCTTTAAAGAATTAAGTTATACAGCAAGAAAGATGAAGTTACAGCTAGCTCCTCCCTAGGCAGAGTGAAACAAAATCAACTATGGTCTATAATTTCATTCTCCAAGCAAGTTCCTACCTGAGTAATTGGTGACAAAGGGGACAGTGTAGGAGACATCTGCTGTGACTGCGGCCGCCTCGAGTCGCTCAACGAGAGGGGGCTGACGGCCGGCGGACGGTGCTGCTGCGACGGGGCTGGCGTCGTCGTCATTCCTGTTGGGAAGGAAGAAACCAGCTCGGATGGGAGAATGGATTATTGAGACCTGTATGGAGGTACTGACATAAACTACGAGAAATGAGTGACTGGAGCCTACAAACACTTAATGTGAACACGTAGTGCTGAGTGTGCCTGTGCTAACGAGGCTCGCACACCCTCTGGGCTGCACACTGCCAAGGAACCTGGGGAACTCGGCTCTGTTTTCCTTCTAAGAGCTCAAACTTCAGGAAGAAGAAAACAGAGCATGTAACAAGAGTAAGCAAGGGGCACCTGTAACATTAAAAAAGTCTATTTAATGTGAAGAAAACTGGTTACACAGGAAATACGCTATTTTGGAAAGCACACTAATGCACAGCGAGGCAGGAAATATTCTTCACACTCCAAAGAGCTGTGACCCAGCACAAACCACGTTTAAGATTAACAAGGGAATTGAGGCAGCAAAGCTCGTATAAGAATTTAAAATCTGTATTTATGACAGCTCAACTAAAGAGCAATTCTTGGAGCCATTCTAAAACTTGTCTCTGCTCATTTCCACTATCATATGGCCCAGAATAGATAAACACAGATGCAGAGTCGACAACACCTGAAAAAACATCTCCTTGAGCTACCTGGCAGCTAAGCGTTGTGATGCCTTCAGGAGCTACAAAGCTTATATTCTTAAGTGAAAAGGAAAAACAAGAATCACCCAGGAAATAAGTAAAAAATGCCAAAGAAAGAAACAGTCTGGGACCCTACTCAGGGCAAGGGAAGTTTCTGATAGGATGCAGATGACGTATCCAACAGGAGCTCATCAGCAGAAGATAGTCCTTCACAGCAAAATTTCTTGGGGTTGATAATCAGAGCATTTTCATTTTGTTTGAATTCAAAACAAAAGTACTGAAGTTTTGAAAGCTGCCATAAAATGTTTCCTATTTTCTCCTTCACCCCGGAGAACTGAGACACCCTGGAAAGTGGTTTCAGGACAATCCAGCAAGTGAGCTGTTCTTCTAGAGCTGCCAGAACGGAGGAATTCGCAAGAGCCTGGGAGCTCCTAGGCTCTTGGCAGCTGCTCAAGGCTTCCAGGCAGGCTGCCAGGGAGCCAGGAAGTCCAGGCTGCCAAGGAGCCAGCAGGCAAACTGGCTACAATTGAGCAGATTATGAAGGCTGCCTGGTTTCCCGTAGAATGTTTTCAAAATCAACACTGCCTCATGGAACATGTCAGCGAAGCAACACGCTCAAATGCACAAACGTGTACTCTACGTTTTTGGCATTTCTTTAAAACCCAACAGGTGCTTTTCCCCACCTTTTCTTGGGGCTGCTGAGGGCATGTCTGTACAATGCACAGTTCCTGCAAAAGGTTCAAATCATTTATGCTTTCTGCTAAAGAGGTAGATGCCTGGTAAAGGCTTTCTATCATTTTGATTGCCCAGAAGACAACACCTGGTGAGCCCACTGGTCGCTCAGCAGTGAGGTACAGCACCTGGTAGCTGAAGCAGCAAGACAAACTGCTCCCTGGGTTCTCTCAGACAAGTGACATATGATGCACGACCTGCAAAGCTCTCCTTCCAGCCTTACCCTGATTGGCAGTGCTGATGCCCAAGTGAGTCAGGTTGGCAGCAAGATTTCCGGTACTGTTGGAGCTACTCAGGGCTGGGAATGTGGATTCCTCGGGATCCAAAGGTGTTGGGAGAGGGGAAGGGAAATGGATGTTTGTCAGGTCTGGCAGGGAGCCGCCCGTGTTATGCGTAGCAGGAATCAGCGTTGTAGTGTTTTCTTGGTCGGCTGATGGAAAGATGCTAAACAGGGGAGAAAACTCCAAAGTGAGAGGATTTCCAAGCTACAGCATACTTTTTAAAGATCATAATGCCCAGAAAAGGGGAAAAAAAGCTGAAAGCTTACTTGATTCCTGGAACTTCACATGATTTAGGTCTTGAAGACCCTGTCTAAAATAGAGAAAATATATTTTAAAGGCAAGGATATTGTTAGAAATTAGTGTTTAGGATAAATTTTAATCAGTAAATTTAACACACTTGTACAGAAGGATTCTATGGAGCTCTTCAGACAAGATGTATCATCACTGCTGCTTGAGGCATACACACATTAGATCAGAAAGGCAGTTTGTGTGCAAGTGATTTGCAGCTAAATATAGCATTTAATCTCTAATCCTGGCAAGTAGTTTGTTTTGGTTAGCAATATTTAGAACATTTGTTTACCCAAACGTGTTTAGACAAACAAATTCTCTACGCTTTGAAATATGAAATTTCTACCTTTTTAGTGTCCCATCCTTGTTTAGAGAGGGTTTTGTCTGCCTCAGAGGTGGTTTCCTCCATGCCAGGGACAGTCAGTAATAAAACTAAAAAAAAAAAAAGAGCACGGAAAAAATCATGTCATAATACTAAGCTTTTTGTAAAGAGATCTTCCATGTAGGTACGGAAGCATTACAAATACCTTAAGTAATTCCCTTATCAAATCCACACTTATAGAATCCTACTTCAGATGATCTCTGTTCAATGCTACAGTGTTCCAGAAGTGTTATCTGGAACACCTAACCCACAGCTGCAGCACAGGGCACATGGATCCGACTGCTGTGTGCTCCTCTATCCCTGGGCACACGTTTAAGGATTCAATTTCTCAACGCAGATCTAGGAGCTTTTCAAACATTTCTCAAGCTGACATCAGAAAGAGGGGCCAGCAGAGGGCACCAAAATTGCTAGTTCCTTGAGGCTCCGCTTCCAAAAGCTTGACCTGAATCCCCAAAAAACAGATGAAATCCTGCTACCATATGGCATTGTATCTTAATTATGCCCAGTTACTTCTGTTGCTTGACACAGTGTTTAGGCAAGAGGTGAGCTCAGGAGGGTAATGTACAGGTAGAATCACAGGTAAATATGAAGAATCTCAAGGGAAATTTGGGGACAGATTTACGCTGGTCTGAGGTGGAAAGTCAGGTACATGTCAGCTTACTAGAAATAAAATTCAGCAGTCCTAAATATCTCAATGTAAAATCGATTTTCAGAATTTAATTTCTGACATTTAATGGAGTTGCCAATGCAAAACTTGTCCTAAGTCACTACAATAAAACTGACAAATTACTTCCAAAGAAACTTCTATTATAACAATTTTCCCCATCAGAATTACTGATATTATCAAGGGCCTGGAGCAATAATTAATACCTACAACTATATGAACCATATGCAGGGAAAGAAAAATCTCACTGTTGCCCACAGTATCCAGCTGTTCCTAGCCCCACCTGGAATGACAGTGCAGAAGTTACTGCACTCTGGAAACCTCTAGGAGCCCTGAAAAACCCGCCAGGATCCCATCAAGCCCAGATTACTTTTCCCTCTGGGCAAGGCCTTAGAATGACAGGAAATGGGATCCAGGACATGCTCTGCCTTTGCTTTTATGAACTTTTCTGGATTGCAGTACCCTTGGGAGAAAATTAGGTCCTTTGTCCCAAATCCCATGTAATTTCATTTAGAAAATTTTATGCATACATGTGCATATAGAAGAGACAACCATCAATATACAGACATACAAACTAAATAGAATTCTTTGAATGTTACAAATATTTTCACCGTTTTGTCCATTTACCTCTTTTCTGCTGCATGTCTTGAGATCCTCCTGAAAACGATTCTTGTTGAGTTGGAGTCATAGTACTCTGGTGCAGGGCAGAATCAGAATTTGTCCTGAGAGAAACGCAAAAACATATTTTTATTGTCAGTTTATCTAAGTAAAAGAATTTTTAATTTCAAAGTTAATCAACTCACGAAAAACTGCATTCACTCTGCATTAAACAATTAAAAACAAAATTTGTCTATGGTCTACACCATAATTCCTTTATGGAGCACAGTTTCCTTACGAAGCAATCAACTCTGAGAACAAATGATCTCATGTTTGGAGAGTAATTGTTTCAATTACGGAGCTTTTATCAGTTTTACCAGCCTAGGAGAAAGCACCCCTGTTTTAAAGGGAGGGAAAACGGCTAATTCAGGGATGCACAGATGTTGTGGAGCTGGGAACCACAGGGTCCCGTAGCCAACAACTCCCACATGATGAATTGTCCTTCAGCCCGCGGTCGTTGGCCATCACTGGCAACTCAGCTTCTGCACAGTGACAAATATCCAACCCTTTAGGGTTCAGCAGCTCGGTGGGATGGGGTGCCTTTAGGCTGGCAAGATTTACCTTCACAAAGGTCACATTAGCTGACACAGCTAAAGTCTAAAAGCCGGTCATCTAAAGAATAAGCATAATAATAAAAAAAAATCAAGGTCTAAATTCAGTAAATCTTAGCAGTTCAGATGACCAGCTACTATGGGGAACATTACAATCCGTTTTTGCACATGAAGATGTTAACACAGCATCAGAGAATGCAGACCAGACACTAACGCACATGCAGTTATGCTACCAACCTTCTCCAGCTCGTGTCGGACGGCGGTGACAGGTACACGGTCCCGTACGGGCAGCTGTCCACGTGACGGCAGCAGTTAAGGGAAGAACGGCACCTCCGCACCGCCAGCCCGCCTGAAATCCTCTCCTCGGAAACAACTCAAATTACCCTGCCGCAGGCACTAAGCTTAAAGGAGAAAGGCAAAGTAGATTCCCCATGGAGAAGACACGGATTTTACCAGGACATTCCAAACAAGATACACATGCTTTAGAGACGATGTAGAACGAACGAACGCTCTTCAAAACATCCCACCTGTCAATACAGAGAAAACTTCCACCTCCTAAACCAAAAGGAGCCACCTTAGTGACTCCTCAACTTCTCGGTCCTGGTTCTTGGGCACTCCCCAGGCGGTTCTGCTGATCCCACGTTGTGAGTGAGGGCAATCCTGGAGGAGACCCTACAACACGTGTGGTGGGGACCTCCTGTCCTGCTCCTCAGCACCCACCTCGTGCCCCCAGGCAGCTGCTCTCTCCACTTCCCCACTTGCACAAGCCCTTTCGCCCCTCAAGCAGCCCCAGGGCAGCACCATTTAAGCCAGTCAGCAACACGAACCGAATTCATTTTCACAAGTGACAGGAAGAACAGCGCCTGGCAGATGCTAACTCAAGAATCAAGTGCAGTAAAAACGCACACTGAGCTGCAGGGAATTTTGCTTTGGATTTACTCAGTTCTGAAGGGAAATTCAGTTTTCATCAATACTGTCTTGCATGCTTCATCAAAGGATTTTGATCCCTCTCAGCTTCGTGTCTATCATTACCCCCATTTAGAGCTGAAGAAACCAACACAGAGAAAGGCAAACGCCGACTTTATGGAATAACAGATATTTATAGCTGGATCACAGTTCAGGAAAGTAGATGACATGAACTGTTCAGAGACAAGGAGCATCTCTGACGGGCGAGGACGGGACGGGGGAGCAAACTGCAGCACCCCAACAGTGCAGGGGTGCTCAAGAGGAAGGTTTCAGTGGCACCTCCTGAACCAAAGGATATTTGTCTTCCATGTTTATCCACGGAGAGAGGGCGGCGGTGCGGAGATCCAAGACGGTTTCTGTCACGATAGACTCTGTCCACCAGACCGTGGTGCCGAGTTGTTCTGCTCGTATCCAACCCAGACGACTGAAAAGGAGTCTAAGAGAGATGCACAAAGTTCTAAGCAGCAAAATATGCAGGAGCTCTCTGCCCACAAGTTGTCAGTACTGTATGCACAGTTGTGTTATTTTAAGAACTATAACTCAAAAAAAGACATGGACAAACTGCACCATGTGTATTTTTCCGTCACTAATATTTTCCCTATAGCCGTGGAAAGGAATTACCAAGGCCATCTCTTGCAGACAGATTAGAGAGCAGGGGAGGTGGACTCGGCTAGGCCGGCCCTCTGGCAGGGCAGCACTGCTGTCCGGGCTGCGTGTCCCCGAACCCGGGGCTGCCGGTGACAAGAGCTGGCCGCGCACGTCCCCTCGGTGCAGCATGCACGGAGAGGTGACAAGGAGCTGCTGCCAGCGGCTGTGCACGTCCCCTTGATGCAGCATGCAGCAGGAGGTGACAAGGAGCTGCTGCCGGCCGCTGCACATGTCCCCTCCATGCAGCATGCAGCAGGAGGTGACAAGGAGCTGCTGCCGGCCGCTGCACATGTCCCCTCCATGCAGCATGCACGGGGAGGTGACAAGGAGCTGCTGCCGGCCGCTGCACATGTCCCCTCGGTGCAGCATGCAGCAGGAGGTGACAAGGAGCTGCTGCCAGCCGCTGCACATGTCCCCTCGGTGCAGCATGCAGCATGCAGCGGGAGGTGACAAGGAGCTGCTGCCAGCCGCCACGCACGTCCCCTCGGTGCAGCATGCACGGGGAGGTGACAAGGAGCCGCTGCCAGCCGCTGCCCACAGAATGCCCACAGCATGCTGCTGCCCTCGGTGTGGCATGCAGCATGCACCCAGCAGGAACGCGCCCGCAGCCACCGGGACAGCAGGTGCAGGAGGACGATGCACAGGGACCCTAAAAGCCCCAGCTAGATGTTAGGGAACACTCCACTCTCCCCAGGACAGAGCAGGGGACACTGACAGAATACAACAAAACAAAAGAAAAAAGGGGGAAAAAAAAGAAAAAAAGAAAAGCAGTTTCCTTCCTCTGTCTAGAAGAAGTTAGAGCATTCAATATTCTTGCAAGCGGTGTTTGCACAGTGAGCCTAGATGGGTCATTTCCACTCTCTGAATCTTATCCTGACAATGTTTACTTGTCAGCAGCTGACCTCAGAGAATGTGAGGACAACACAGGAAAGATAAGGAAGGTAAATTTCCACTCGAAGCTGGAAAACTTCTATATTTTCGAAGGTGCAACCCAGTGCGTAGCTGGAAAAAAAATGACCAGCCTCTCCGCACGCTTCCAAAACGATCCACGGGCATCCAGGGAAAGCAAGCTAAACACTCTCCCATTCCCTGCCAGCGTGAACAGCTTTGCTGAGTCCCTCAACACCATCTGTTTGGAAACCCAAAATTTGCTCCTCCATTCAGGTGATGCATGTGGCAAATGCACTGTCCTGTCTGCCAAGCCATGAAACCATCTGGCTTCCCTATCGATCTTTTAAAAAATGTCCACTTAGGCTGTTGAAGCGACCATTTCTTAAGAATCTTTTACAGTGAAATGTTCTTCCTGTAATAACTTTTTTAAAGCATCTTTGTAACATTTTAAACTCCATTCTGTCCAGCAAATACTGGCATCTCCCTCCATGCCAACCCGACCTGAGCACACAGAACAGTGCAACGGAGCCGTGTTGCTCATCCTCCTGCCCAAGGAGCACCCCTGCATACGCAGCGGGACGCTGCTCAAGTCTACACGTAGGCAGGAAAGGAATCCAGGAGCTTTTGCCTCTACTCCCTTCGCTGAAATGGTGCTATCCTGCTTCACCCTGCGAACAAGCAGGATTCTTGTACGAGGACAGGGGAACCGCAAATCACAGCGTCTTGAATCCAAGTGGTTTCAACTGAGACTTGTTGGTTTAACCTCTGCTGCAAATACTGAACAATGATCTAGTTCTACCTAAGCAGCCCTACACAGAAATGAAAAATATTCCTATTTCCCAAAACACCAAAAAACAGCTCACACTCTTCTTTGTCCTCCTAGAAAACCAATTCTACCTCAAACGGCAGCAAGATTTCCAAATGAATGCACATGTGCTTGGAAGATCAACGGGAGAAGCCGTTTCCCATGTGAGTGGTCCCAACCACAACGTTACTAAAAAAGGCAAAGCTGCTCCCAAGCGCCCAGAACGCAGCCCCCACCTGCAACTTAAACACAAGCCCATGCAAACGGGCACACACGCATAAAGCTGAATGCAAAGATTGTTCTTTCTGCAGTTTCCAAGTAGTTTTATGGCATACCTTTCGTTTAAAAAAAATCAGAGCAAAAATCTGATTTGGGTGTAAGAGTGGAAAATGTACACACGGCCCACGTCCTGATCACAACCAGGGGTTACACTTTATGAGAACTAAACTCACTAGCAAGGAACTTGGGAATAAGGCAGTTCTCTGCCTCTCCAGGAACCAAGATCCCAAATGAATCCCTAATTTGCTTAGGGAAATCACAAAAGAAGGCAAAACACCTGAGAAAATGGGCATGGCCTCCAAATGTTCTGGCTTCTCTCAGCAGTCGCTACATGAAACCTGATGGGGCCCAACCCCCAGGCCGTCCCCTTCATTAAAAACCCATCCCAGGAGGGCCTGTGATCCTTAACTATCCCGCGAAACTGCGAGGGAACAGGGATGAGCATCAGTTGTACCTGGGCTGTGAAGAACAACAACTGCCTTGCTCCCCTGAAACAACCCAGAGATCTGAGACCACAACCCCACCAAAAGCTCCACAAGACACTGAAAAATTGCTAAATACTTACAGACAGGAAGGAAAAAGCTCCATGCTCTAAAGCAGCAGTGTCCCTTTGCGGTCTGTGAAGGGTGATTTAGGAACAAAACCAAGCAGGGGGGACGAGGGGAAGGGGACGGAGCGGCACGTGCCCGTGCTCCCGTCTCGGCGCCCCTTGGTCCAAGCAGCGCTTTGGCCTCCCTTGGCCAGGGGGTCGGCATGCAGGCTAAGGGCACATGCTCGGGGACTGCTTAAAGCCCAGGCCAAGCCAGGGCCAAATGAACCACCCCCTGCAGCAGATTAACCCCCCATAAGGCACAGCTAATCGCATGGCAGACCGCAGCAAGTCCAGGGGGTCTGTACACGAGTTATTATGCATGTTCCAGACTGGGATGCATGGCAAAACCTGTATTTATATGACAGACCATAACTCCTTTGGAGCTGTAACGGTGAATCAGATAAATACTGTGCATATCAAAACAAGTGTAACATGTGCTAAAATACGTATCCACCTGGGCAAAGAGAACGCCACCCCTAAATACGTATTTGCACAAACCTAAATGTTTGTTTACCAAAGAGACGGGAACTGCTCCAAAGGCTTCTGCCAAAGCTCCGTTGTGCTGCAAATGCAAGAACCAAGATTCTCAGGTCACCAACCCGCTAACGAGGGGCACCCGCTAACGAGGGGCCCTGCACGGGCACCGCCTCATCAACACATTGTGCACACAGCTTTTGGGAAGCGCATCGGACCCCAGCTTGTAACAGAAAACGGGAAACCATTCGTACCTGATAGAAACAAGTACATAGTTTGATTTTGTTGCCTGTCACCATTTATTAGCTGTAACGGTATCCTTTTTTTTACTTTGTTTTTTAGAAGAATGTATAAAGGGCCAGAGTTTAAGGATTGGGTTTTTTCCATACCCTCCTCCATTCATCCACGAAGTTTTCAGTACACAGTTTTAGGCACCAAATTAGTTTCAGAACTAAAAAGATTCCATCTAATAACAG
>JASSRY010000042.1:1055777-1070186 GCA_032466555.1 Tinamus major | reverse complement strand
GAACTTCTGCAAATTCACCTGCCTATGTGTACTGCAAAACACGCAGTTAGAGGCTGTCATCAATAGTTCCTCTGTATTTATTAAGCCAGCCTTCATCAGAAAAACCACAAACTACCGAATTTCGTTCTAACCACATCCTTGTGAGACAAATTCTAATTGTTACTATTGTAAAACAAGAAAAAGCGATACAGAAATTTTAATTGCTTTGAATACCCTTGATCACCTAACTATAGAAATCAGCAGTGCCAAGAGCATCGAGCACCCAGCGCTGTCCTCTACTCAGCATGGCCCATCCAAACGTGCTCACCCACAGCAACACGGGCAGGTGAGACACCCGTTTTCTGGCCACGGGGGAAAACAAAATAACCACAGCCCCATATTCTCCTTTCAGACCGACCAAATAAAGTATTCCTATACTAACTTGTGGTCCATTCCCCGTTCCCTTCTCCTCCTAAACCCATGCATGGAGCCTTGGGTTCTCCTTGTCAGGACCCCCATCTACCAGCACTTTTTACAGCACCTCGTGTTATTTAACTCCACTTCTGCTTCAAATCTACAGGGCCTGTGCAGAAGGGTCCATTACAAACTCTATGCAGGAGAGGGATGTCGCTGCTTGACCCAAAAGTGCCGCGATGGAGCCCGACACGGCAGAGCCGCGCAGAGCTGCGCCCCGCTGCAGGAGCGACGGCTCCGAGCGCGCCCGCTGCGCCCGCTGCACCGTCCCTGCGAGGAGAGGGGAACACACACACTGCAACAAGGAATAAAGGGAAAACGTAGATGATCAAACTCACCTGGAAGGGCAGGTCCATGGCACTGTTTCCAATCTGATTCACATTTGGCAGCGACCCTCCATAGTACTGGCCACGACTCTGCCCCAGTTGCAAATATTGGGTTTTCTGCAGCTGTAACTAAAAGAAAAGAAGGGGGAAATGTAAGAGCAACTCCTTCTCCTGCAACACTTCTAAGTAACTGTATTCTACACCACGTCAGGTAGCACTGGAACAGATGCCTTCTACACCCAGCACGAATCTACCTTCAGAGAGCAGGTGTCAATCTTCTCCGTTTAAAGTTAGCGACTTTTCTTTTCTCTTATTTAGTAGTATCACTGTTTAAAATTCTTTCTGGTGAGCTCCTGTAACGCTCCTCCTCAGCGCAGCCATGTTTGATGGCACATTGCCCTGTTCCACGCTGCGAAAGCAGAGCCTGGCAGCACTCGTATACGAGAGCCTCGCTCTGGAGCTGCATCTTCCCGGGATTCAAGGCACACAATTAAACCAGCAAAGAAATGCACTTACATAAGTCCCCTCCCGCCCACTGTGGAGGAGTAGGTATTTTATAATGTATGTTGTTCCTCACTAGATGTCAACTGGCTGTTTTTGCACTCTGAAATGCAAGAACATTCCTGGATTGGTAGCAAAGGCCTGTTTAAAGACTAAATGTTCAGATCTTGGACTAGCTGCAGGTTGGTTGCTAAGGTACGGCAATGTGTACATCAACAAATCTGTTGTCGTTTCATTCAAATAGATCTTAAAGCCTTTGCTGCGGAATGCCAGAATTTTGAAGAATAAAGTTTGGAAAAAAATAATAGAAAATGTGGCATCCACGAAACTGGATGCTTGTGTGGTTTGCTCTCCTTACGATTCCTTCAAGCCAGGGGAAGCAGCAGGATGGAAAGGGGCGGCTCTGCCCTTTGGCTTTAGCACCGAAGCGAAGATGCTCGGAGCAAAGCAGAGGAAACACCACAGTGGTGACACAGCGGGCAGGATGCTGAGCGGAGCTGAGAGTGGAGGGATTCACCACATCACACACCGAGAGCACCGCGGCGCGCAGAAACGGGGACCAGGCTGCTCCTACTGTGTCTCACCCTTTTAATGTGTATTTAGGACACCCCGAAATAGAGCAAGGAAGAAAAACACATACAAATATACGAGACCACCCCACAGAAAGAAGTGCATGCATTCTCAGGACTTCAAAATTATCACCAGGAAAGCAAGTCAAATATCCTTCAATGTCAGGACTTCCCCTACAAGGCACAAGTTTTCCAAACCCGGAGTTTTCCAAAACCTACTGCTTTATCCGAGGGACTGAACGGATCCAGAAGTTACCAGGCAGCTCTTAGAGACAAAACCGCTGCAAACAGGCAGCCTCCAAACAACTGCGTACAGAATATCAAGTACTAAGTGCCTGATGGTTTGCCTTTTATTATTAAAAGGACATATAAATCCCCTCAGCCCGAAGACGTATGAAATATTCATAGTGTGCAGTGTCAAGAGGCTCAAAAAGAGCCCATCTGAAAAGCGAGAAAGGAGCCTGGTTTTCCTCATGACACGCGGTGAGGACGCAGCTCCTCAGCAACACCTGAACTTGGCGGCCCGCTCGGCGCCGCCGTCGCTGAACGGGTCACCCCTAGATCCCGGGAGCGCTGGAAGCAGCACCCAGACCCGGCCGGGCCCTCCGCGGGGTCTCCTTGGTAATGGAAAAAAAGGAAGCCAAGGGTCTGCGCCAAACACGGCAGGATCCGCTCCACCAGGAGCGGGTGTCGGGGACGAGCGGGAGCGTCTGCTTTAGGGTTTGTAAGAAGGATTTGGGTTTTCCTGGTCTATACGAGGTATAATGTAATGCAGGGCTCGAGAGCACTCAGCCTTACACGGTGCTGAAATGCAGGTACGAAGAAACACTATATATATATATTTATATATACATATGTAAGGGCAATTCAATTCACTACACCAAACTATCCCATCACCTCCACTTAAAAAAGCCATTTTTGTCTTGTTTTGGAATAGTTTGCAGGGGCTAAATTTGAAGACGAGGTTTTTGTCGGATTTTATCTCGGAAACCAACCAAACAACCTCTTCTTAATAGAGAAATGGAGCCTAATCTTAAACATTTCACACGCCAGCTCCAGCTCCAGATTCAATTAGCGGCAGCTTGCTCTCGGGGTGAATTCAGATAGTGCAGGAAGATAATGGATTACTTAGTGCTCACCAGATGCATTAATTTCTTGGGCCACAAGAACTTAATGAATCGACATTACAGCTTTTCCACTTCCATATTACGTGTCCAAGATAATGGCTGCTTGACAGTTGAAAATATTGCTAAATATTCCAGTTCTTCCCCGAAAAAGCTTTTGGTAAGGAAAAAGCTTTTGCTTGTTAAATCATTTCTTTCTCCTTGGCATGCCCGTTGAGAAGGAATGTTTCTCAAACGGATCTGAAATGAATCAGTAATTTCCCTTCCACCAACATTTCTCTTACACTACTTAAAAGAATTCTTTAACTTAAAAAAATATATATGTATTTGCAAGCATTTGCAAGCCTTACATTCTTAGCTAACGCTGCAGCAAATCTACGTGATCCTGCTCAGGTCACTAGAGCTGTTCTGGACAAACACAACTACAGCAGGGAATCAAGAACTGGAGATTTATCCCAATTACTGACTTGCTGTCATCACTAACAATGCCATATTCTTCTCAGTACTCTTTTCTAATGGGAACCCACTTACACAAACTACCTCACTGTTTCCACTTAAATTGGGTTAAAGTTTCAGGCTATACAGCTGTGTTTGCAGGGAGGGAATCAATTGTATAATAAAAAAGGAGAGAAACCTATTCCTAAAAGTATATCCAGTTTTCCTGCACACTTCCTAGAGTGTCCAGAACGTGCCCAAGGGAATCAAAGGAAGCATTTATTAAAATTCAACACTTGAACCTCCAAATTCTTTGCCAGAAAAATCTAGGCAAATTAGAAACTTGTGGACGGAACTCAGTTATTGTGAAAACGTGTATTTTACACAGAAATTAACTCATTCAAAAGCCATTATAACTGCTTCTTCAAAAAAGCTCCTTTTACACACGAAGATTTAATTCCCGCAAGCGTAATAGAAGGGTGGAGTATCCTTTTGATTAAAAAAAAAACAAAAAAAAAAGAAAAAAAACCTTAAGCTATCTGATGAATACAGGAAGCGAGATCTCACGATAACGGCTCTTTTGCTGCTCTGCAGTTTCCATGCCCAGCTTTCTTCTAAATTCAAGTTTTTCCACTTTAAAAAGCTCTTTCGTGTGTTGAGGCTAGTGTGCAGGAAACTGAGTGCAGATTAAGATTACAAATGCAATATTAGGGCTTTAAATTGGAAGTTAACTTAGGTTTAAAGGGCTAACTGCAAGTCTGAGGACCGAAGAGCGGGTAAATCCTGTTGTTCCCATCAGTGCAAAGCTTCCCAGTTGGATACACTGGAAGTTCTCAGGAATGCTTTCTCCTAAAGCAAGCGGGGAGAGGCAGGAACCGCCACAGAAAATAACTTCTGGTGGCTTGGGAGCTTTTAAATTGGCTGGGATTGATTCAGCATCCCATTTACATGTCACTGCTATTTGCTAGGAATGAACGCACAGCCCAGGTCTTGATCCCCCTCAATGAAAAATCACTGGAATTGGCTCTTCTGCTGAGATGAGTTAACCAAAATGACACAAACGGACAGAGACCGAGCACCCTCTTATCCGGAGTCCTGGACTTTTCCAGAGGGAAGTTTTCCAGGCCCAGCGCGCAGGCTCCGCTGCTCCGTGAGCAAACAGAAGGCAGGGAGACTCCAAAACTGATCTGACTTTTCTCCAGCATGAAATTAAACACTAAATTAAACAAACCCACAAGGCAAGTCAGTTCCTCAAAATCCCAATGGAAGTATTTTCTTCAAAGGGAGATTTCTTCCCATTCACAATCCTCATGTTGATAAGAAAAGCAAATACAGTCTTATAAAGAAAGATAAGTTAACATCAATTTAATGATTTACAGTTATTGCATTTAGACTCTGTGGCAATATAGCCAGTAGCTAAAAATCACCTAATTAGTCATCTATTAAATTTCAGTTCTTCGCTTTTGTGTCTATGTTGCTGAAAACTACTCAACAATTAACTAAGTGCTCTGACCAACAACACATTTGCCTTCTTCCCACCCTTCATAAAAGCCTTTCAAAATATTTTAACCTTGGCAAAAATCTGAAATTCATATTGTAACTTTTAAAACCCTGCACTTGCTTTCCTAACCTGGCCCTTCTCCTGGTATCTGAATCCATGTGCTTGAAGCAGCTGAGCTAGCAAGAGATCTTCGTGCCGTTTGCTCACTGTTTCTGTCTTGCTTTTGCTACCAAAGCTCCTTCTGATACTACATGACTGACTAAAAACATTCTTCAGGAGCAATAATAGAGTGTATATATGAGGAGCTTCTCTTCCATCCAAAACGTGTCCTGATGGACATGAAAAATAAACCATATTATGTAAAAACATTCTGTTTAGACTGTATTTCAGAGCATCTAATGCTATGTTGCAATATGCAATATTAGAAGAGACCATGTTCTTTGATTTAAGGCACTGATTGTCTAGAAAATGGCTTTCCCACCGAACCAGACTATATATACACATACATATACGCACAAAAGTATACAGTTTGCTCTCAGCCTCTTAAAGCTAATTCATGCTGCAGATATAAATGGGAGACTCGGAAAAACCTGTGCTGCTTAAAAAGCCCAGGCCACCCGTGAACATTCCTCTGCAGAGCCGGCGACAGCGCCTGAGGATTTCTGCACACCCAACCGCGTGCGATGGTGGAAGGCAGGCGTGCAAACCGCGCACACGGCGAACGCACGAGCACCGACAGCCCCAGCGCCGCGGCACCAGGCTGCGCAGCCCCGT
Source organism: Tinamus major (assembly GCA_032466555.1). NCBI lineage: Eukaryota > Metazoa > Chordata > Aves > Tinamiformes > Tinamidae > Tinamus > Tinamus major. The sequence goes on along the minus strand of JASSRY010000042.1, from coordinate 1,064,503 downwards.
TACCCAAGGAAAAGCAAATCCCTGCATTTCTCCCCCATCCGTGCTGTCACAATCAGGAAGAAAGTCCATCAAGGCAGCTTTTTAAAGTAACTTATTTCCTGCAGTTTCAAGTCGTGATCCAACAGCAGCAGCGGGTCCAACTGCACAGCTGTTGCTCCAGGAAGACTGGTAAAGGAAATGAAGCCTGAAGTTTGGAGGAAAGGTATAATCTGCAGTGATAGCAGCTGCTCTCCCTGGGCCACTGGGGATTTAAAGTATTCCACCACCAGCTTTAGAACAAAATGCTTTGCAATTTTTTTGAGTTTTAGTATGTTTTCATTTTCATAAAAGTGAGGATTTTAACACTGCCTAGAAGCAAGTGTGGACAAGCAGAGCGAAAGTTTCCCTCGTTGCCTCTGCCAATCATCCTTGGCCTCCCAGGGCTATTAGTGTCCTCGCGCAACAGATATTACAGAGAAAAATACTACCAAGCCAAAACAGGAAGCCAAATGTCTACTACAAACTAAGTGAAAATTACCACAAAAAATCCAGACATATGGGATGAACTGGATTTGACCTCCTGCTTTTAGAACTGCTGCATCACTGTTTACTCTTCCATCACTATAACTGTCACTGAAGTCGCTTTCAAGTATTTGTTCCATTAACACATGGGCATGTCGGGATGCACAGGAAAAAAAACCCTATAATTCAGTCCAAATATATTCAGTAAGAATAAAAATTAAAGGAAAAAAATGGACTTGTTGCTTTTTTGCTTTTGGGAAAGAAACCTGGAATTTAGCAGGCACAAAAGAACAGCTTTGGTTTGGCCATGCTGCAGCACTTCCAGCCAGGACACAGGAGCAGGGACAACAACCCACCTAGACCTAAGATTTTACAAACCCGATTAAGCACAAGCAGGAGGAGGGACTGTTCCAAGAGGTCTCTGTATTAGTTACAGCTTCCTAAGGATTTTCCCTTAGGAAAGTCATCTTGGGCCTTGTCCGATTGATGCTGCAAAGAGCAGAGACCAGGAGAAGAAGCAACCCTGGAAGCGCCGGGCCCAGCCATGGCCTGGGTGGCTGCACGGAGTTTAGCTGCAAAAGGCACAACTGCAACTCGAACAAAACTTCCTGCGCTGCTAACTGAAATGCTGCTTTGTTCCAGGCATTACAGCCCAGTAAATAAATTCCATTCACAGACCCAAGATCCGTATTGATCGGCAACACTTAAACAGGAACCATCTGAGTCCCTGCCAAGCAGTGATCACCGCGCTCTGCCTTCCAGAGCGCCAATCATTACTCATGAGTTCATGATGTTTTCTTCACCTTCCTGTTGAAGAGATTATTTCAGACCTCAAATCACTTAACTGGATTGCTGTGTCCCGTTAGGAGTCAGCTAGCAACTCCCCAGCACCATCAGTGAAACCAAATCCCTGCCCGGTCCCAGCGACGGGAGCGACGGCGGGACGGGGTTCCCAGGCCCAGGGAGTCTTCCAGGATTCGCTGCCATTCCCGGTTCATTGCAGCGCTGGGCTAGGAGGGCCAAGGAGTGCCGAGATCACACCTTGCAGGATTTGTAAATGCAATACAAATATAAAATACAACGGAACACGCAGGCTCGTATTCCACGCTTAAAAACACTCTGCTATTTCTGGTGAACAAAAGTTTACAGTTTAAAATTTAACAGTCACAACTGAGTAGCAAGTAAAAACAGGATACAGCCCAAGTAGAGACTTAAAATAGTGACTATTCTTCAGCGCTCTGCTCTATCACTGGGCGTGGAGCCAAGCTAAGCTACAATATGAACCAAACCTGATTTGCACTGTTTTCTAAAAACAAACCAGATCCCGTGTCGGTTCTGCAAGTGCCACCCTTTGGAAAGGGTTTCAAAATACAGCATGCACGTTACTGATAATTAAATATAACACTTCACAGAAAATAAATACTTGAAGTTTGCTGATTATTTGGTATCAGAAAAGAATTTTTTGCTTCCCTGAAATATTTAAATCTAGTGCTACACTTTCACAGCCCTAAGTATCTTACTGATCTTGATTAGTTAACAGTGGGTTTTAAAGAAAACGCTCATTCTGGGGAGGCCGACACGTCTGTTTGCTGGATGATGGGCAGTATTCCCAGGATATACGGAATGAGGTGTCCAGCTGAAAAAAAAAAAAAAAAATCACTCCTAGACCATGCCTGCATCTCCTACAAAAGCGCTTCAGAAAAGATGAAATAAAAGCAGAGATGCCCTCATTAAGCAAGATAAAAATAGCTTTTATGTTCCATTTTTTATTTTTAGCCAAAAAATGAAAATTCGGTTATGTAACCCTACGAGTTTCATAAACGCAGACAAACGGAGCACACGGAGTCTCTGGAGCCTGGCAGGAACACCCATCCCTGCGCGTGCAGGCGCCGCGAGCTCTCCCGTACAGCCCAGCACCTGCTGCTACGGAGAAAACGGGATCCGGGCACTGCCCGGCACGGCCCTGGATCCCACACGGCCAAAGCCATTCAGCGCTGACCCCGGGGGAACGCTCCAGGCCCCGAGCAGCACGCAACGCTTCCCGCAGCCAGCCCTCAGGAAAAACATCTGTCACTAGAGTCCAAACTCGCAGAATGCAGAAAGCTCGTGCAGTGTCATCGCTTCTCTGCAATGAGAAAAACACCTGATTGCAACAGGAGGTCGGTAGGACACGTGAGTGTGGGTAGGCTCGGGCACACCTGGGCAACACTGAACATGTTTTGACCCTTCCCTGGCTCTGGAGGGATGACACAGAGGCAGGTGCGGGCGGGGGACGTTTGCATGACATGACGCTGTGATTTCCAGGAATGAAGATGGAAACATTTCAACAAGGACAATCACGTCCACGGAATATACGGAGAGTAAAAACAAAAACCTGGTAACAACACATTGGTAATTAATGGCAGGGAAATCACAGGTGTTTTCCCATCACCATGAAAGCGATAGGCTAAAAGCCAAGAAATAAGATACACATTTTGAGAACACTTGCTATAAAAGACAGGTTTCTCTACTAGGAGCATCAAGTGCTGTAGAAATACATTCATTTGTAAATAACAACAACAAAAAAGGACTCTACTCCTCTACTTCACGACTTAAGACTCACTTTTGTTAGTGGGTGGTGGTGTTTTTTTTATTGCAAAAGATTGCTCTGGTACCTGCAAAAAAAATTAGGTCCTGGGAAGTAATTTACAAAACAAGATTACCAACACTCGGTTACAAGTTTATAATTTATAAAGTAACAGTGAGATCATACAAAAATATCTTTGGTTGACAAGTATGTTCTTTTGCAATGCTCATTTGGCTCAAAAACTGCCACTGGAGATCTTGACAAAAACCTCCTTCCCGGGGATCATTTGCACCATGCTAACTACGCTCTGCAAACCATTTAGAACAAATCAAAGCAGCATTTTAAATATTAACTCCCACACGCTGTCAGATACACCGATCTTAGCTAATCACTTAACAGATACTTACAGTTTAGCTACCACCTCAAGTTTACACCAAAAGCCTTTAGGACAGCACTTGTTTACTGAAATGCAAGTGCTTTAGACCAAGAGAAAACAAGGGAAGCAGCACAAAAAACCCTTCCAGGTCTCAACAACTTGAGTCTTTTCCCCCACTTACTCCAAACCCAGCAGCTACCAAACATCCTTGACTGCAAATCAAGAGCCACCTCGCACATGTACAAAAGCAGTGGGGTAAAATCCCAGTCATCACAACCAGAAATGTGATTTTAAACACAAAACACCTCTTTCTTTTTTAAGGGACAGTATCACATTTGTGGGGAAGTGCACTGAAGTACACTTGAGTTTCAGAATGTGCATTAGGAGCAGAAACATTGATACCAGCATGGACCATACCATTATAGACAGACCGGTCGATACTGCCTGCGAGATTGACAAAAACGCCTGTAATTCTGCCCCTTTGCAATCAGAGATAGCTAACAGTAAGGGAAGGCAAATATTTAGCCTTTATTTTGCTTAAATTTCCATTGATCTTGCTTGCATCTAGGCCGCGCTGGCTCTACAATCAGTTTCCAACACGGCGCATTCCTGAAAAATCCTCCACGGCTCCCGCTGCACGGTCTGGTCCTGCCACAACGCTCTGCTCGTGCAGAGTTCTTCTGTCTGCGTGCTCATGCCAATCCAGAACGCACCCCAGTACGGACTCTGCTCCTGTTCGCCGAATTGTCAGGGTTGCAGCTTCTGTGGGAGGGTTGGAACTCGCATGTTTTGCAATCAAAGTCATCAGAAATACAGTTTAATTTGCAAATGCAACGATGAAAAACAAAATCGGTTCCCAAACCTTAATCTTCTCAGCTATAAGCCAAGCTAATTTCCACCAAAATGGCTTTCCAACTCAGTAATTCACTTCAAACAGCCCTCTCCAGCAGCTGGAAGAGCTGACCATATGTAACTTTGAGAAGAGATTCTCTTACAAAATGTGTAATGTTTACACATGCACTACTGCAAACACATTCCCCCACTGAAGGATCTTCAAAATGCAGCAAAGTGAACCAAATTCCACCTTATTCGTGGGAATTACAAATAGTAAATTGTGCGACTTGGATATATTTTGCTATCATTTTTTTGCCCAAAGATCACAGACTTGTCAGCTCCCCAGAGAAGCTGCCACTGGCCAGGAAGAGCCTCTCTCCTAGCAGAAGCAGCTCTAATGCAGGGCTATAGTGGAATAATGAAAAAAGCCATTGTCTCCTCAAAATAAATAATAAAAACCCCACACCTGAGTCAGTTTACAAGAAGAAATATCACGCTGCTAAATAAAGCCCGCACATTCTCCAGCACGACATATCAAAAGCGGTCCTGGGCTGTTTACCTTGGACAGCTCTACAAGGTGAGGAAAGCAGAGGGCTGCAGGAGAACAGAGCCTCTTTGTGCCCTGGTGGGCAGTTCATCTTTACATTTCACTGTCTCAATTACAATAATTCTTTCAAAGAATTAATGACAGGGCACCATTATTGCAGGACGCTCGGTTCACTTGCTCGCCTTAAGCCCATGGGGATCCAAAGAACAAACAGCCCCATGGAGAGCGGCGGCAGCAACAACGTCCCGGCCGGCGCCGGAGCCACCAACCTCCCAAGGGTGACAGGGGAGGCAGCATCAGCGCCCAAAGGACCAGGCTGGGGCTGTGTCCTGCTTCACCAGGCTGTGTGGGGAAGGGTCATGGCAGAAACCTCAGAGACCTCTTCCTTAGGCTGAAAACGTGCAAATACAGGGCACAAACCCTGCATTCCAAACAAAACAGGGAACAACAAACAGCAAACACCACATAGTGCTAGAAGTCAAAATTCCTATTTCCATTTTGGAGAAACTCACAATACAACTGACTGAACGAAACTACTTCCAGTTGAAGACATTAACCTCCATGCTCGCAGAGCCTAGTCCCGATTTTGATGTATTTCTTTAATATCTTTTAGGCATAAAAAAATACTATTACCTACTTATGATTTTTTTTTTTAAATCAAGTTATTTAATAACACTCTGAATACATTAGGAATCATTGTAACACTGTTATCATTCGTATTCATCATTTTTAAAAGTACAGATTAGCAGTGCTGATTTAACTAAGCTTTTAAATACTGTTTTGCAAAGTATCTCCATCTAACTGCACGATCTGTGAATGTGCCAAGAGACATCCGGATGTTTTCTGCAGCAGGGAGAAGTAAAATAAAGCAGCAGAGCATCATGTGGATTGACAAGGCATTGAATTACTTACTTTGGAACACATAATAAATTACGTGACAAGGAGGAATATACCTTATTATTAGAGGTCCTCTAATAGTGCAGTTCTGAGCAGCAAGGCTCACCAAAACACCTCCTGCATGGCAGGCCTGCACGGGGGCTTAGGGGCACGGAAAGGCTGTACGAACAGTGCCGGGATTTTGTGGAATATCTCCAAATATTCCTATGAATCCCATTTGCTTCCTTCCCCCTCCACGCTCCAGGATCACCCAGCGCAGCAGGGCTCTCCGGGCAGTTTGGAAGCAGGAGGTAACTGGGGCTCCAAGGTTTCGGGGGCTTTTTCGGGAAGGGGGGTGGTATTTCTCTTAGGTTACGCCGCAAAGTCCATAAGAGGGAGCTCAAACACAGCTCTGGCTCAAATCCCTCAAAACCAAGTGATTTTAACAAAATATGAAAGGAAAGACGAAATCCTGAGAACATTTCCAACAGAGTACGAATCACTTTTAATAACAGGCAGGTCACAAGCTGTGCCCACATTTCTTTAAAACTCTGGACTTTCTAGCATTTGAAGAGCCATGTTTGGTTACTCAACAGTATTTGTGCTGTCCTGTACGTTAGCTTCTTGATAAATATGGTATTAAAGGGCAGCTATTGCCTTGCGTAAGGAAATTCATGCAAAGTAGCAAGTGTAGCTGGGCTCTGCTATAGCAAAAACTGAAAGCAGGCCCCTGTAAACAACCCATCCTTGAAACGCAGAAACCTGCACAAGAAAATGTTCTACAAGTTCATGCCTTAAAAACAAAGAGAGCAGGCCCTTAAGCGCAACATAGGAGTCAATGTCATTGAGGAAAAATAATCCTATTTTCACCTGCTTTGTTACTAGAGGACTCACAGAAATCTCTGGATTATAAACTCAAAGGTCCCACTTGCAAGACAAGCAGCCAGATTCACTGCTTCTATCAGCCCCCCACCTCCAAGAGAAATAACTTTCAGGTTGTACGGTGAAGGCAAGAGAGAGCAAAGGAATTAATATCGTGCTCTGCTTCACACTGGGCAAGAAAGATGCATCGTAACTTAAACATCTCAGATGGACTGGCCAGTATAAATCGGTGGGAGCTACCAAGCCCAAAGGAAAGCTCAGGAACGATGTGTGTACACAAGAAATGGTGGAACAGTAGTTCTCTGCTGCTGCTGCTATGATCAGTAACTAACAGTAAGTCAGACGAGAGGGTAAACACTGCAAAAAGACAATTACTAATAATGAAAAGGCAACAGAAATTTTGGGCTGCTTCCACAAACTGAGTAACGCATTTTCAAATTGACAGCAAAGTGTCGGCTGCCAAATGAGAATGAGAACAAAATTGTGCTTAACCCCTTTTGCTTTTATACCGCATTTTGAAGGCAGATGAAATCATGGAATTTAAAAGTTAAAAAAAAAAAAAAAGGTCTACAAAGGAGACATTTTATTCAGCTATTTGGTCACTATTTCCATCACTTCAGTACCCAGAATCCTCAGAAAACTTATTCATCTTGGGTCCTTTCTCAACACAAGGTTCCTCAAAATAAGAGCTTTATCTGCCAAACTTAGATTAGGAACACTCAGGCAAACCTGAATTACAATTCTGACTTCTGAACCTCCTTACCTTGAAAAAAGGAGAACACTAAACAGTAAGAGTTAATTAAGGGACAGTCTGTAATTGCAGATTTCAAGGACTCTCTGCCTAAGGAATATCCGACTCTGGAGCAGCATCCAGGGATTGATCATGAAAAGGCTAAAAACGTGGGGCACACGAGCAGAGCAGGGTCAGGACCAGGAGGGAGCAGCAGCTGCGAGCGTTGGCCAAACCGTCCTCACCGTGCTCGCGCTGCGAGAGCACCTGCACGCAGCATCCCCTACGAAACAGCAACAAACAGTTTAGCACGGACGAAGCTTCGACCCTGCACCTTGCCCAGCCGCAGAGTGCCTTCGTTTTGCATCTGACCAGCAGCAGCACGAATTCCAATCAAATATTTACTCTATTCTGACACAGAGGAATAAAAGGAAGCATTTTACTGCAAATTCAACCCTCTGCTCTCCTGTGCCCGCTCCTGTTAGCATGCAACCGCAAACAAGCTTGTAAATTTTCTTTAAGCAGCTAAAACAGAAACAAAGAAAACGTTGACACAAGCAGGTGAAACAAGAAGCACACAGAAAAGCTTCGACGCAAAGAGCTAAACCAGCAAACCCATGTGATGATTGGAAAAATGCCTTCATTGCGCCGCTGATTTCTAGTGATGTGGTTTGCAGAGAATTTGTATGGCAAGAAAGATTTGGGAGTGCAGCAATTTGCACCAGTGACAAGCGGGGCATAACAGGAACTGGCATCCGCGACACTAAGTGCAGCAGCTCCCCGAGCGTCTCCGCACGCCCGGGGGCTCCCTGCGTGGGTTTAGCTGCAGGCAGGGCCCGGGCCCCGCGCTGCTCCCTGCGGCACCGGGGGACACGGCGCTGACGTGGGCGGCCCCGCAGCTGGGACATCCCCCCACAAAAACAGGGTCTGGCCCAAAAGAGAGGAGTCCCTCTCCACACACACACACAAAATGCCTTGGGGCTGCAGGCCTCGAGATGGCCATCACCCGGGGAGAAAGGGGGGCCCTGCCTCAGGACATGGCACCCCCCAACCATGTCCCGGCCTGGGGGAGCAGGGATGACCCCCCAGGACGCAGGGCCCGCCCTGGGCGACCAGGGCTACCCCATCAAGACCTGGGGCCAGGCCTGGGGACCAGGTCTACCCCTTTTCTCCCCCACCATAAGCGGGGGACCAGGTCTACCTTATTCCCCCCATAGCCGGGGCCTTCCCCGGGGGACCAGCTCTACCCTCCCCGCACCCAATAACCGAGGTGGGGGGCACGGAAGAGGGAGGCCCCCCCTCTCCCCCCATCCAGGCGCTCTGCGGAGGATGCGGCGGCCCCTCGCCAACCCCCCCCGCCCCCCCGCACCCCGGGCGGGCCGGGCCGGGCGGCGGGCGGGGGCGGAGGGCGCGG
>JASSRY010000042.1:1033389-1055528 GCA_032466555.1 Tinamus major | reverse complement strand
CTCCTCGAAGGCCGCCGTCTCCTCCGCCTGCTTCTGATTGTGCAGCGCGATCTTCTCGCTGAATTTCCGCGGGTTGTTCGAGGCCGCCATCTTCCCCCGTCCGCATCCCCCTCCCCGCGCCGGAGGGGGCGAGGCGGATGCGCCGCGCGGCGAGCCCGGGCGGGCGCGGGTGGTGCCCAGGGCGCCTGCGCGCCAGCGGCGCGGGGCGTGCGGAGGGGCGGCGGGGCGCATGCGCGAGGCCGGCGGCGCCGCGGGAGGGGCGGGGCGGAGGGAGACGGGCGCCGCGCGTGCGCAGCAGAGGGCGCCCCCGCCCGCCGTGTCCGTGGGGTGCGCATGCGCAGTGCGCGCCGGCGCCGTGAGGCGATTGCAGCGCGCGGCGCAGCGGCCTCCTCTGCCGCCTCTTTCTGCCCCCCAAAATCCCTCGTATTCCATAGTGCTCCCGCACTGTCCTCTCTGTACCGCCGGCAGCCAGCCTGGAAGGGAGCTAGCTGGAAAAGGCGGTGCTAGAAGTGTTTTTTGGGGGAAATGCACGTGTGCCATCCCTCGCCCGTGCAAGTCCTGAGGCAGGGAGTAAACCTAAAATCTCAAACAAGGAAAGTAAGAAAGTATAGTTTTAAACCAGCATGTTAAAGCTAAGCTTTAGCCGTTTCCTCCTATTTTTCCTGTGTGCTGAGAGATCAGTGGCGTACTTCGGGGGGCTGCTTTTCCTTCCTTCAGTAAATGGAGCTGGGAGAATTTTGGGCTCTTCCCTCTGCTCCTTGAGCCGACCCAGCTCCTTTTGGGATCCCCATCCTCAGCTTGGACAGGGCGATGGGGAAAGCAAGATGGAGGAGAGCAATTAATTAGCGAGACATTTGACATAAGCGATAGTTCCTGCTTTCTTCTCGTCGCCTCTCCACACATGGATAGAGATGTGAGGGAAAGTGATGTATGTGGAGTGAAAATCAGTGCCAGGATCCAAGCCAAGGGATACCCAACAGAGCTTTGGGAATCAGAGGCCCCTGTTCTCCTGGGATGTTCCAGTGCAAGGAGCAGCTACTTCCTGCACCCTTCTCTGTGCTCTCCTGTGCTATTCCGCACATGCAGCGCTCTCAGGATGGGAATCCAGAGCCTTGGGTTCCCATACGGAGCCGCCAGGACCTTGGATGGGCAGCGACGTCCCTGCAGGGATGCGAAGGGGCAGTTGCAGGGCGCGTTTCCAGCTGGGAGCTTGGGCTGTGCAGCCAGCGATTCCAGCTGCGTTCGCATCGGACTGGTGCAACGGCTCCGGGATGCGCAAGCCACCCTCACCAGACACTAATAAATCCTGACAATGCTGTTTCCCAACACCCACGCACTGGCCTTTACACTTTCCTTTTTTACGAAGCAACAGTGGTAAAATGGGCGTTCTTCTTTTTTCAGCGCGTGACTCTGCCCCTGCACAGTGCTCACTCCAGTAACCGAATCCTCTAATGGTTGAACTGTCAGAGCAAGGAAATTAGACTCTGCTCTCGCTGCTACTACTGATGGGCTCCGTGGCCTTGTTTTAGTCCGTGTGCCAGGCTTTTACAGGCATTTCCTGCCCACCTAACAGTAAGAGATTACGACTATCTAGCACTGCAAGGCTGTTGGAGATGGATGGATGAAACTCGGCACCATCAGGATTAGCATTCGCAACCATGTCACATCTTATCCTAAGAATCTAGTTGCTGCCTTGCACATAAAGTGTTTATAATCCACTAATAGTTACCATCAAAAAGTAGAAATGAAATTGCAAGATCAAGGTCGAGGCCACCCCCTTGCAGGGCCAGCCACATCCGTGTCATCGGCGCGACCTGTCCCTGCACTGCTGACCGGGAGCAAGCGGCACCGATATCCCCTTGAGGACTCGCTAGCGGCGTACGTGAACAGCGTTTGACCTGCAAAACTGGTCTGTCATGCTAAAAGCATGTAAGTCTTGAGATTTAACACCAAGATATCTACTAAGTACATTGCATTTTGCTTGACAAGTGGGAAGTAGATAAAATAGTTTGTTAAGTTATCCTGGATTTAATGCTCTAGGTGATAATATCAAACATACTGTAGATCCAGCTGTCAGACTGCCTTTTTTTAACCACCAAAAGATTAAGTGCCTAAGATGAGACTTGATAAATTGTCCTCTCTCGCATCTCCGGAGATTGAACAGAGAGTGAAATCTCTGCTCCGACGGCTACTCCTGTTCTTGGTTCACAGGGAAGGAACGCAGATGGCCCCAGGAGGGAGGGGGGTTACGACTTCCTCCTTTTAGAGGACTCCCTTTTCTTATTGTTTTGCCTGCATTGCTTTATCAGATTAAATTCCAGGGTGCAACCTGGATCCCACTTCTGTTCTTCAATTCTTTGATTAAAAAAAAAAAATGATTTGCTTAATCAACTTCTCTTTAATGCAACGTTCGTGTTGGCTGATCCGCTTCTGGAATTTCTCACCCACTCACGGCTCCGCATTTTGGGGTGTGGGTGGATCTGAATGGCTGCTGAGTGCATGACCTAGCAGACAATATAAATCTTGACTGCATTAAGGCATTGGCAAGGAGACATTTTAGATTGGTGCCAGGTTTCTTTCTTCCTCCACCGAAGGAGATATGCCATGCCTTTGACAAAATGATGAGCTCATACCCCAAGTATTATTTATGTCTCCTCCTGTTTTCACCTTGAGCACATATGGGGCCATGTGAGAACAACTTGATCTCACTAGAAAGCTGCGATGGGATCCCCTGAGACAGCAGCTCTATCTCCGTCCGCCTTCCAGACATGTGTTAGGAAAAAGTTTCTCTTAACGGAGAATCAGCGCTTTGTTCTGCAGCAAACAAAGGAGGCACTGGAGGAGCGGGGTGTTGTGTTCACATCTGCTTTCGCTGCAAACAAGCCCGCGCCGAGCAACCTGCAGCTTCCTAGCGCAGATGCAGCCGAGAGCAGCGGGCTGCAGGGAGGAGGGTTTGTTTACTTATCCCATGTTTGTTATCCTTTGGAATCGCTCCGGCACATGAGGTCCAGCTACTTCCCTCTTCTCCCTAGCGGCTTCAGGGGAAGGCGTGAGGTTGGACCACTTACACAACAGCAAACATGAGCTTGTGCCTTGACCAAGAAAGAAGCTGCCACTTTTCACTTACAGACAGGAAGATTTTATCTCCTACCCGTCCTGCTTAATGTTCCCATCAGCCTCCAGAAGGAGCATGTTGTGAAAGCCCCAGAGCCCTCAGCTTCAACTGTATTTTATAGCTGAGCTCCAAAATGTGCTTTCTGTGGGAAAGTTTTCCTTTTTGCAGTTGGAATTTGTGACCATATCCTTAATTTTAGATGTCCTTATTTCCCGTAAGCAGATAAAATCCACCCAAATTGCCCTCTCTACACTATTCACCAAGTCTGTGCGTCTCAGCTTCCTCATCAGACCAGACAAACTAATTTGCCACCATACAGAGCTCTTGGTTGTGCTTGCTTTGAGAGATGGAAGAGGTGGTAGAGAGGGAAAGAAAAAGGGGGAAAAAGCTGTATTCCCCAGATTATATCACTGTCATCTTTCCAACTTAGCTTCTTTCCCATTCCCCATAAATGCCAAAATTATAGAGCAAACACAACTCCTAAAAGAAAGTATTCAAATTTCTGCAAGTCTTATCTGCCGGTGCTCTGTAGAGCTTTGGCAGCTACACAAAGGATTCTGTTACGGTTATTTTTTTTCCCAGATTCGCGGTCTGGATCGCGGCCACGCTGAAGCAAGACGTGCTCCCAGGCCGAGGTGATGCGGCGAGCCGCTGGAGCGGGGTGCCCCGCCGGAACGGGGTAAGCAGCGCTCCGCACCACGGAGAATCATGCACTTTATTACAGGAAACTGGGAAACACTTCTTAGCACTAAGAGATTGCCCTGCTGCAAATCAAATAGTAGATCAGACACTGAAGCACATCAGAAAGCAAGAAATTTCCTTCCATAGCCTTCCATCAAATCAAAGCTCAGAAAATATGGTGACATTCAATCATATAAAGGTAGCAAAAAATACTTTGTTTTTAAAACTCATGGCTCAGCTTGAGGTACATGTGCTAAAGGGGTCGTAAGTAACAGACTTGAAACCAAAGTGTTTTGCAGAAGTTTCCTGAGCACTCGTTTGTTATAAAATAGCTGTAGGCCAGGCAACAATGATTAGTGTGAAACTCCTCGAGGAGCAGTTCTGGTCCTGCTGGCTCCTGCTGTGCTTCAAGCAGACGTACAAGCAGCAGAAACACCAGATTTCCACTTGCTCCCACCGCTAGAACTTCACACAGCCAACTACCTGCCCCCTTCCACCCCGGGCTGTAAAGCAACCACCACTCTTTCCATGCTGTAGAACAGATGTTTACCTATAGATTAAAGGCTGAAGTTATTAAAAAAAAAAAAAAAAAGAGGGAAGAAGAATTCAGGAACTTTTTGCAGATACCAGTAATTTTTGCACACCCGGGAGCGAGACAGGCAAAAGGAGCCCAGGTTCCAGCACCGGGAGGTCACCTGTATGGGGCAGGATTGCTGGAGGGCTGCTCCACCAAAGCATTTCTTCCGCAGATGCAGCCATGCTCACAAACCTCCTTTGTGCAAGTCAAAGTGCTGCCTTTCTCCTCCCTCTTCCTGCCACCAAAGCAAAACAAGCTGCATTGAGAAACCTGCCTGTCAGGGCAGTTCAATGGGGGGAAAAAGAAATTTTTGGCAGTTGGAGGAGAGGACAGACACCCTTCCCCACTCAGAGTTACCCTGCAAGGTCTAGCACAGACCTGGCTGCTGCCTGTGGCCATTGCAGGCTGCAATTCAGCAAAACCTAGTGCAGAGCAACTTCAGCCACACGGTTATTACCACCATGATTAGTTCAGGAAAACGCCTGAGCGTACATTGAGCAGCAAACTGAACATTCAGCAGCACCGAACGACAGCTCTGAGCACGCTGCAGCACGGGGTGCCCTGCACCTGAGAGCACGTGCTTGGCAGATGAAGGATCCGTACCTTGAAAAAGCGCAATTCTAAGAAACTCATTTCAGGCTCCTTTGATAGCAGCAGCTCATTCACTTGAACGCTCCTCGCTGCTTTGCAAAATCCTCAAAAGGAGCAGAACAACTTGTTTTTCACTGTGCAGCTGACAGGTTCCCTGCTGCAAACTATTACCCTTCAGCTGAAGGCTGCCCAGCATCTGGCCAGGGATCAAGGTTTGCTTTTCTGGTCCTCTACAAGGTGCCGTTCCAGCCCTGATGGTGTAACAGGCAGACACATTTCTACGTCAATACTATCAGGAAACGAAGCGCGGGGAGGACAGGCTCCCTCCCGTCCTCCCTTTATCCCCAGCGTAACCAAACGCAGCCGCTGCAGCCCCAAAGAGCTCACACCTGCCTTTCTGAAAGGCTTGGCTACCAAAAAGGAACCCTCAAACACGGCAGAGCCCTCGAGTGGAGACTGCCCCCAGCACAGCACAAGTGCCCCAGGCCGCAGCAGGGGGGGCAGACAATACAGCTGATGCCCCCTCGCCCGGGACTGAAGCTGCCCCTCTGCTGTGCTTTCCTCTGCTTTCTGAGGAATGGCAGGCTCACATTTTTGCCACGAGAGAGGTGACACAAATGAAGATAGGGACTCACTGCCTGCACCACAGGACAAGCTTCTCTCTTCAAACCTCAGTGAACTTCATACGCTCCTTTCTAAACCCAGTTGCAAACCACTGTCCTTACACACTAACACCTGATGTCTGCATCCAGGAGGAGGATCGCGTGTTCAAACAGGACCCCAGGCCACAGCGAGGGGGAAAAAGAGTGTACATTAAAAAAGTGATTGCAAACTTGTCGGGAGACACCCTAGCAGCCTGAGAAGAAACATCAGACAACCACGTGTCCCGGTACCTTTTCAAAGCGATGTGGCGGGAAGATAGAGATCAAACCCAAATCAGCTGAAAGGATAAATTCTGCTCTAGGTGCTCCAGCGTTAATCTAGTGCGAGTCCAGGGACTTCAAAGGAATTACTCCAGATATAAAGCAGTGTAGCCAGAAGCAGACTGGCTGGTGGCCTGCATAAACAAGAGAAGAAAAAGGAGATTTTTTCATTTTTCTAAGAAGCCATATAAAACACTTTCAGCTAATTACGTGACAGGGGCCTGGGTGTGAAAGAGCGACTGCAAAGCCTCAGGGACCAAGCCAAGGACCCTTGATTTGCTCTCTGCAGCTTATAAAACCTTCCTAGTACCTCTTGCCACAGCAGCTTTTCTATTTTCCACTGCAAGCTGCACACACTAATATAAGCCTCCCGTGCCGTTGCTTGGTGCTGAATCTTCAGCCTTAGTTTTACAGCTGAGGGTAATTTCAGGTTGTGCAGCTAGAGCAGAAAGGCCAGGCAGGGTCTGCATCGGTGCATTCGGGGCTGGAGCAGCTGATATCACAACTGTCCCATAAATAAACTTTTAAGACTTCTCCATAAAGCTCCCGACAGTTGAAATACTCAACTCAAAAGCACCAACCTTGCGTTATTGAAATTCAGTTATTAGTTTGGAAGGAAAAAAAGGGTTCTGGAGTCTGTGGGATGATCCTGTGCCTACTCAGTATTCAAATGCATAGCAGAATCCAAGCTGTCTCTGTAAAAAAATAACATTAAGGGAAAGATAGATATATTCATATTCCCAGGTGAAGTTGAAGATGGCAGAGACTTGGGGGAAGGCAGCGCTAGCGGCTCTGCGTCCTCGCCCGCGCCAGCGCCGAGCTGTAAATCTGCTCCGTCCCGCTAACTTGCCCTGCTCCTCCCGTCACAAGTGATGAAACCTCATTCATTTGTGCAAGCAAGCGAAAGATTGATGGTAAATAAAGTTCTGCACATTACACAACTGGCTAAAAATCATAATTAGAGTTGCGTTGGGGAACATGTTTTATTTATTTTGACAGTAGCCTGGCTTCGATAATTGTAGCATGATGAACGTCCCTGAAGTTTGCAGCATTTCAGCAGCTCGAGTCGTCGCGGCAGCCCGCGCGGCTGCGGAGCCGCTGCAGCGGCGCAGGGGAGCCCGCAGCTTAGCGGAAGGGTCTCCCTTCACCCTAAATCAAAGAAACGAGTGTTTTTGCCCCGCTAAACTTGAGAGACAGCCGTGCGAGAGGCAGGGAGGCTCTCGCGTAGGCAGAAGTGACAGTGCGATGCTGAGCAGCAGACCCCTCGGCAAAGGGTCAGCGACACCATTAATCAGATGCAGCCGTTCCCCATCTCTTGCTAGTCTGCGCCCTGCCAAGAGCTCTAGTGCTCTCCTTCTTTATAGTTTTAAGTACAATTTCAGGCCCATAAAACATCAGAGAAGACAGAAGCTGTTATGCCGGCCGTGACAGGAGTCCCCGAGGGGACACGCATACTCCGCAAATACCAAGAGCTAATGATGCTGGGCTTTTACTGCTCCCCATCTGTTCAAGGGTATTTTAAAATGTACCAAATCAGGTTTACCCCCATAACGTTTATTGCTGCTCTGAGACTAATAAATGACTGCGAGTGCAATCAAACATTTATTCGGCTTTGTTCATTCTTAAAAGAAGAGCGGAGCCCCGGCCGGGGCAGTTCCCGCAGCGCATCCCGCGGAGCGTTTTTCCAGCTGAGCCAGGCAGCGCTGAGAGCGACCGCTTTGCTCTGCATCCCACCACAGCAAAACAGTGCTCGAGATCACGGCGGCGTTCACGCAAATCCCCCCTTGGCATCGGGTTGGTTCAGTACAAGAAAAGAGTCAGAGCGGTTTATTTTCAGAACAATTCGCAGCCTGTGAATGTAACAGCTCAGAGCCATGCTTTACAGGAGTAAAACTTTATTATCCATATGGATCACATGCATTTTCACAAATATTTTAGCCAGTCTCTGCTAAACTAAGAACAGCTAGAATATTTCTAGCTAACATTATGAAAAATAATTATTTATATTTCTATAAAAAGCACATTCCTTTAACAAAGGGAGATGGTGCACAGCAGTGCTCTGTCCCAAGTCTCAGCGAGAGAGTCCGGACACCTTTCCCGGCGCCGTCCCGCCGTGCCCGGGAGCGGGAAGGCAGGTTCCGAGCTCGCCGGCACGCAGGCAACACCTGTGTGTTTGTGGAGCTGCACTTCCAGAATGGCTTTGGGAATCCTCCTGTCTACACAGCCACCACTCCAAGACAAATCAATACAGAGGTCAAGGCTGTTTTTGCAAGGTTGACATTAAAAGTAAAAATCAAACACAACCTTTCAAGGATTTTTTTTTCTTTTTTCCCCCTTCACAATCCCCCCGTACACACACATACACATACCTTAGAAGTTTGAAGTGAAAATTAAAACAGTTTCCTTAGGAAGAGCTGTTAACCATGGCTACAGCACAGGTTCAGAATGGCTTGTGAGCACTTCAGAAAATCTCCGTTATTAGAGAAGATCCCAAACCATCAGTTGCTGCCATAGGAGGACTATTGGCAGGAAGATTTAAGTAAAAGAGGGAAGAAAACTGAAGAATACTGAGCATTTTTGGGAGGCAACCATGGGGGAATGGCACACTGACAAAAGCTGAATCATATTCTGCAAAAAGGAAAGCAAGTAACCCTCTGTTCGTTATTCACCTTGAAAAAAAAAACACTCCTTCCATAAACATAAGCAAACATTTATATTTAAAAATCCATTATTTGCAACTTTGGAGCTTGTACTGAGTAACATCTATTCTGTTCAGACTGCATTTGATATCTGCCAGGGCTGTTTTGCAGCGTTTCTAGCTTCCATGCCAGACCAAATGACCAGAGAATGGGGTAAATTAACCACCTAGAGCTAGCAAGTGGCTTCAGAACACTGCTCAAAACCAAGGACTGGTCATTCATTTATTATTGGCAAACCAGCAAGTAGAGAGAAACACGGATAAAACTACACACCCCTTTAGCTAAAATTTGGATGCCAAGCTTGACTGAGAAGCGTGTGTCCTCACTCCGTCATATACAAAGTCACTTCAATTCCATTATCAGAGAAAGATATCTTTAAGTGAATCTGAGGTATGGAGTTCATGCTTTAAATAGACCTGATCAATGATTCATTAGCAAAACAGACATTACATTTTGTCTCTAAAGGTTACAGCACCTTATTTATTTAACAGAGAATGCAACGGTTTCTCTAAAAAAGGGGGCTCAAAATCAGGCTTACAGGGATACAAAACAAAGCCCTTGAAACAGAATACCTGATAAAAAGGAGAAATCTTCAATTCCTTGATCAGCCAAATTAATTAGAAATGACCTAGAGGAAAGCTTAAGAAAGAGCATAAAAGGTGCATTCAGCGCACAGAACAGTAAACAGGGCTCTAAACAGTAAACACCTCTGCTAATTTGAAGTACTCAACAGCAACAAAAACCATCCCACCTTCCTTCCACGGCCAGGGAGAAGCCTTGAGGACGGTGGCCAAGCAGCACCAGCGCCTTGGCTGCAGGGAGATTGGGCTGGACATGACAGGGGAAGGCCACAACCACCCGGGACAGAGCCCTTATTGCCACGTAAATGATCGGCAATTAACAAATCCTACGTGATGAACCTGCCAAGGCGGCCTTGGTGCTGCCAACTCTGCGCGTCCCGATTAAGGGAGAGTTTCTAGACTGGACTATCATGCTATTGCCTGGAGGGGATGAGGGAGTGATTTGAAACTGCAAATAATCCAAAGCAGGAGAAGCAACGGCAGGTAAGTACTGCCCTTTCAGGAAAAGAAAAGAAAAAAGGAGTGAAAAACAAACCCTTTGAAAAGCAAGCACATGCTTTCAGAAACCAAGCACCTGAGCTCCCCTCGCTCCCATTGTCCCCTTATTGCTTCTGGAGGTCACTGTGTTATACAGATTTTGGTTTTTGTTGGTTGAAAAAGAAATAACAAATTGGCATACAGTGATTCTTGGAACTACTAATTAAAAAAGAAAAAAAAAATCACACCTGAACTCTTTTAAACATACCACAGTACTGAGTTACTCCTGAGCTGTCAAGGCTTGAAATGCGTAATGTTGTTAAAATGATGGAAAGTTGGCAAAAATTCACTCCCCCCATCAAAAAAAAAGAATAATAATAATAAAAAAGCTTTTTCCAGCTGTAACATCTGTTAAGTCTAACTAGCTGACAAGTGCTTCTGAGGGAGCGCGCGTGCCAGAACACCGCGCAGGAGGAGCGGGGCCGTCGCGGAGGAGGCACCGCCAGCGCCTTGTCCCCCGTGTCCCCACAGGATGCACAGCCCCACTTGCCAGGAGGGAGGGGACCCGCGTCCCGCTGGCACGGGGCCACCCCGCGGCTACCTCTGCGTTGTCACCTGCGGCAGGATCACGGGAGCGCAGGCTATGCCAGCGAAAGACTCCGGGAAGTGCAGGTCCCTCTCCCATTCGTCAGTCTCCGTGTTGTAGACCTGCACGATGCTCGTGACATTGTTCAGGTGCCAGTTGTAGCCTCCCACAATATAAATCTTTTTCTCGAGCAAGCAGCAGCCGGCTTCCGACTGCCCCGCGCGCATGGGGCTCACGGTTGTCCACTGGTCCGTCTCGGGCACGTAGTACTCCACGGCCAGAACGTCGAAGCAGCGGTCCACGTGGTCCATGCGGCCTCCCAGAGCGTAAATCCTGCTGCTGGCACTGACCATGGCGTGCAGGACCCTGGGCTCGTTCATCGGCGTCTTAAACTCCCACTGATCCGCGGCGGGGTCGTAGCAGTGCAGGGCTTTCTTGTCTTCCACAGATATCCCGTAGCCGCCCGATATGTAGAGCCTGTCTCCCACGGTGGCTCCGGCGTGCCCCCACGTCCTGCGCTTCAGGGAGCACACGTACGTCCACTCGTTGCTCTTG
Organism: Tinamus major; assembly: GCA_032466555.1. NCBI lineage: Eukaryota > Metazoa > Chordata > Aves > Tinamiformes > Tinamidae > Tinamus > Tinamus major. Next base: position 1,044,743 of record JASSRY010000042.1, on the reverse strand, counting down.
GGGCAGTACTTCTCCACGGAGGCCAGGCTGCCGGAGCGGTTCCTGCCGCCGGTGGCGTACACCATCCCGCGCAGCACGTTCAGCTGGAACTGGATGCGGCTCTCCTGCATGGCCTGGATGCGCAGCCACTGGTTGAGGTGCGGGTCGTAGCGGTAGCAGATGTCCACGGCGCCCTCGCCGCTGCGGTACTGCAGGTGCTGCCCGCCCACGACGTACACGAAGTTGTCGAGCACGGCCACGCACGAGTGGCTGCTGCCCACCTCCATCTCCGTGAGCTCCTTGAACTGGCGCCCGCCGGCGTCGGGCAGGTAATAGACCTTGCAGCTCACGGTGCGGTCGTTGTCCGTGTAGGGGGTGCCGCCAAAGGTGACGAGGGACAGCACGTCCGAGCGGATGGCCGTGCGAGGCGACTGCATCTCGTGCTGCCGGAAGGGCAGGATCTGGTAGTTGAAGGCCTCCAGCAGGTACTGCCGGCACAGGACGTCCTCCACCATGATGTCCAAGGTCTGGACGCTGTCCACCAGCTCCGAGGACTTCATGAGCGGGAAGCGGATGTGGCACAGCACCTGGCTGGCACTGGCGCGGCGGCCCGGGTCGTACTGCAGCCAGCGCACGGCGGCGCGGAACAGGTCGATCTCGCTGCAGCTCTTCAGCTTATTGCTCTGCAGGAAGAAAACGAGGCGCTCGAGGGGCAGGTGCAGGAAATCCTCCTCCTCGGAGATCTGCAGGAAGTGCCTGAAGGTGAACGCATCCACCGACTCCTTCAAGGACGCGAGGCTGAAGGTGGTGGCCATCTGCCCGATGTTGAGGCACGTCTCCACGCTCATGGCGGACTTGAGGAACTCCTCGCAGAGCTCCACCACAGGGACCATCTGCAGGAAGACAGCGGCTCCCAGCACATCCTGAATGCAGTCGAGGTCAAGAGTCACTTCAGCGCTGTAAGCAAAGTCTATGATGTGCTTCAGTCCTTTTGCAGAGACACCTTTCAGTTCGATCACATCTTGGCTGGCTTCTCGCATCCCTCCTGTGAACATTGCCCTGAAGGTCAAGAACACAAACAGAAAATTTTCCCCTCTCTTACACATATGTAAATGATGCATCAGTTCAAGGCGTTTTTCTTGTTTTTCAGCATATTGATTCTTTGGGGGAGAATGAGGGAGTGAGAGGGGAAAAAAAATCAAGGTTAAAGCTCCAAAAGCCAAGAGAAATAAGAGTTACTTCTGTAAAGCTTGCACGAACCTTGCATTGGTGAGAACATTCAGAAAGCCAGAAACGTTAAGCTCTTCAATCCTGCAGCTGCTGACAGCATAAGTAAGAGTGGTCCACAGGACAGCGCTCCAGGAAACAGGCAGGGCTCTAGCAGCTGGAAGCACAGCGCTCTGGACCAGCGAATCCACAACCTACCAGCAAACGGCTACGCTGGGATCTGCAGCAGCAGCCTGGCAACCATGGACCTAAACAGCCGAGTTTTAAGCGTGCAGGAGGTGGGAGCACAGGGAGAGGATCGTGCTGGAAGGTCAGCGATGCCGAGCAGGGCTCCGGCAGCCACGGCCAGGCCTCCTCCACGGCTCGCTCCCAACACCTGGGAAAAACATGGGCCGCAGCCACTGCGGAAAGCAGCTGGTATGGTGCACAACAACAGCAGGGGGCTAGCAGGCAATTAAAACAATCATAATAAAAAGACTCCCCTCCTGCAGCACAGCTGCAAGCACATCAGTTGACCAGGCCAGGCAGAGCTTAGGTCCTAGATGGCCTCCTTGGGAGGCTCCGAAATTCCACAGGAAGCACATACCACGCCAAGGGCTGCGCACAGCCAGCCCATAACGCGCTCTCCTGGAGCCACGCTGCTTCCCAGATACAGGGCCTGTGGGTGCGATGGGGATAAAACTGCAGTTTGGGTTTTTAATATGCTTACATTAAATTTCAGCAGTTTTGGTGCATATAGGTAGCTCGGGGCCAAAGGTTTGTGCTGTTGCTGCTGCTCACCAAGTAGCAGCAGAGCGGTTCTGGGGAAAGCAAAGTGAGAACAGGTTGCTGGAAGGGCCGGGACAGGCCCTTTCTCCAGGCAGTGCCGCTGCACAGACAGCGCAGCCAGACTGCAGCACAGAAACCCTTCCAGAGCGAGCGCTGCTGCTGCGCATCTGCGGCCGGCCTTCCCACGTTGATACTTCTCAAGCACGAAAGAGGGAAAATCTGGCTCACTGGATGTACGACACCATTAGAGCGGCTTTAGGAAGCTGCAGGGACTCCAAGGTGCAAGTTACTCAGAGGAAAGGCTGAACCTCTTCTGCATCGACACAGGAATAGAGAATAGCTTGGGAATGCTGTCAGGAGACAGGAGTTCCAAGTTTCCTGTCCAAACCATGCTCAAAGAACTGCTGCAGTCCAGCATAAACTGAAGAAAAGCTAAATGACCTAAATCGGGAAATATCTGCGTACGAAATCAGCTTTCCACAGCCGAGTGACCAGGAATACTGGTTGCAGGAATTCTCTGTCCATACAGCAGATGAGAGCAGCCTGTTAAAATCCCCCTGCGCATCCCAGGCCACAGAACAGCGCAGGGCGCTGACCCCCGGCCCCAGGGGACACGGGGACGCGTGGGAATTCACGCGTTGGCTGCGGAGCTCAACGTGCACGAGGAAGGAGAAGCACTGTTGTTGCTATGATGAGGACAAATCATCACATAGAATGCAATCCCTTTAAAAAGTGTTATGGTTCTAAAATGCTGATTATATAAATCCTCTGTTCCACACCTTTCCCTCCCTCCTTGTGAATAAAAACAGAGTATTTTCAATAGCTGGATTATTCTGCCATTGTTCCCCAGGACAGCCTTACTTAACACAACAGAAGTTACAGCAAGAAACCTACTCAGCAATTATACTTCGACAGTGAAAACACACTAGCAGGGCGCTGCATACAGCGTTGCTGAATACAAATAGTGCTATTAGCATCTGGTGGCAGATCAGCTCCATCATTAACTGCACGCCTGTTCGGAAGAGCAACGAGCTCTCGTTACCGGGGGAGGGAGAACAGAAGAAGCTCCTGAAGAGCCTCGGAGATCCCTGTGCGCGGCAGACACCGTCGGAGGAGCGGGATAAGCAGAGATGCCCACCCTCGAGGCCCCTCCTGGTTCCCTGCTCAGCAGGCAGCGCTCGGGACGGAGGCTCCCCCATGCTGATGGGCTGGCGAGGCCTTCACCCCTGGATCACATCTAGACCATCACCCAGCTCCTGCATCCCTCCCCGGCCCGCAGCGCGTCCAGCAGTTGCAATTGCTCTGGGTATTGCCAGGAAAGATCCCTCTCTGCCTCAAGAGGTAACTGCAAGTCAAAGAGAAGCTGTCGAAAGGGTTGGAAAGACAGGGAATGGATTAACGATTGTACTCAGCTTTCAGCACAGGACTGAATTCTGGCTCTGCACTTGGCTCATTCAACATTAATTTGGCTAAGGAAACTCATCTCTGTGTCCTGCTGACACAAGATGGGCAATTCCTCCCCATCTCCCAAGCGTCCAGAGAGGATACACACAAAGCAGACAATAAGCATTCCAGACAGAGCAGTGGTATTTAACAACAGCATTCCTGCGCCTTCCAGTGGGCACCGTCCTGCAGGGCGATGACTCACTGGGAGCCCTCGCGGCCACCGCGCCATCGGGGCGGCTCGGAGGCAGCAGCCCGTGTCCCTCCACAGCTCCAAGGCTGCAGCACGGGACGTTGCCCAGCCGCTGCGGCGGGACACGGACATGGGGCTCCCGGTGGCCACGGGGCCTCCGCAGGCTTTTTCCTGTAGAAGAGGAAGGAGAGAGCGTAGGGAGGGAAGGAGGGGGCAAACAAACCAACAGCAAGGGTAAAAACGCCTGCTTCTGCTTCCCTGTCAGATTCTCACCTGAAATAGTCACTGCAGGCAGCCAAGACAACTTTATGAACCTGAAACACTTCATTATTTATAGTGAGGATGACATCAAGCAGCTGAGCCTGAGCTCGGAGCGAGGCCAGTCCCTGCAGCAGAGTGGTGCTGTGGCCAGGAGCAGAGAACGTGCATTTCAGGGTGCTGTTCTTGTCAGCCATGCTAAAAACAGAACAAGAGAGACAGGCTGGTTTTAAATTAAAACAACATGTGGTTTACCTACAAGTGTGCTGGGGAAGATGCTTTTCCACAAAGCAGTTTGAAAGCAAATTCCCAGCTCTATAGCCACGTGGGACATCACAGCACCGGTGCCTTTGTTGCATCCCCTTCTCCCCGCGCAAAAGACACTTCCAACATTTTAAATTCCATTTTCATCTTACTGAGGCCTGTCAACACTGCAGGACACACGGGCTTCAGCAACCATCCAGCCATCAGCAGACAGGGCCAAGATCTCCCCAAACGCCGCTGTCCCCACCGGGCTACCCCAGAGCCCGCTCTGACCTTGACCTCAACCAGCAGCCTGAATCAGAGCTGCTGCTTCCTCTCCCTCCCCGCCCTGGCCGCAGCTCTTTGGTACGCACCGCGGACAGCCCCGCTAACCCTGCTTGATCCTGTCCTTACGCGGGCAAAGCACTGCACAGCCCCGGCTGCTCCCAACGCCGCCAGCTGCCCGGCCCTGCGGACAGTCCCTTCCCAGCGTCAATATTTCCTCGGTTTCCCCAACGCATCCTGCTCGGCGCTGCGGGACTCCCTCGGCCGAGCGGAGCGGCCGGAGTGCTCCCGTGCAAGCGGACGAGGCCGGCGGGGGGCCCGTGCCCCTCGGAACGGCCGCTCTGCCCGCGGGGCACCCCGGGCACCGCAGGGTGCCCCCGGCACCGCAGGGACCGGCGCACGGCCAGGGGGGCTCTGGCCTCTTTCGGGATGGACACGCCGCCTTCCTCCGGGTCTGCCTGCGAGCAGCAAACGGGCACAGGAACCATTCACAGGAGGATCTGGATTGCCAGAAACAACCTGCTATTTGGTCTCAGAAACATCTCATGGAAGAGCCAGAGGGTGACACACAAATCCCAACGGGATCCCTGGAAAGCTGCTTGGATAAAGCACTCACTGCCGGTTTACGGGGAGCTTCGTTGCTCCCCACGTGACGAGTGCGGCCAGGAGCGTGTGTATGGGGCAGCCCCATGGCCCAGGGGGTGACACCGGCCAAGCACAGGAGAAAAGTGCCCGGGACCGGGAGCCCCGGCCTGCACCTGGGCAGGAGCCGCGTGGAAGCCCAGCTCGGAGAAGGGGCAGGGGATGGGACAACAACACCGGGGATGTAAACAGGCCTCAGACAATAAGCAGCAGCACCCAGGGCTCGCTGCTTCCCAACTTATCGCGTGGCCGTTTCCTTCCTTCCAAGGAGACGGGCGAGGGAAGCCTGGGATGCTCATCAGCCTCACTCCACGTGCTCCGGTGGGACGCGGATGCGGGAGCTGCGCTCCGCGGCAGAGCCGCCCCTCGAAGCCCCGCGAGCTGCTCCGGACGACGACGCACGAGTATCCGTCACGGCACACGCGTCTCCAAACCGCCTCCGGGCTCCAGGGAGCCGCATCCCGAGAGCGGCTCTCGCGGCCTCGTCCCCGCCAGCCCCTGCCACCTCCGCTCCCGCGACCACGTGGGGGCCAAGCCGCCTTTCCAGCTAATGAATCATTTTTACCAGATCTTTACTGGTGATTAAAAACATCAAAGCTGGAATTAAAGGCTTACAAAGCATAAGTTCATATTTCAGCGCGTTAGCAACTCCCGCACGAACGGGCAGGATGAAAACAGGCTGGACTGTAGCCCTGCAGCCGTGGAGCGGAGCGGGAGGCCGCTCTGCGGCACCAGCGCCTGCCCTCTCGCCGCTTCTCCTCCGTTCCAGCGGCCTCCTCGGAGGGACAGACAGCCCTGTCGCTCCCAGGGCTCCCGGCATCCCAGCTGAGCATCCCGGCAACATCCACCCACGTTTTCTCGCTCCGGGCAGGCGGCGCTCGACAATTTTTCATCCAGGAGAAACTCAAGGGGGTTGGCAAGATTTCCAAGCGGGGCAGGTTTCCAAGAGGGAGCCTCGGCAGCAAAGACGAGCTCCAAAGGCAGAGGCCGGCCGGCTGCGGCGGGGCACGGGAGAGGACAGCGGGAAAGAAGGAGCCTGCGTGTCAAGCAGGGGTGTCCCCGCTTTTCCCTGGAAAAACAGAGGACTTTGGATGGCAAAAGAGCTGACAGGGCCCTGCGTGAGCACGCGAGCCTGCGGGAAGAACAAGAATTATGGAGGGAGCAGCACAATTAGCAGAAAGCTGAGGAGTGACTTTATTTAGAACCTACGGGATGAATATTAAGGGCCTTCTCTGAGAATCTTTCAAAGGCCGCATTATAGGTATTTTAATCATGCAAATCATTTAATGCCTTTGGTTTCATGCCTAAGTAAAAAACACATTCAGATTCTGATTTTTAAACTACAATTAAGACACTTAAAATCAAAACAAAAGTCAAACTCCCTCGGATAAGTCGCTGGTAGCCATGGTGACTGCAGCGCTCGGCTCCGGAGCGCTCACGTGCGCGGGATGAGTTCACGGCACCCGCGCTACCGCGCGCGGCTGCGGACGGGGCCGCCCCCCGGCCCCACGGCGCAAACAGGGGCCCTCGGGGCAGCGGGAGGGCCTGGAGCTGGGGCAGGGAAGAGGAATTGCTGCAGGCAGCGGGATTTACCTGCCCCCTTAACCCGCTGCAGCCCCCCAGCGCCCCCAGGAACCAGCCCTCACCCCGGCCAAACCAGCAGCGACAACGATCAGCGACTGGTTAAATAGGAACACAGCAAACAGCGGGGACGGCTTGCAGGGAAGCACAACCATCCTTAGGGAGAAAGGAAAGGAAAAAAGGAAAAAAATCATCCATTTCTCTGCTGCCTGTTCCACCTTCCTTTAATTTCTGCTAAATTCTCTCCTCTGCCTCCACTCGTTTTCCTCTCCTGACACCTTCTTCATGAGAAGCAATAAATACTAGTAAAAAGCCTGAGACTAATAATACTATTTAGAAGTGACTGGCAATTTGGAGAGCTCAAATAGAGATATTATAAATGGCTTCGAGTTTTAGAGGCAGTAGTATCTTCTGGGGGAAAAAAAAAAAAAGAAAAATCTTCTATAAAATGTCTGCAGCTGAACAGTGAAGAGTGGGACGCGTTTGGAAGTCTGGCCTTCCAGCTTTTATACTTTAACTCTCAAAACGTAAGAAAATTTAACCTGAGGGCTTTGTGGTCCCCATCTCACGGCCCGGAGCTGGACCTCACCCAACTGCAGCACCATGGGTGTGCAAATTGGCCCGGTACTTAATGAAAGCAATAGTTAAAGACGCATTCACAGGAACCAAGGGAAAGCATTCCCTTGGAATATTTTCCAAGCACTTAAAATGCCAGGATCCCACTGATCCTCGTCCTATTTGCCTACCTGCATCCTACTCATCCCAAGCTGCAACAAAGGGAATCCCCAGAACCCAAAGATAAGGGAGCAAATTAAAGCAAGATGTTTTTGCTCAAGGTTCGACTGTTTTCTTTAGCCGTTACTCTTTTGTCCCCCGAGGGGTCCCAGATGCATTTCCAAATCTCTGTTTTTCTTTCTTGCCTTTCTTTCCTGAGCTGGACTCACACAGGGCCCAGCAGACACACACAAGTATCTGCTGCTCCCAGACTTCAGTCGGGAGGTTGTTCTCAAGCCAAAGGAGGTGGGATCCTGCGTTCTGCTAAAAGCACTAATAAAACTGGAGGTCTGTCCAAAGGCGGCTGGCCTGGCCCAAGGGAGCAGCGGAGCACGGAACAAACCGGCGCGGCAGGTGCGATACTGAGCGCCAAGCGCGGTGCCACCGCCGGGAGCTGCAGAGCACGGGACACGCCGTGAGAGCGGAGCGCGATCCCGAGGAGCCAGCTGCATCCGCACGGGCTGCGGGAACAAACGGGAAAAGCCGCTCAGCTGCCGAATGAAGAGGAGCAAAGCGGCCAACGCGGCTCGCGAGGACGGGCCCTCAGCTGGAGGGCAGGATTGGCCCCGACAGGGTCATCTGCTCTCCCAGCCCACGCAGAGCCGGGGCCAGCACACGAGGAGGACGCTCCCGCACCCCGAGGAGGACGCCCCCGCACCCCGAGGAGGACGCTCCCCTACCCCGAGGAGGACGCCCCCGCACCCCGTCCCCACCACCGCGTGCCTGGGCGCGAGGAGCAGCGACGAGCGCGAGCGGCGCCGCCGCGGCCACGCCGGGGGGGAGAGGCAAAACCCAGCCCGACCTCACAGCCCCAAACTTGATCTCGCAGAGCCACGGACAGACTGAGCAGGGATAGAAACCGTCCCGAGCGGAGGAGCGATTCTGGCAGCCATGTGCAGCGGCGCCGCGACAAATAAATCAGGCGCGTGGCGCTGGCGGGCCGGGCGGCCGCACGAGCAGCACCCGGAGGACGGATGCTTTTACACGTGTAGGATTTGCCTGCGCAGCTCTGGCATGCGGCTCCCGCCACACTCAGCGCTGCCGCTGACAGCGCGGCCTTAAACAATTCCATATTCCCCCACCGCAGGCACAAATTATCGCTGCTGCCCTAACGGTCAGAGCCAGCCTCCAGGAGAGGAACGGTAGAGAAGAGCTAAAGCACAGGGAACGCGGGAGAGCAGCATCTCTGCGTGGCGCTGCCCGCCGCCGCGCACCTCCGCTCGCAACGGCCGAGAGGCACCTAGCGGTGCCGGCAAGCACAGCAGAGCCACCCGGGGGTGACACCGCGGCCGGCCCGGCACGGCCCCGGCTATGGCACCAGGGTGACACCATGGCCAGCCTGGCATGGCCCTGGCCATGGCACCAGGGTGACAGCATGGCCAGCCCGGCACGGCCCTGGCCACAGCACCAGGGTGACAGCATGGCCAGCCCGGCACGGCCCTGGCCATGGCACCAGGGTGACACCGCGGCCGGCCCGGCACGGCCCTGGCCACGGCACCACGGTGACACCGCAGCCGGCCCGGCACGGCCGCACGGCCCTGGCCACGGCCCCACTGCGCCCCGGAGCTGCTCCTCGCGGCACGGGTTCCCCTCCGCCGAATCCATCTCCGTGCAACCCTCCCCAGACCACCCGGACACACCAGTCCCTTCGCTTCGGGCCTTGGGGAAAACCTGGAAAAACCCCAAAGCGGGGGAGTCTCCCGCGGGACGAGCGTGTTCCCTGCTAAGGGCACAAGCGGCGCTCGGCCTCGCCGGCCCCGTCCCGGCCCCGTCCCACGAGCGCCGCTCCGCAGCGCTGCCCTCCTTCCCGCATCCCCGGCACTCACCGTCGGCAGACACGCGCCCACGCCGGACACGGCCGCGTTTCCCCCCGAGCGCCATCCTGGCTGCATGGCCCGGGCAGCAGCGCCCCGAGCACCGCGCGGGACGAGCCTTTCCTCAGCGCTTATCTGCCACATAAGTGAGAGACTGGAAAAGATTCCTTAGCCATCGTCCCATGATGCAGGCCTGCTCCTTACCAAGCTGTTAGTGCTAAGCAACACTTGGAGGGCAAGACAAGCACTTTTAAGGACTCGCTGAAGTTTACTTTTAGTCTAAATAAAACCTCTGGCTCAGAAGCCTTCCAGTGTTGGACACAAAAGCAGCAGTTATTTTTACAGCGATTCAATTAGAGCATAAACATTTACACCACGTCTACCAGATCTAGCATCTAAAATCTGTTTAAAAATTGCCATGTGGCAGAGTATAGAGTAGAAAAAAAAACATATAAAGCAGAACTTTGAAGAGTTTCAAAACAAAGCGGTGTCTGATTGAATACTAAAGATTATAGTAACGAAAAGCAAAGTGGACTCGCAGCCTGTAGCGTTATCTTCCACTTAATTCTGTTCCACCCCCCTTGCCCTGCACATTTGCTCCCTTTTCCAGCAGTTTTTCGGGCGGAATCGGGATGGGGGAGTGCCGATGTGCTTCCCCTGCACGGGCAGCGAGACGTGCGTGCTTCCAGATGAGGCAAACCCGCAGGGCTCCCTCATCCAGCCGTGCAGGTGGAACTGCTTTCAGTGAGGAACGTTTGGGAGAGCGTTTACACAGCCCAGCTCCCAGCCCTTCCTCCAGGATCCATCCCGGCTCCGGAGAGCCCAGCGGAGCCCTGCTCGGAGGCCGCCGCAGCAGCAGCTCTCCGGCATCGGAAGAGGTTTTTCCGAGATCCGCGTCCCCCTCTGAGCGAGTTCTGAAGCCATTTGCCGTGCATGAAATTCATCCACGCGAAAACCAGGACACTTACTTCACAAGAGAAGCCTCTTTGGATTTGGAACTTATAGAAAGTTAGTTTCTTACTATGTGCTTTAAAGAAACAAAAGCAAGGAGAGGAGTTAGGGCACAGAGCACCATGAACACAGGGTTCATGCCGGGGCCCTTTCCCAGCAAACCCACGCGTGCGGCAGCCTCCTCTCCCGCTGCCAAAGGGCCCCGGCGCTCGCTGCCCGCGTTGCCCGCGCGCTCCTGGGCGGAAGCGCAGGCTCCGCAGCCACCAAGTTGATTTTCCTGCTTTTTGGGAAGGTTTACGGGTCCCTAGCGCCGGCCACGCGGTAGCAACTCCAAAGATGGAAATTCTGCGGCGGCTGTTTGAGCAGCAGCGAAATGGCATGTGTGCATGTGCCAGCGAGCTCTGCCCTCTCGCCTCAGACAGCAAATACTCAGCAAGCGGGGGGGAAAAAGGAAAACATAAACATCAAAAGTAAAGGCCTGCAGAAGCGCCTAACAAGGAATTGTTAGCTGATAAGAAATGCCCTTAACGTTTCCCCCAAGTTTCCCATCTTGCTCTATAGAGACTGTCCCATGTGTGGAGTCTCCCCCTGGCACCTGCCAAAACGCTCGTGGTTCAGGAAACGGGAGACCAGCCAGAAGCACCCACATTTCAGCAAACTTTAACTTAAAAACCACAAATCGAGGGGTGCTGCACAGGGGCACAGAGCAGGCGCTGGGAGACTCCTTACGGATCCGCAGCAAAGAACTCCCCCAAAGTCCCCAAATCCCTCCAAAACTCCCCCAATCCCCCCAGCACTGCGTGGGGAAAGCGCAGGGGCCCCGTCAGGCCCGGCCACGCTGAGCTCACGCACGGACGGGGTGATTTGGGGTGGAAAGTGTTATTTCGGCACCGTGTCGGCCCCAGGGAAACCTGCTGTTTTTAAGAGCGGACCCAAAACCCCCCGAAACGGGGGTTCCCCCCACGGAGGGCAGGACAGGGGCTGCGGGAGGGGACACGCAGGGCAGGTGCTCGGGGACGGGGCAAAACCCCCCGCGGCCTCCGGAGCCGCGAGCGGCGGCGCCGGGAAATGGCGCGGCCGGGAGGCCCCCCCCGGCCCGGGGAAGCGGCGGCGCCGAAAATGAGGGGGAAAACGCGGCATTTGGGGCCGGCCGGAGGGCGCGGGGGGCTGGAAGGGGAAGGAGGCCGCGCCGGGCC
>JASSRY010000042.1:1010944-1025145 GCA_032466555.1 Tinamus major | reverse complement strand
CCGGGGGGGCCGCCGCAGCGATGCCGCAGCTCCGGCGGCACCGGAGCCCCCGCCGCGGGGAATGGGGACGAGGGGGACGGGGACGAGGGGGACGGGGACGAGGGGGGACGGGACACGGGGGGTGTCGGGGGCTGGAGGACGCAGGGGGAGGGGGTGGCACTGGGCTTGGGATGCAGGTGGATACAGGAAGTGGGGGAACAGGGATGCAGGAGACAGGGATGCAAGGGACAAGGATGCAGGGAGACAGGGATGCAGGAGACAGGGGTGTAGGAGACAGGGGTGTGGGGGACAGGGACGCAGTGGGACAAGGATGCAGGGGGACAGGGATGCAGGGGGACAGGGCACGCGGGAGGATGGGGTTGCGCAGGGATGGGGGACAGGGAATGGGAGGTGCAGGGGGACTGGGGCTGCGCAGGGCCCTGGGGCTGCAGCTGGCCCGGGAGGCGCATGGGGACCCCGGGGCCACCCCGGCCTGGTGGGCGCACAGGGACCCGCTGCCCCGACCGGCAGACTGGGGCCGGGGCCAAGCAGCATCCCGGGATGCAGCAGCTCCGTGTTGGAGCAAGGCCGGTCCGGCGGGCCGCACATTCCTGCGTGATTATCCGGCAGCGCCGGGAGCGCACGAGGCCGCCGGGCTGGGGGCGGCCGCGCTCTCCCCGCTCAGCGAGAGCCAAACGCTGCCGGGAGGGTTGGAGGACGGGACAGAGGCTGCAGGAGCTGCTGGGCGAGCGGCACGATCCAGATTTACAGCCTTGATTTTACGGGTTCGGAGGGCACCGGGTCTGTCACCTTGATGGCTGTCACCGCCAGGCCCATTAGCATTATTTATGGCAGCAGCGATGGGGTTGCAGCGGCGAGGAGGAGGAGGAGGCCGGGGCCTTCGCTCGGCTTCGCCTGTAATGGGGACCACATGGCCGGAGCCGGCGCCGCAGCCTCCTTCCCTGTGTTCATCCAAGCGGGGCTGGGGGTGCCGGTGCCAGGCTGGATCCGGCCCGTCCACCCCTTCCCACCGCTCGGCTCCTGGCCAAGGTGCCGCCCGGCCGCCCCGTTGAGACGCGGCCGCGGAAATGGGAGACACTGGGAGCCGGCGCCGGAGATCCCGGCACAGCGGCCGGGGGAGCGCGGGGGTCCCGGCGGGGCCGGGCCCGGGGCGCCGGGGGCCCCGCGGACTCCTGCGCTCCGCACCTGCCTGCAAGATGCCTGGCGCGAGCCGGCCCCGCGCTCCCGCATTCCCGCGCCGTTTAATAGCCAAAGCCTTCCCAGGCCATAATATTCCAGTTGGCAAATATTTGCTGCCGGGGAGTTCCCGGCCCTCCCTCCTCCTCCCACCCCTCTCCAGAAACACTCGATGCTCTTTTTTTCCCTCGCGTTCAGCGCCAGCGACCTACATTTCCTCGGGGCGCCCGCGCGGCTCCCTGCCCGGCCCCGGCGCTCCGGCACCCGCCTCGGCCCTTGCTGCACATTCCCCTCCGCTCCCTCCGGATCCGCAGGCGCCTCCGGGGACTGTTTGCTCTTCCCATGGCCAGCGCAGTGCCCGGGCACCGCGGCCACCACGAGGATGCTCTCGTGCGAGGGGCGGCACGGCAGGGGTTAAGCGGGTTATAAATTACCCACGGAGGGGGAAATGTTGCTGGGAAGGACGCAAAGCCAACTCTGCCTGCCGGATTCTTTGCATTTCTAGCCGCTTTATTTTTCCCACAGGTCACTTTAAAAGGATGCAGACAGTAAGACGCAGAGCTCCGCTGCGGCTTTCCCGGGGCTTTTTTCTGCGTTGGCCTTTTGGGTTGTTGTTTTTTACACCCCAGCCCTGGAGCCAGATGCTCGCGCCGTCCAAGGACTCCGCGGAGTGAGCTCTGCCTGGGAACCGCAGCCCCTGGATTCACCCGGGACACCGGGCCCCGCGCGGGCCGGCGCGGCCGGGGCAGCGGGACCCGCTCCAGGGTCTGCGTTGGGATCCCGGCTCGATGCCGGTGTCTCTGGGCGTTCTGCGGGCGAGGGCGAATCCTGGCCCTGGGAAGGGAGGCGGCCGGAGCGCCAGGACGGAGCCCTCACGCGCTCAGCGCTTTAAAGGTCACTGTCAAAGGGCAGCGGGAACCGCATCTGTTTCCCGCCGGCCGCACTGACTCAGAGCGAGCGGCGAGCGCAGCGCCGGCATTCCCGGCATCGCCCCGTCCTGCCTCTGGCACCGGCCCCCGCTCCCTGCCGAGGCCGGGGATGTAGGATGCTGCAGGGTGTCCCATGAGATGGGGCACGTGCCACCCTCGCCATCCCGGGGGTTTCATCCCCATCTCCCAGCATGCGGGTGGGAAAGTGCATGGAGCAAACCGGGAATGTGCTGCCTTTCCCGGCCTGTCTCCTGAAACAAATGGCCTGGCCAAGCTGCTCTTTGATCCAGGTGAAAAATGGGGAGGCGCCGCCGCGGTCCCTGCCGGGGGATGCAGAGGGGGGAGAAGCAGATGTGGGGGGAGGCAGCGGCCGCCGGCCCAGGTGCCGTGTGGGGCAGGTGGGCGCCGGGACGGCCCAATCCGTGTGCCAGGGGAAGCTCTTCCATGTGCCCCCCTTGTGCTGCTCCCGCTCGGAGAGGGGCTCCCCCACGAGCCCCTTCCCAGCCGCGATTCCCTGTGCCAGCCTCGGGCTGACATCTCCGTGCTGCGCAGCTCCCCCGGGCTGACATCGTTTGGGAAATGTCAGCGAAGACAAATCAGAAGCTTCCCCAAAGCCACTGGATATTGGGTTAAAAAAAGATATTGTGTTTCCTCTCCGCATTGAAATCCGGGCATCCCCTTGGAGGAGGCAGCGACTGGACCCTCCCTGTGGTGCCAGGGCAGCACAAACCTGACTGGCCGCCCCGGGGTGCCCATGGCGGGGTACACCAGTGCTCCCCCCCCGTTCCAAAGCTCCTCACACTTCCAGCGATTCCCTGCCCCGACGGCAGCTCGCTCCCCCTGCACAGGGACCCCCATCGCCCTGGACGCCGCAGGAGAGACAGGGAAGAGCAGATGGAATCGGGACCATCGGGATTAGAAGGATGGGGGGGAGTCGTGCCCAGGAGGGCAGCGGGCGGCGGGGGCCGCCCGGGGGATCCCCCTCCCCTTTTGCTGCCCCGCGGGATCAGCGGGCCCGGGGGCTCCCGGCGGGATCGCGGCTTCCCGAGGCCGCGGCGGCTCCCGGCCGCTCTGTCCCGTTCGCGGGGGGCCGGTCCCGGCGCAGCGCCGAGAGCGGCCGGGGAGCGGCGGCGGCGGCGGCCCCGGGGGCGCGGGAGCGGCCGGGAAGGCAGCGCATGAGTCACCCGTGGGAAGGCGGCTCTTACGCACCTACCGCGGGGCTGGGGGGGAGCGGGGCACGGGGTGGGTGCGGGACATCGCGGCCGGGCGCGGACACGCGTGGGCGCCGCAGACCGGGGACCCCGCGCGGCGGGGCGGAGGGCGACGGGCCCGGACGCCGGGGCCCCGGGCCGGTGCCTTTCTGCCCCCCCGGGGGCGGTCCCGGGCCGGGCGGGGCGGGGCCAGGGCGGCATTTAGGGCTTTGGCAGCCGGGGCCGCTCAGACTCGCTCGGGCCCCCGCCGGCCGCGTCCGCGCGCTCCGCCGTCCCGGGCCCCGACGGGCACCGGAGCCGGTGCTGGCCATGCTGCTCCTGGCGCTGCTGCTGCCGCTCTGCGCGCGCCCGCTCCGCGCCGAGCCGCTCGCCTGTGAGTACCGGGCGGCTCCCGCAAGGTGGGCGCCCCCCGGGGCCGCCGGGCCCCGGCGGGGATGGAGGGATGGGGGGTCCCTTCTGCCGGGGCCGCGGCCCGTGGGCGGCCGCGTCGGGGGCGGCCGGGGCAGCCTCGGGCGCTCCTCGGGGCTCAGCCCCGCCGGGAGCCGCTTTAGCCCCCGAGAGGGGGTGGGAGCCCCCCCTTCCTCTGCTCCCCGCGCGATGGGCAATGGCGACCCCCCCTTCCCCTCATAGCGAGCGCCAGGGCCCCCCTCTCCCCTCCCCGCAGAGAACAATAGGGAAAGGTCCCCGTGTCCCCCGGAGCGGCCGGTCCCCCCCGCCGGGAGCGCGGGCTGCCCCCTCCCCCGGCCGGAGAACCATAGAGCCCCCCAGCTCCGCCCGAGAACAATAGAGCCCCCCCTGCCCGGGCTGCCTCCCCAGCCCCCTCCTGCCGCAGAGAACAATAGAGACCCCCCCGGAGAACAAGGAATCCCCCTTCCCCATCCCGAACAACAGGAGCCCCCCGGACAAGGGGACCCCCCGGGGATGGGGGTTTGGGGCAGCGCTGCCCTTTGGGGACTCGTGCCCTGGGGCAGCGAGTTGGGCTGAGCCACCTGTGGGCTGAGTCCAGGTGGTCTCAGCCCAGCAGATGAGGGCGGCCGCAGGGCTCCCTCCCTGCGCTGTCCCCCTTGCCCCATAGCCCGGGACAAACCCCATCCCGCAGCAGGAAGCTCGGCTTCCTCCTGGCCACGGAAGGTCTCGAGGCGACGCTGGCCGCAATGCCGGGAAAGCCCGCGGCTCCGGCACCGGGATGCTGCGGGATCGACCCGTTCCCACACTGCCCTGTCCCGCTGCTTGGAGCCGGGGGAAGGATCCAAGAGCAGAGCTTGGAGCAGGGATTCCCGGGGGAGTCAGAGCAGGAGCAGGGAGGGAAAACACCCTCCGAAAGCCCCATTGCAGGAGCCTCGGCCGCGAGGCCGTGTCCCAGGAGCCCCGTGCCGGGCGCTTCCCAGGCACCACAGGGTTAATCCCGCTGGCAATTCACTCTGGGGCAATTTGGGATGGCGCCGAGGAGCCCTGCGGTGCAGGGGGGACAGCCAAACCCGCTCCATCCCAATATCTCAACCTGCACCTGGACCCCCCGGAGCAGCCGGGGCCGTGTGAGAGCGAGGACGAATGTCCATCCCGCTCGGCCCTGCTGCAGCCCCTGGGCTCTTCCTCACTCCCATCCCGCCCGGATCTGGGCAGGAAAAATGCCCCGGAGAGAAGCGCGGTGGAGGGAAGCGCACGGGACCGGCGGCCGCTCCGACCGCGTTGCTCGCGGCTTCGCGGCGCTTTGAGCGCGTTTCTCCTCGCAGCACTCGCCTTTTGTTCCCCTTTTTGCTCTCTTTTGGATTTTCTTCTTCCTTTTTTTTTTTTTTATTTTTTCCCCCAAATCTTCTGCAGGTCTTAATAAATCCTGAACTGCTCTCGGCCGTATTTTATCGGTGGGTTTCTCCTTTGCTTTCTCGGCCGCTTACAGCACCGATATAAAAATAAAATGAAACCCGGCCGTTGGCAAGAGAAGCGCAAACGTCCCCGACACCTTGGAAATGTGGTTTTACTTTATAGCATTACTTAGCACCTGATCAGTGTTTTTTTGCTTTTTAAATAGGAAAGCAATAAACCTTCCAGCAGGTATTTTGGGTTGGGAGCTGCACATTCCTCCCGCGCGCTGGGTCTCTCCGGCCCTTTCCTCTCCCGGTCTGCGAACTTCACACTTTTCCCTTTTAAAACACATGTTTGGTGTTGGGAGCATGCGGAGAAGGGGGGAAAAATTACTTTGTGGGGGGAAAAAATGGCTCTGCAGCTTGGGGAGTGCCTGGTTTATGGCACTAGGAGGGGTTTTGAGTGCTGTTTGGGTTAAGATTTGCTAGAATTAGGGCCCGGCGCGTTGGGGCTCCCGCGCGGCGCCAGCTCCGCCGCTCTCCTCCCGGCTAATGGAGCCGGATGCTCCCGGACATCCCGAGCCTCCCGCGGCTCCGGGCTCCCGGGGCCGCTCCGGCCGCGTCGGGGCTCGCGGCTCCGGCCCATCCCGGCGGACGGGGCCGCTCCGTGCGGGAAGCGGCCGCCGGGGCCGGGGTCGCGGCGCTCGCCAGGCGGTAATTGGGGTGAGGGCGCTGGCACGCGCGGCCCGCGCCGCCGAACGGGCCGATAAGGGTGATGGATGGGAGGAAGGAGCCGCGCTTGCCCTGCCGCTTCCATCCCCTTTTCTTTCTCTTTTTTTCTCTGCTCCCTCCTGCTGCGATCCCGTTTCCAGCCCCGCACTTTGCAAAAATAAACTGGCTGCCTTTGAAGCCCCTCCATGGAGGCAGCTCCGCGCTCGGCTCACTTTTTTTTTTTTAATTTTATTTTTTGTTCTTTTTTCCTTTTCCCTGGAGGAGAGAAAAAAAAAAAAAGAAACCAAAACCGCACTACTTTTCCCTTTTTCCCCCTCCAAACTAAATAAAGGGGATGGTGGTGGCAGCTTGTGCTTGGGAGTGGGGGGCTGCCGTGGGGGTGGAAGGCAGAGGATAACGTGGTTGCTCCCGCAAACATTTTCCTGGAGGAAGGCGGGGAAAAAAGACATCTCTGCAGCCACACCTGCGGAAAACCCCTTTGTATCCCCAAAAAGATGGAGCCGCTGGGGAGCACCCCCATATCACGGACATTCCCCATCGCTGGAGCAAGCGGCAGCACCGATCCAGGACCCCCGTGGCCGAGCCGGCACTTTGGGCTCTGCCGGGGGGCTCCGGCCGGGATTTTTCCATTTTTTTCCTTTTTTTTCCCCCTTTTCCCCGCTGCAGACCCCGCCGTCATCTCCCCGCAGGACCCCACGCTGCTCATCGGCTCCTCGCTCACGGCCACGTGCACGGTGAGCGCCGGCTCGCGCCTGCGTGCCCAGGACCTGTACTGGACGCTCAACGGGCGCCGCCTGCCCGCGGCCTCCTACGCGGCGCTGGGGGCCACCACGCTCAGCGTGGCCCTCGCCCGCCTCAACGGCTCCAAGCAGCAGTCCGGGGACAACCTCGTGTGCCACAGCCGCGACGGCGGCATCCTGGCCGGCTCCTGCCTCTACGTCGGACGTACGTCGTGCCGCCGCCGCGCACGGCCCTGCTCGCTGCTGCTTTGGCACTTCTGCACAGCCTTTTTTTGCACTTTTGCATTTTTCCACATTTTTTGTGCTATTGCAATTTTTTTGTGCATCTTTGGGTTTTCTGCATTTTTGCACGTTTGCTTTTATTTTTGCATTTTTGTGCGGTTTTTGCACTTTTGCAATTTCACACTTTCACAATTTTTTGCCCTCTTTTTTTTAAAAAAAAAAAATGCTTGCACTTTTGTCTTTTTTTTTTTTCTTTTTTTCTTTTGCACTTTTGCATTCTGGCCTTGCTGGCGGGGCAGCCCCATTCGCCTGGGGCTGGGGCGGGTTGTTATCAGTCACGGGGAGCACCTGCCCTGGGGCGCTGCCGGCAGCAGGATTAATGCCCGGATTGATGCCGGGGGTGGCGTTTTGGGGCAAAACGGGGCAGGTTGGGGCAGGGCGGCGCTGAGCACGGGCTGGATTCAGCGCAGCCGCCGCTCTCCTCCTCCAGTGCCTCCTGAGAAGCCCGTGAACATCTCCTGCTGGTCCAAGAACATGAAGGACCTGACGTGCACGTGGGCACCGGGCACGGAGGGGGAGACCTTCCTGCACACCAACTACACCCTCAAGTACAAGCTCAGGTAGGGCTGTTGTCCGCGGGGCTGTTGCACAGCCGCTCTTCCCTCTGTGCTCCCAGGGGTTGTGAATCTGACGGGATTGCTGCGGTGCTGCTGCGTGGCCGAGAGTCCCAAAGGATTCCCGTGGTGTCACGGGTCCCTTGGGGCTGTTGAATGGTCAAGGTTGCCCTGGGATGGCTGGTGGCTCCCGGGGTGCTGACGCATGGCTGCCGTCCCCATGGGATTCCCGGGATGCTGTCGCACAGTTATGGGTCCCTTGGGGCTGTTGCATGGCCACAGATCCCGTGGGATGGCTGCTGGCTCCCGGGTACCATCACCCAGCCATGTATCCCGGGGGCCGTTGCTGGTCCGCGGCTCCCACGGGATGCGTTCCCGCAGGTGGTACGGCCGCGACAACACGTGCCAGGAGTACCACACGGCCGGGCCCTACTCCTGCCACATCCCCAAGGACCTGGCGCTCTTCACGCCCTACGAGATCTGGGTGGAGGCCTCCAACCGCCTGGGGGTGGCCGTGTCTGACGTGGTCATGCTGGACATCCTGGACGTGGGTGAGCAGGGGGTGACACGGCACCATCCCGCGGGATGAGGGGGGGTCCCGGTGCCACTGTCGCCTCCCGCAGTGACCACGGACCCGCCGGCCGACGTGCACGTGAGCCGCGTGGGCGACCTGGAGGACCAGCTGAGCGTGCGCTGGAGCTCGCCGCCCGCGCTCAAGGACTTCCTCTTCCAAGCCAAGTACCAGATCCAGTACCGCGTGGAGGACAGCTCGGAGTGGAAGGTGGGTTGAGGACGGAGCGGGGGGTCCCGGCCCGCGGTGTCCCCCGTCCCCGCGCTGCCTGGCCGGCCCCGCAGGTGGTGGACGACGTGGGCAACCAGACGTCCTGCCGCCTGGCCGGCCTGCGCCCCGGCACCGTCTACTTCGTCCAAGTGCGCTGCAACCCCTTCGGCATCTACGGCTCCAAGCGCGCCGGCATCTGGAGCGACTGGAGCAACCCCACGGCCGCCTCCACCCCGCGCAGCGGTGAGTGTCCCCGCTGCGTCCCCCCATGCGCGCCGGGGACGCCGCGGGGGTCCCAGCGGCACCGTGTGCCGCAGAGCGCGCGGCGGGCGGCTGCGAGCCCAAGGGCGGCGAGCAGAACAGCACCCTGCGGCGCGAGCTCAAGCAGTTCTTCGGCTGGGTGAAGAAGCACGCGTACGGCTGCTCCAACCTCAGCATCAAGCTCTACGACCAGTGGCGCGTGTGGCTGCAGAAGTCGCACAAAGCACGGAACCAGGTAGGTAAGGACCCTTTTCGCTCTTGTTTCTCCCGTCCCCGCTGCCGGCGCAGGGTGGGGACGGTGCGGGGTGACGATCAGGGCCGTGGGGACCGCACGAGGATGCTCGGGACCGCAATGGCGCAGGGCCACGCTGGGGGACCAGGGTACCTGTGAGGGGACAGGGGGATGCTGGGGACGGGGACACCCCAGGGGGATGCTGGGGACGGGATGCTGGGGATGGGGACACCCCGGGGGGATGCTCAGTGTGGGGGCTGTTGGGGGTGACACTGGGGACCAGGGTGACACGCGGCGGTGCTCAGGGGCTGGGGACAGCACGGGGTGTCACACAGGATCAGGGCACCCCTGGGGGATGCTCAGGGCGAGGGGACGGGGGGTGATACCTGGGGACCAGGGTGCCAGGGGGGGATTGCTGGGCCCTCGCAGGGGGCTGCTCGGGGCCGGGGCACCCATGGGTGCCGGGGCAGCCGGCCGCGGCCTCGACGCAGGGCTGCGCTCTCCTCGCAGGTGCTACCCGGAGATAAGTTGTAGCCCCTGCAGCGCCGAGCGCCGGCGGGACGGCGGCCGGCGGCGCCCGCCCGGAGCCCCCCGTGTCCCTGCCGGGGCGGCCGGTGGCCCCGGGGCCAACGTGTCCCTGTCCCGGGGGGGCTGCCCTGGCCGCGGCGGGGGCCGGGGGGCCGCGATGCAGCTCCCGGTGCCGGTGCCCGCGGGGCCGTGGGCCGGCGGGCGCGGAAGGGGCGTCCGGCCCCGGCGGAGGCCACGGGGCTTCGCCCGGTGCCTGCGCTCGTCTTGATTCAAAGCAGCCTCTTTTTTTGGTTACATTTCAGTCAATTAGGAACAGATTTGAGCTTAATGCCAATAAACCGCTGCAACCCCCCCCCGGGGCCTGCGTCAGCCGAGCGCGCGGGGACGGGGACGCGGCGGGCAGCCAAGGGCTCGTGCCGCCGCCGCCAGCACGCGGGGCCGCGCTGGGGGCCACGTGCGCCCGCGCGACCGCCCCCATCACCCCCCAAATCACCTCCCGAGTCACCCCCCTTCGCCCCACACGCCTCAGCCGGTGCCAGGGCCGTGTTTATTGCGGGGTCTCCAGCATAGGGTGCCCCTCCGGACTGGGTGATGCCCCGGCGGGAGCTGCGAGGCCGCCCGGGCACCCGCGTCCCGCCGCGGGGCTGAGCGGGGCCCCATGGCACGGGCAGCGCCGGGCCCCTCGCGCGGCTCCCCCGGGGACACCCATCACTCGGCTTCTTCCGAATCGTACTTGAGGTCCTGGAGAATTTCGCTGATTGCCTCAATGGTTTTAATTAGCCTAGGAGAGCGGATGGAAACTATAAATAAAGCGCATATGGAGCGTATTAGCCGGGCCGCCTCGCCTGCCCCGCGCTGTTTATGAAACACTCGGCCCCGGGCGGCGGCCGGGCCCGCGGCACCCCCGGCGCTGTCGGAAGCGCCGGCTGGGCCCCCACGGGGGCCGCCCCTCCGCTTCCCTGGGGTCCCCACGTCCCTTTTCCCATGGGACGTCAAGGTGGGAGCTGATCCCGGCCCCCTCCACGGCCATCGTGTCCCCTCTGTTGTCACCTACTTGTGCTTGAGCTCCCGCACCTCCTGCTGATGGGCGTCCACGCCGGGCTCGTCCTGCGCGCGCTGCCGGGCCAGCTGCAGCTGCGCTGTCTGCAGGGGCGACAACAGGACACTGTCCCCAGCCTGGGCACCATCCCCTTCCTCATCCCAATCCCCATTCTAGTCCTGGTCCCCATCCTGGTTCCATTCCCTATCCCAATCTCCACATTGCTCCCGGTCCCCATCCCAGCTCCCAGGGCTGGCCCCAGCCTGGTCATGGTCTCCATGGTGGCTCCGCTCCCCATCGTGGTCCTCACCAGCCGCAGCTTCTCCTGCTCGCGCTCCTGGATGCGGACGAGGTGCTGGGCGAGCTCGGGGCGGCCGAGCTGCTCGCGCAGCCGCCGCTCGATGCTCAGCACCTCCCGCGAGATGCCCCCGAAGGCCACCGTGAGCTCGTGCACCAGCTGCCGGTAGCGGGGGAAGTCGTAGTGCGGCGCGGCGCTCAGGTACGCGCGGTGGCCCCTGGGGACGGCCGGGACGGGGCTGGACATGGGACCCGGGCACTGAGCCCCAAAGTGCCCGGAGCTGCCCCCCTGCCCCTTGGTGGCCCTCCCCCTCTGGCCACTTTTCCCGGGAAGGGCTCACTAGTCCCTGGGCAGCTTAACCTGCCCGCTCACCCACATGGGGCTCTTTGGCCACGCAGGGTTTTTTGGTGCCGTTTTGGGTTAGTTTGCCAGCCCTGTGGGCCGAGCACATAAATCATCCTGTGTGTACTGCTCAAATGGGATGCAGGGGCCAGGGTGCTGTGTCCTGCTGCCAGCTGGAGCTTGTCAGCCCGCATGGCATTGCCAGGGCTGCGGGATGCAGGGATGTGGAATGCCAGAATGAAGGATGTGGGCTGCAGGATGTGGGATGTGGGCTGCAGGCTCCCTGGCTGCAGGGTGTGGGATGCGGGCTGCCAGCTGTGGGGTGTAGGGATGCAGGATGCAGGATGCAGGATATGGGATGCGGGCTGCATGGCTGCAGGGTGTAGGGATGCTGGATGCAGGGTTGCAGAATGCAGGCTGTAGGACTGCAGGATGTGGGATGCAGGATGGGGGCTGCAGGATGCAGGCTGTAGGGATGCAGGATGGGGGCTGCAGGATGCAGGCTGTAGGGATGCAGGCTGCAGGGCTGCAGGATGTGGGATGCAGGATGTGGGATGCAGGCTGCAGGGATGCAGGCTGTAGGACTGCAGGATGTGATACTGGGATGCAGGATGTGGGATGCAGGCTGCAGGGCCGCGGGTGCAGGGCCGCGGCCGCGCACTCACTCCTCGAGCAGGCGGAAGGCCTCCACGCGCTCGCCCTGCAGCCCGTAGAAGCGCCGCAGCAGCGTCTGCGCCGCCGCCTCCGCCTGCGGGGAACCGGGACCGCGGCCCGGGCCCGGCCGGAGCCCCCGCGTGAGTCCCCGGCCCGGCCCGCGGGGGCCGGTGCCGGTCCCGGCGTTCCCAGCCCCCCGCCCCCCCCCAGCCGGAACCGGGCCGGCCCCGGGAGCGGCTCGGACACGTGCGGCTGGCGGCACCGCGGCCGGACCCGGCACCGTGAGCAGGGGCTGGGCCGGCACGGACCGCCCCCCCGCGCCAAGGCAGCACCGGGACCTCCCACTGCCCCCTCCCACCCACGTGGCCCGGTATCGGTACCGCCCCCACCCCCCTGCGCACGAACCGCCCCCCCCGCTAGCCCCGTGCACGGGGATCGGTACCGGGAACCCCTCTCCCCGCCCCCAACCCCGTGCGCACGAACCGCAACCGGGCCCCACCTCCCCGCCCGGACCGGAACTCGACCGCCCCCAGCCCCCCGCGCACGAACCGGAACCGGCTCCTGCCCCGCGCCCGGGCAGAGCCGCCCCCCGCCCGGTGCCGGTGCCGGTTCCGCCGGGCCCCGCTCACCATGTCCCGCGGTGCCGGCCGGGGCGCGCGGGCCCGGCTGGGGGCGGAGCCAGGCGCGGCCCCGCCCCCTGCAGGCCCCGCCCGGCAGCGCCACTGCCCCGGTACCGGCAACACCCCCGGTACCGCCAATACCCCCCGGTACCGCCAATACCCGCCTCGGCGGCCCCAGTAGTCCCCGGTACTCACCTCTGCTCCCCCCAAAACCTCCCCTGCACCCCCAATACTCCCCAGAACCGCCCTGGTACCACCAATACCCCCCAGTATCCCCAACAGTCCCCAGGTACTGCCAACACCCTCCGGTACCGCCTCAGTAGCCCCAACAGCCCCCCGGTACCGCCAATACCTCCCAGTACCACCAATACCCCCCAACACCCCCGATAACCCCCAGTACTCACCTCCAGTCCCCCCAATACCTCCCGGTACCACCCCAGCGCCCACCCGGTACCGCGGAGCGCCCCTGGCCCGTCCCGCTCACACACGACACTGCACACACACTGCGAGGCTTTATTGACCGCGCGCCCGCGGAGCGGGGGACACGGGGGGACACCGGGGACACGCTGGGGACGTGTCCGGGCTGCGGCGGGGCCCTGGCGGCGGCGGCGCCGCTACTTGACCTTCTTCTTGGGGCGCAGGTTGTTGGTGTGGCCGCACTTCTTCTTGCGGCAGTTGACGGCGCGGGGGTGCAGGCGGGCGTAGCACCTGCGGGGCGAGGGCAGCGTTTTCCCGGGATCCGGGCAGGCTCCGAGCACGGATAAGCACCGTGAGCAGCGGGAAAACAGCGTTCCCAAGCCCGGCAGCTCCATGACTCCCTGCAGGGACGTTTGGAGCTTCCCGCGCGGCTCCGGGGGCAGGAAGGGAGGGCGAAGGGGAGCGGGGGCACCTACTTGCGGCAGATCATCTTGTCGCAGTTGTACTTCTGCGCCAGCTGCCGCAGCGACGGCTCGATGATGCCCCCGCGCAGGCGCAGCACCAGGTGCAGCGTGGACTCTGCGCGGGACGGAGCCGCGTGAGCCGCGCGGGGACACGCGGACACCGCGCGGGGACACACGGACATGGCATGGGGACACGTGTGGACACACGGACACGGCGTGGGGACGCACAGACACTGCACAGGGACACGTGTGGACACACGGACACTGCACGGGGACACACGGACATGGCATGGGGACACGTGTGGACACACGGACACTGCACAGGGACATGGGTGGACACACGGACACAGCGTGGGGACACACGGACACTGCATGGGGACAGGCGGACACTGCACGGGGACACGTGTGGACACACAGACACCGCACGGGGACATGTGGACATGTATGGACACAGGGACACTGCATGGAGCCGCTCATATGAACACATGGACGCCGTGCAGAGCCACACGTGGACACACACACTGTGTGGAGCTGTGTGTGGACACACGGACACCGTGTGGAGCTACTCGCATGGACACACGGACACCGTGTGGAGCTGCACACGGCCGCGGCGCAGAGCCGCACGGACCCCGCTACCTTTCTGGATGTTGTAGTCGGACAGCGTGCGGCCATCCTCCAGCTGCTTCCCCGCGAAGATGAGGCGCTGCTGGTCGGGCGGGATGCCTGCGGGGGACACGGCGGTCAGGGCGCGCGCGGGGGCCGGGCGCGCGGGGGCCCCTCCCGGCGCCGCTACCTTCCTTGTCCTGGATCTTGGCCTTCACGTTCTCGATGGTGTCGCTGGGCTCCACCTCGAGGGTGATGGTCTTGCCCGTCAGCGTCTTCACGAAGATCTGCATCTTGGCGCCGTCTGCGGGGGGGCGTCACCGCATGGCACCCGGGGGACCCCGCGCGGGCCCCGGCGTTCGGGACCACCCGGACAAGGACCCCAAGCCCCGTGCCCCCCCAAAGTGCCCCCCCCGCCCGGGGACCTCCCTTGGCCAAAGGACCCCCCCCACCCCGGGGTCCTGGCCATGCGAGCCCCTCCCCCCCTCCCCGACCAGGGAACTCCCCAATCCCCCCGGCATCGGAGACCCGCCCCC
>JASSRY010000042.1:991100-1010604 GCA_032466555.1 Tinamus major | reverse complement strand
CGAGCTCCTCCCCGCTCTCCCCGCCCCCTCCCGCCGTGTCCCCCCCCGCGGTTCCCGCCGCCCCGCGCACCCGCCCGCCGCGCCGCCTCGCCGCGAGGAAAGGGCCGCCCGGAAGCGGAACCCGCCCGCGCGCGCGTCACAACCGCGCGGCGCCGCCCCGCACTGCGCACGCGCCGCCCCGCCCCGCACTGCGCATGCGCCGCCCCGCGGCCCGGCCCCAAAACGGGGAGTCTGGCCCCAAAACGGCCCCTCCGCCCCCCCAGCCCCGCGCTCACCCCGTGCCCGCCCCGTAGCCGGACCCCAAACCCCAGAGTCTTGCCCCAAAACGGCCTCAGCCCCGTTCCCATCTCATACCCGGGCCCTGCTCCCTCTGCTCACCCCCTAACCCGGCCCCACGCCAGGCCTGGCCCCACATTTGCCCCGTAGGCTGGTCCCAGACCCTTGGTTACTGCCCCCAAACGGGCCCTGACCCCTGCTGGCCCCATAGCCCAGCCCCGCACCCCCACACCCCAGGTATCTGCCCCAAAACGGGCTCTGCCCCCCCAGCCCCTGCGCTCGGGCCCTGGCCCAGCTCCCTGCAGACCCACGGTTCCCCCCACCTCATCCAGAGCCCGAAGGAGCCCCCGGCCGCAGCCGCCATCGGGATGACCGGGCACGCAGGGACCGCGGGCACGGAAAGGGTGGGAAAGGCTGCGGCCTGAGCGCCTCTGTTCCGGAAAACCAAAATCTCCCCCAAGTTAAGGGCCTTGCGGCTGTCCCGCACACACCCCCAGACAGGACACGAGCGGTTTCAGATCCACGCTTTACTCATCCGCCCGTACGGGGGACGCGCTATGGAGGCAGCTCAGAGGCTGAAGGAGCCTCCTCTTCGCTCGGCTGTCACCTCTCAGCCATCGCTTCCCTCTTCCCCAAAAAACAGCGGCCAAGCAAAGACACGGATACAGACACGGGACGGGGAGTCCCGCTGTGCAGGGGCCGGGCCGGCCACGGCGTCGCCTCCCCTAGTCCAGGTCGTTGGGGGCTTCTTCGTCTGTTAGACTCGGTCCGTTCATGGCCGGCGAATGGCACCGGCTTTGCGATAAATCCTCAAAATCGTGACTCGTGGTGGGGGAGATGATGTCGGGGCTCGTGTCGCAGGACTCGGTGCTCTGCTCGGAGGTAGCGATGGTGGTCGTGGTGCTCTTGGGAACCGGGTCGAAGTCGTCGTCGTCATCGAGAATCGGGGACTCGTGGATGTCTGCAAGGGAAGACGCTCTTGGTTTTGAGGCCGGGACGACACGTGGCTCCATAACCCCAGGGACCCCCAGGAAGGAGAGCAGCTCTGGCACAAGTCCCATAAAGAACCTGCGTGTTCAAGCTCTGCCTGCTCGCAGCTCATCAACAGGTAACTGGTGTCGCCTAAAGCAGCAGCCACGTGCGGTTTGTAGCCTCACAGGCTTATTTAAGAGCACAGGAACTTTTCACGTGGCTTTGTGCTCTCTCACAATTGTGTTTAAAGGAATAAAGCCCTTTAGCAGCAGCAGCCACGCGCTGGGTGTCTCCTCCCATAGAGGACCCAACTCCCAAGAATCCTGTGTCCTTCAGGACAGGATTCCGCCAAAAGCAAGCGGAGCCCCAAGCTGCAGGTGGGATCAAACAAGAAGGAATCACTCACTGCTGAAGGCCTCGGGGTACTGCTTGGCCAGCTTCGCCTTCAGTGTCCTGCGAGGACAGAGCAGAGCGCAACCGTGAGGCTTCCGCGCGCTCCGTGTGCGCAAAGCTCGCGCGCCGGCCCGCCTGATCCTTGGAAGATGCTGTCCAGCTTTCCCAGCCCCACCTCATCCTTGGAAGACGCTGTCCAGCTCCCCCAGCCCTACCTGATCCTCGGAAGATGCTGTCCAGGTCCCCCAGCCCCGCCTGATCCTTGGAAGATGCTGTCCAGCTCTCCCAGCCCTACCTGATCCTTGGAAGATGCTGTCCAGCTTTCCCAGCCCCACCTCATCCTTGGAAGACGCTGTCCAGCTCTCCCAGCCCACCTGATCCTTGGAAGATGCTGTCCAGCTCCCCCAGCCCCACCTGATCCACAGAAGACACTGTCCAGCTCTCCCAGCCCCACCTGATCCTTGGAAGATGCTGTCCAGCTTTCCCAGCCCACCTGATCCATGGAAGACGCTGCCCAGCTCCCCCAGCCCACCTGATCCATGGAAGACGCTGCCCAGCTCCCCCAGCCCCACCTGATCCTGCGGAAGATGCTGTCCAGGTCCTTCTTCATCTCGACCAGCGTGCGGGTGTGGTGCAGGAACCGCTCGCTCATCTGCTGCATGCGCACGCTCGAGAGGTTGTTGAAGTTGAGCAGCATCTCGTTGGTCTTCTCGAAGCGATCCAGCCTGCCCGGGCGAGAGGGCGCTGGGGAGGCGCCCGCCGGGCTCCCGCGGCCCCCGGCGCGGCGCCCGTGTCCCCGCGGCGCCCGGCCGCGCTCCCGCGGACTCACATGCTCTTCTGCGCCTGGATGATGGCGTTGACGTCCTCGGCGTTCACCATGCCCAGCACGCGGCCGCAGAAGACGCGCGAGGCCGAGGGCTCCATCGCGCGGCCGCCTGCGGGGCCGGCAGGCGGCGGGTCGGCCCGTGCGGACGCTCCCGCTCCCGGTGACGCCTCCCCCGGTCACGGAGCCCCCTCCCGTGTCCCGATGCTGCTACCGGAGCCCCCGTCCCGCCGTCCCCGCTCCTCTTTGGGGGCCCCCCAGCTCTGTCACCTGCTGCACCCGGGACCCTCCCCCGCCAGGTCCCGCCCCGGTACCGGCGCCCCTCCCTCCCCCCTTCAATATCCCGGTAATGGAGCCCCCCCCGCATGTCCCGGTTCCCGTTAACCCCATCGCCGGCGCTGCCGTATCCGGACCCGCTAACGGAGCCCCCGGCCCGGAGCCGCCGCCCCGCCCCCCGGGCCGCACCTGGGACCGGAGCCCGCGGCCTCACATGGCGGAGGGGCCCCGGCACCGGGGTGGGGGGGGGGCTCGCCGCGCTTCCGGGGTGCGGGTCACGCAGCGCGCGCCGCCGTAACGTCAGCGCGCCCTTGCGTCACGGCGCCCTGCCGGAAGTGGCGGCCGCCGGCCCGCGGGAGGCGGAGCGCGGCGCCCCCCGCCCGCGCACGGTAAGACCCGCAGGGCCCCGCGCTGAGAGCGGCCCCGCGCTGCTGCCGCGGCGCCAGCGGCCCCGGGGCGAGGGGCTCCCCGCGGCTCCGGGGGCTGCGGCGCGGTCCCTTTCAGGCGTCACGGCGCCGCGGTGACGAGCACCGGCTGCGCCCAATGGCGTCGCGGCGGCGGGGCGCGACCGCCCAATGGGGGCGAGGGGGCGGGGCCGGCGGCGGCCGCTCGCGGGGCAGGTGGGAGCGGCGGGGGGCGCGCGCGGCGGCTCCTGTTGCTAGGGGGGATCCCCAGCGCGTGACGTAGGCAGTGACGTAGGGGGCGCGCGCGGGTGTCGCGTCGCGCCGGCGGGAAACACGTGGCGGGGACCCCCGAGCGCGGCGGGGGCTGCGCCCGGGACTCGGACTCTGTTCGGGGCTTTTGGGGCATCCCCCGCCCCGTTATCCCCGTTACCGGAGCGCGGGACTCTCCGTGGGGCTGCGGGGCGTCCCTTCCCAATTCCCGGGGCGGCCCCTACCCAGTCCCCCCCGTTCCCGGGGGCCGTCGCCTCCTCGGGGAAGCCCCACGCGGTTCCCGTCCCGTTCCCCGTCTCCCCGTCCTCGGCGGGAGGGTGGGCACCGCCGTTATCCCCTCGCCCGTGGAAGCACCGACGTCTCCCGCTCTCGCTTCCCCCGCAGCGCCCTCCTGTCCCGGCTCCGCGGCCATGGCGTCCAGCGGGGAGGAGCAGAGCAGCAGCTCCCCGGACTGGGGGGACAGCGGCACCGAGCTGTCCGGGGCCGAGCTCGCCGGGGCCGGCGCCTCCCCGCTCGACAGCGGGGAGGACTTTGAGGTGTTGGAAGACGAGGACGACGACCTGAGCGAGCTGCCGCCGCTGGAGGACGTGGGCCGGGGGAGGACACCGGCCAAGGAGGGGGTCCCGGCGCCAGAGCAGGCCCCGGCGGACGCCGAGGACCCGCAGGAATGGCTCGATGTCTTGGGTAGGAGTCTAGGGAAGCAGCTTTTGCCACACCTTCCACTCCCATCCAGGGTGCTGAGCTGGCCCTTGGAGCTGGGAGCCTTTCCCGGCGGGATGTGGCAGCGCAGGAAGGACCGGACAGGCGGGTCCGTGCCCGGGGGCAGAGGCTGCTCGTGGGTTGTGGTTTGCAGGGAGCCATCGTGGCGACCTGGCAGCTCTTCCCGCTGTGGGGATGCCGGCCGGCGCATGGCAGAGCGGGATAACGCGGCTCGGAGCCAGGCTGTGCCCCGGCCCCGCTGACAGGTCTCCAACCTCCCCCTTGCGCAGGCAACGGTTTGCTCAGGAAGAAGACGCTGGTGCCGGGCCAGGGGGAGGACAGCCGCCCGCGCAAGGGCCAGGACGTCACCGTGCGCCTCAAGGCCACGCGGGAGGACGGCACCGTGGTGGAGCAGGAGCCGCGTCTCACCTTCACGCTGGGGGACTGCGACGTCCTGCAGGTAGGAGCCGCGCGGGGGGAATGGGGGCGGCTGGAGGGTCCCGTGCGGCCTCGTGGGCTGGGAAGCATCTCCGGAGGGGCAGGACCCTTCGCTCAGCGCCTGGCACAAACCTCCCCTCCGCAGGCACTGGACCTGTGCGCGCAGCTCCTGGAGATGGGAGAAACGGCCTTGATCGTGTCGGACGCCAAGTACTGCTACGGCTCGCAGGGCAGGTGAGCGCGGCGGCGGCGCGGACCCGGCGCAGGGCACGGCCGCCAGCCCGGCCCTTCCTTTGCCGGAGCCCTGAGGTGCCCTCCTTGATGCAGGAGCCCCGACATCCCGCCCGACGCGGCCCTCACCCTGGAGGTGGAGCTGCTGGAGGCTCGGGATGCGCCGGACCTGGAGCTGCTCCCCGGGAAGGAGAAGATCGCGCTGGCCAACCGCAAGCGGGAGCGCGGCAACTTCTACTACCAGCGGGCAGACTACGTGCTGGCCATCAACTCCTACGACATCGCTCTCAGGGTCGTCGGCTCCAGCTCCAAAGGTAGCCGCCGTGGCCGTGGGCCTTCCAAACGGGAAGGCGCTCCCGCCTTCCCGGCTAAGGGGCCTCGGGGATCCTTGCAGTGGATTTTAGCACTGAGGAGGAGGCCGAGCTGCTGGACGTGAAGGTGAAATGTCTCAACAACCTGGCGGCCTCCCAGCTCAAACTGGACCATTATGAGGCGGCCCTCAAGTCCTGTAACCTGGTCCTGGAGCACCAGCCTGGCAACATCAAGGCCCTTTTCCGAAAGGGCAAGGTGAGGCCGGGCCGTGCCGGGGGCGAGGGGAGCGGGCAGCCCCCCGCGCCTGCTCAGCGCCGTGTCCCCCCGTCGCAGGTCCTGGCCCAGCAGGGCGAGTACCGCGAGGCCATCCCCATCCTCAAGGCGGCTTTGAAGCTGGAGCCTTCCAACAAGGTGGGTGCTGGGAGCGCCGCGGGGCTCTGCCGGCCCTGCAGAACCGCCACGTGGCCTGGGGACAAGGACGGAGCTGGCAGGGCCCTTATCTCCGTGTCACGACGCTCCCGCTGCCCTTTGCTCCTGGCAGCAGCGGGACTCGCCGCCAGTGCGTGCCCAGCGCAGGGTCCCGGCAGCCCCGCGGGGCCGGGCGGCTGCAGCGCTGCGGAAAGAGCACGGCCGTGTCCCCGTGTCCCCTCCGGAGCTCGGGGAGCAGCCCCGGAGCCCCGGCCCCTTCGTCCAGGCTGAGGCGAGCGCGATCCCGGGGTCGGGAATTCCCAGCTGGTTAATGATCAGCCGCAGGGATGGATGCGGAGGGCAGGGAGGCGCTGCGGGCGGGAGCTGGGGGCAGGGTGCCCGGCTGCGCCAATGGACTGCAGTCCTGCCTTGTTTAATCCGCCTTTTCCTCGGGCGTTTCACCGAGCGTCCTTATTAGCATCGCGGTTTCCCATCCTGGAAGGCCACGAGCAGGATGGGACCCTGGGAAAGGAGGCGCCCTGTGGTTTGGAAGCCCATGAGCTTCCCAGGCAGCAGGATCCCGGGGAGAGAGCAGAGCGGGATCGCGGCGGAGCCGCTCACCGCGAGTCCGGCTCTCCCTGCGCCAGCCTGTTTGTGTGAGACTTTTAACTGAAGAGAGGGGAAAAAAATACCCAAATGCCCAGCACGGGAACAGCAGCTTCCCGGCTGCTCCAGCTGGTGCCAGGGATCCAGGGAAGTGGCCACATGCTCCACATGGGCTCCCAGTGGTGGAAATGGAGCCAGGATGAGGAAACGTGGGTGCCACGGGGCCGACGGCTGCCTCGGCACCAGCGGGACGTCCGGGCGAGCGCCCCGTCCGCGGGGTCCCTCCGACCAGCGTCCCCAGGGCGCGGAAGTCCCGGTGTCCCCGTGGGATGTGGTCCCGGTGTCCCTGTGGGATGCGGGAGGAGGTGACGGCGCCCGGAGCGCGGTGTCCCCAGCAGAGGGCACAGTGCGGCCGCGCTGGCGCCGCCACGTCCCTGCACCGGCGCCGACGGGGACGTGGGGCCACGGCCCTCGCTCTCGGGGTTCGGGAAGAGCCCCCCGGTGCCGGGCTCGGACTGCAGCGCTCCGAACCCGTCGTTCCAATCGCTGCTGGGTGGCAGCGCTCGATCCCGCGGAGCTCCCTCCAAACGCAGCCGTTCCTGCGGCACGGAGCGCTCCGGCGCGTGCTCGCTGCAGAGCAGCGGGATCGATTCTCGCTGCGATCCCACGTCAGCCCGGGCTCGGCCTCCTGGCCCGCGTCCAGGCAGATGCAGCTCTGTCCCTGGGGCAGGAATTATCGAGTATTAAAGTGGGAAAATCCCGTGCGTGGTGCCGCCGTCCGCGGCGTGTCGCGAGCCGTGCCGGCAGCGCCGTCCCCTCTCTGCAGACCATCCACGCGGAGCTCTCCAAGCTGGTGCGGAAGCACGCGGACCAGAAGAGCGTGGAAACGGAGATGTACAGGAAGATGCTGGGCAACCCCACCGGCGCGCCGGCCAAGTGCCGGGACAAGCTGCCCTGGGTAAGGCCGCGGGGCCGCCGCCGGGAGCCGCGCTGTTCCCGCCGGGAGCGCGTGGCCGGGCGGGCTCCGGCGGTGCCAGCTGGAGCCTCCGGCCTCGCTGCCAGCTGCTCCGCTGGCGCTCGCTGCCCCGCGGCCGGCGCTGGCACATGCCGTCCCCAGGGCCACGCTTGCCTTTTTGGGCTGTGCTGTCCCAGCGGGGAGGACGCGGGTGTCCCGGCCCGTCACCTCACCGCCCTCTTCCCTCCTCCCCAGGCCATTCCCTGGAAGTGGCTGTTCGGCGCCACGGCCATCGCGCTCGGCGGCGTCGCCTTGTCCGTCGTCATCGCGGCCAGGAACTGACACGCGCTGCACCGCGGCCGTGGCCGCGGGAAGGACCAGCTCCCGCCGGGGGTGCCGGAGCCCCCGTGACCGCCGCAGGAGCCTCCGTGCCCGGGCAGCTCGGCCTGGCCCCGGCAGCGAGCAAGGAAGCCAAGGAGCGGGGGCGGGAGGGCCGTGTCCCCCCCAGGGCCACTACATTCCCCCCCCTGAGGGCGCCGTGTCCCCGGTCCTGGCTTGGCTGCCTGTTCCCTCATGACTGTGAAATTCCCAATAAAGGACAATTCTGCCACGGCTGGGGCTTTATCCTGGGGGTGCTGAGCCCCTTGGGAGCTGGAGCGGGGGGACCCTCTGCCTGAGTCTTAGCTGCACGTTGGAGGGGGGGGATCCCGGTGCTGGTGTCTGGCCGCGCCAGCTCCCGGGAATCCCGCGCTGGCTCCAGCACCTGCCCGAGCCCGGAGCTCTGCACGGGCCCTGCGGTGCCGCCGTCCGGGGTTGGGGCTGACTGGGCCGTGCCCCCCTCCGCCGTGAGGAGGGTCCCGAGGCCCCGCGGACCCCCCGGTCCTGTCCTGGGGTGATGGCGGGTGCCCCCCCCGCCCAGGCGGCCGTTCCCGGAGGGGGGTCCCCGTTAACGCCCCCCGGGCCTCCCGCGCTGGAAGGGCTGCCCCAAACCACCCTCCCCGCCATGCCCCGCGGCTCTTATTTGCATATCCCCGCCTCCTCCAGCCCCCTCCCAATGGGGCGCGGCGGCCCGGCAGAGCTGGCCAATGGCGGCGCGCGCTGCCCACCTCCTTGCCCCAGCAACAGGCGCCCCGCGGTGGGCGTGGCCTGCGGGCGCCTCATGAATAATGCATGAGGCGAGGGGGCGTGGCGGCGGCGGGCGGCCCCGGCGGCCCCGGCGCGGAGGGGGAGACGGTCCCAAGATGGCGGCGCTGCAGGCGGAGCGCGGGTACGGGCTGTCGTGCGGCCGCCTCGGCCGCGGCACCCGCGTCTCCGTGTTCCACGTGAAGCTCACGGAGAGCGCGCTGCGCGCCTTCGAGAGCTACCAGGCCTGCAAGGTGAGCGGCGGCGGCGCCGCCTTCCCTGCCCCGCTTCCCTCCCGCCACGAGGCCCGCTCCGGGCGGCACCGGCGTCGCGGGGGTTTTGGGGGGCGCGGGGCGCTGCCCGCACGGCGGTTGATGGGGGCGAACGCGGCGGGGGGGCCCTGTGGAGCGCCGGTGTGCGGGGATGGGGGGGGCGCTCGCTGAGGCGACCGGGATTGCCCCCCCCCCCCCCGGTAAATGGCGGAGGACATCGGGGAGGGCCCCGTTACTGCCCCCCCGCCTCGGCCCGTGCCCTCCCGGGATTGAGGGGTCTCGCTGCCCCCCGCACACGTTAACTCCTGTAGAGGGGGGGCGGCTCGTCCTTCCCCCCCCCGCCCCGGGAGCTGCCAGGCGGTCCCGGTTCCCCCCCCCACCAACCGGCGGCCGCACGGGAGATGGGGGGGGCACCGGGTAATAGACGGGGAGGGTTTCGGTGCCCCCCCCCCATAGGTGGCTGAGTTAGACCGGCCCCCCCGGGGGGCAGCTGAGGGGGTCGTTCCCCCTCCGACACCCCCATTAGTGATGGGAGGAGTTGGTGTCTTTGGGGGGCCCTGGCGCCCCCGGCCTGTCCCGCGCTCCGGCCCTTCCAGCGGGGCCGTGTTTTGAAATTTCCAGATCGTCTCTGCCGAGATATTTCCTTGAAACGCGTCCAGAGAGCTTATTAGTCACGTAAATAGGGAATACTGGGAGTTCTCGGCCGCTGTCCCCGCGATGGCACTGAAAGGAGCTGGAAAGCTACCCTTTTATTAGTGTTATCACTGCTAGGAGTCTTTTTTCCCCTCCTCCTCTGCCCTGGCTCCGGGTGGCTCTGTATCCGTCTCCTCACCTTGCCAGGGAACCGAACCCGTTTGTCATTAGCAGCGTCCTGCCGCCAGCTTCTGTAGGATAAACCATATGTTGTCACAACACTATTTTTAATTTAGGGTGTTGGTTACATCACATCGCTGAGTTGGGCAACCTCTGTATGAGGACGAAGGTAATTACTGTTCCAGGGTTTATCAACTTGTATTTTAATGAGTGTTTATCAGCATTATGGCAAGTGAGTAGCAATAAGTGGATTGGACGTGGACTTGGTTGTCAGCTTTTTCTCCTCAAAAGAAGAAATAAGCCTGAAGAAACAGCCTATGTATTAGGAAACCCTTTTCTTTTGGGGGAGGGAAGGTAGGAAGACTACGGGCAGCTGTATTAAATATTTTGGGAAGCTATTCCGAGTCCCTGTCACGCATGAATAGTGGTGTTTATTTTCTAAATGAAGTCTGGTCTCTGGATTGTTTGGTGGCCAAGGGCCCCTAATGAACTTTGCTTCCTTCACCACCACCCAAAAGAGAAATAGTCAAAGGCTACTGGTGATTAAATGGGCAGGAAAGGATAAGAGCAGAAGCGCTCGCTTGTTTGTACAGTGAATAACGCAACAATTAGTGGGCTATTAAACACATATGCTCATTCTGCATTTGTTCTATAAACAGTTTCTCCAGCTTGTTGAACTTCTCTGCTTCCTCTGAAGCGCTCGGCTAAGGAGATGCCAAGAAGCGCTCCGAACGCACCGTCGGAGCGTGTTTGTGGAGACCGGCCTGTGATTTAATTTGGGTTTGCAGTAGGGCGATGGAAAAAAATTTGCGAAGGCTGCTGCTCAGTGGGGTTTTAAATGCGGTATAACTGACGACAGGGTTGTGTAATGTGGATAATAGCCTGGAATCCAATACTGTTTGCGTTACCTGGTGTCCGACGCGCGTGCAGTCTGACCTGTTTGGTGCGCGGGGAGGGCGCGATGGCTGCGAGCGGCCTCCTCTGCGCAGCCACGAGCTGCTTCTGGGGCCAATAACCACGATTTGGGG
The DNA here is from genome assembly GCA_032466555.1 of Tinamus major. NCBI lineage: Eukaryota > Metazoa > Chordata > Aves > Tinamiformes > Tinamidae > Tinamus > Tinamus major. Next base: position 1,000,306 of record JASSRY010000042.1, on the reverse strand, counting down.
TTACATAACCCAGGAACGCTCCCGCGGCCGGGCTGGCTGCCGTTGGTGCCTCGTGTCCCTTGTGCCACAGCGCCTGCGTTCCCGGCGTGGGCTGCAGCACGCGTGGGCTGTGCTGCAGGATTAGGGAGAAATTATATTTGGCTTCTTGAGGCTCTCCTGCTCCAGTCCCTGCTGATTTGCCCTTGTCCCGGGGAGGAGACCGCTGCTCATTCACGTAGTGATATCCAGCTCCGTGTTTCAGGAATTTGCTTCCGTGTTGTACACAGAGAACGTACAGAGAGCGGCAGAGGCCCAGGTCGCAGGGCTACCTGTGCCTGTTGGTCCACAAGGGAATTTTCTGCAGATATTCACCTGGAAAAATGTACTATTGTCCTTATGGGGGGAAAAAGTAACATTGGCATCGTATGGGCGCCCCGAAAAGGTTGCGCATCTGCCCCTTGTGTAACTTGCCGCCCCGGAACGGCTTCCCTGTGGTTGTGAAATGCCAAGCGCTGCAGAACGAGTCCTAAGCAAATTTGCCCGGTGATGAAATGGAGCCATTTTGGTGTTTTAGCCTAAAACAACTCCCGGTTCTCCAGGGCTGCGGTTCTCGGTTAGCCTGGCTCTCTTTGGCGTTTCCTCCGGGTGCAGGTTGTCCCTCGGCTCCGCAGTCCGTCCCCAGCAGTGTCGCTGTCCCAAGAGAGGACCCTCACCTGCCTCCATCTTCCTCTTTCGGTCTTTATCCTGGATGCTGCTCGTGCCGTTTTGACAGGATGTCGTGCGTGTCGTCACCTGCTGCACCTGGGTACATCTCAGCACGTGCCGTTCCTCTCTTGCTTTTCACGCCCGCGTTTTTAGCAGCGTTTGGGAGGTTCTGGACAAGCAGCGACGGGAACGCGCGGTTCCGGGCGTTCCACGGCAGACCTGGACGTCTCTTGGTACGTGGCCTCGGCGCTCGCGGAGCAAACAGCGCTCCAGCTGTTCGTTCCTGGAGCCCTGATCGGGGAATTCCCAGCCTTCCGAATGCTTCAAAATCTATTTTTTGTGGTTAAGCAGCAGTACTGGTGAGCGAGCGCGCCGGATAACCTTTTGACAGTAAATGACGTGATTCTTGCACCCCGTCCTGCGTTTGGTGGCCCGCGTGGTGACCCGAGCGTGACGGGAAGGTGGCCCACGCCAGCCCTGCCTTGCAGGACGCGCGCGCGGTGTTTTGCACCGCCGCCGCCGGCGCATTCGCTGGTGAACTTTGGCAGATGCACAATATCCATTGGGGCCGAGCTGTGCTAACCAGAGCACGTGCCCTGTGCTCCGCTGTCCGCTCTGAATTTTGGAACCTTCCCTGGCAAATGTGGCTTCCCTGGGCCCGGAACATCCTGCCTTCCCCAGGCTCCTTTTAAACCAGGAATGACGGAAGTAGTGTTTTCCTAAAGGCTGTGATTCAACCAAATCCCATAGAGCCATCTTCCACAAACATACACAAAAAAAGGACTTTTATTTTAGAGCAAAGCGCTAGAGATGCCGTGGCCTTACTGTGCTCGACATAGGAAATGCCAAATTAAGGCTCTTGCCGTCAGTACGGGGTCTTTAGGGTAAAGCTCCTCTCTGGGTGCCGACCTGGGGTGCGAGGGCTGCTCCAAGGAGTCGGAGCACAACGTGCCTTTGGAATCAAAATCCACTGAATTCCCCGGTAGCCTTTTGCATCACTGCTCCCTTCCTGTAACCTGTTTTTTCCTGCCCTATTAATTCCCTGACGCTGGAGTCTGTCAAAGCTGGAGCTGTTATGACATCAGTAACATGAGCCGGTGACATTAGCGGGTGAATCAGCGGGAGGAGGCCGTGCGAAGGCAGCGCATCCCGCCGCTCCCGGGGCAGGATACGCGGAGCATCCCGGCTGCCGAGCTCCTGCGGAACATTCCCGGCGCTGGCCTGGCTGGGCAGGACGCGGAGACGTCCAGCGTTGTGCGCAGGAATGCTTCGGCCTGGGGCAGTTTCCTTTCAATTATTTAGGGTTGCTTTTTCCCTCCACCATATACCATTTTTGACCATATACCATTTAGATCTGCTCAAATTATAGATTCGTCTCTATAGTTTTCAAATTGCATGGGAAAGAATTGTCTGTAATTTACATCTAAAGTGACGTACAGTTGCTATGGGATTCAGTGGCAAATTATAAACCCATCGTGCTTTTTTTTATACTGGTGGTAGCAGACTAAAGAAGTAGGTCTAATTGGTGACGTGCCAAGGGAAAATAGAAAGTTTGTGACAAAATCCTTGTGACTGACAGTGCTCCCCCTGCCTCAAACACTGTCTGCTTTTAATCAACAAATCATATGTCTTAAATGGGTGCTGTTAGTTGGAGGAGTTGTGTTGGCACATTAATAACTTTTTTTTGCTAGCACTACTGGGGAGCAAACTTGAAGTTCATTAACCCCGTAGGCTTTTCCCGTCTTATGAGGCTGGATTTTTTTTGGTCGTTTTTAGGGAATAAAACCGGAGTGTTTTGGCACCTGCGTCAATAGTTTTAGCAGCTGGACCTTGGCTATTGTATTCATCACCTTGCAAGACTCGGCCCTCGTGCCAGTCCGTTCTGCATTTTCCTGCTGCATTTAAACAGCAGCAAAGGGAGCGATGAGAGTCATTGTGAAGTTTTCACTCCTGCGTGAAGCCCCTCTGACCCAACACGACGTTCAATTAGTCCCTTCAAGACAGTGTTCCGTGGCCTCTTGGGTGACTCACGTCGCTGTCAGATCGTGCCCTGCGTGGCGTGTCCAGCCGCCCGCGGTGTCGGGATGTCTCACGCTGCAGCGTCATCGCTCCCTCCGGAACCTGCTCCGTTGGTTCTGCCCTCGTGCAGCGCCGTGGTGCCTCCTGGACGCCTTTGCTCTGCTGGGCTGGCAGCAGCTCCGTGCCGCTCGGGAGCGACGGGAAGTCCGTTCCCAAAGGCATCTGAGGGCATTTGGACGTGTTATCTCCCTGCTTCGTGTCGGGCTCCCTCCGCTCTGTAAATTCTAAGCGTGAACTTGTGAAGCGTCTCCAAATCCCCGGTGTTTGTGCACGCTGAAAAATGGGAAGGGAGAGACTGTATGCGTCACCCTTGCACTAATTTGTGCCAGCTAATCCATGGGAGAAGAATACGTTCTGGCTGACTTAGTGGTTTTGCTGCTAATGCACAGGAGAATGCGTTTGAATGGATGGAGTGGCCGCGTGGCTTTAGGTGGACTCCAAAGAGATGCCGTGTGTCTGAGTCCTGTCCTGAACTTTCGGATTTTGACTACAGCAATTAACATATTGGCTTGATTTTCCTTTGGTGGAGCAAGAGGAGGGGTAGAGGGGGGCTCAGCTCCGTGTCAGGCATGACTTGAAGAAGGATGAGCTCAAGTTACCTCTGAATAATTAAGGTTAATGCTGTTTCTGGAGGAACCATCGTTGTAAATGACTTTAATGCTAATGGAAAAAAGCCGAATAACTTGTACTTTGCTAATATTTTATCCACAGAATGGATATGGAAGAGCTATCGCCAGAACTAGTTGTCTTCATCCACCATTCCCTAGCTTGACCTAGATGCATTATCCAGGAAAAGAGCTTGGATTTGCTGATAAGAGTTTCCTATAGTAGCCCATGTGTTGCTTGGAAACATCCTGTGCACATACGGCAATTTTTGCACGCCATGGTAACCTAGTATTGCTTTTTGGCTCCTTCTTTAGAAAAAGCCCCGTGGTACCCGGCAGGATGATAACCCTCCTGCGGCCGCTGTGCAGCCTGCCGGAGCGCATCCCTGCCAGCTTCCAAGATCCCAGCCTTTCCTGCACTGCTCCAGCAAGGAGGCAGTCTAGAAAAACACTGTTCCGTGCACTTGGTCTCTCCTTTCTTTACATTGGACTAGTGCCTTTTTAATTTAAAGAAACCAACATTTGTTTAACTCGAAAAGAGGTCAGCGCTTGGGAGCGTGGCTCGGCCCGGCTGCCCACCTCCACCCAGCGCAGCTCCAGGCTGCCTGCTCTTAACCCTCTATTGCCCCCTTTCCCTGCCTTAGGCCAAGGCCAAATCCAGGATTTTGGATCATCCCGGGGACATTCGGATCTCAGGATGGGCATTCTCTCAAACCCATCCTGCTTGAAGCTTTTCCAGCCCTGTGTAGTGCACTCCATGGGGTGCCCTTTGGTAGGGGAGAAGTCCCCCCGTGTCCAAGGAGCTTTGTGCCTAGCAGATCCACGCCGTGGGAAGGGTTTCAGCTAATTGTCATTATTTAGCGAGAATAAACTTAAAAGCTTAGCAAAAAGCCAGCAGGATGGAAGAAATGCTCACCCAGGCAGTATTTTATGCCCCAAAGATCCGTATTTTCTAAAACTGAAGTGGAAGATATTAATTTAATCTCTTTTCGGTATTCTTGCTGGTGGAGGGGCTGTTCTGTGATGGGCTGCAATCAATACATTATGTGCCAGTTGTGGTTATTGGAATCGTATTTCCACATTTCAGTGTCTAGACTTGGTGTTTGTGTGAGCTTTGTTGTACCTTTCCAGCTCCGGCGCTCATTTCAGTTGTTTTTGGCTCCCAGGTTCTATGAGAAAATGAACTGGGCTGTGTTCTGTCTTTCCCGGTCCCCAAAAAGAAGGGAACATGGGAACTGGCAGAATTATTCCTTTTAGGCTTTTTTTGCTACCATTTTTCTCCCTTCGGAGAGACCCTGCGTGTGGATGAGCTGCATTCTGCCACTTGGTGACTAGTAGGCAAAAGTGAAGACAAATGATCCCTGTCTGGAGAGAAATCCCTGCACGGTGCTTGTGCAGGGAGAACGTGCTGTGCAAAGGGGCGATCGCAGTGCAGGAGCTGAAGGAGAGAAAATGGAGAAAAATAGACCTGGGAGTGACAAACACTATAGAAATCAGCATAAGGGTGCTTTGCAATCAAGAAGCACTCCTCCATTCTGGAAGCCAAACCCTTGGCCCGCAGTAGGTGCGTTTCAGCTAAGCTGGTGAGATGAAACGTTGCCCCCAGCTCGTGGCGATCCCGTAGCCTTGCTGCCGCCGTATTCCAAGGACGGAGCGTGCCCGCGGCGCGGCGGAATGGCTCCCGCGGGGCCCCCTCCGGAGGCTCCCGGGGTTGGCGGCTCCTGCTGCCCAGGCCTGGCCTTCCCCTTGCCGGGGCTCCCATCCTCGCAGAGGCTGGTGTCGCTCCTTCCATTCCCTGCGGATTCAGGGGGTGCTCTGCGGATCCCAGCCCGGGTGCAGCGGCAGGGAAGCGGAATCTGTGTCCTGGGAGCCGTGTAAGGCAGTTGCCTCGTCCAGACTCACCTTCCCGCGCTTGGAAAAGGCTCAGGAACGGAGAAGCCCTCGCCCCGAAGGGCCGCCCGGCCTCGGCGTCGCTCCGGCCCTGCTCCGGTCGCAGCGTCAGTCGCTCCCGTCCTTGCGGGGCTCCAACGCGCTCTCCGCTCGCGGATCCGCAGCCTCGCGAGGCGGGAGCGGGAAGCAGCTCCCTGCGGCTCCCCGCGTTTCCTCATTTCCTTGGGCAGCGCCAGCCGCGGGGGCTGCTGGAGACGCGCCGGGCCGCGCACGACTCTGCTCTTCTCGGAAACGCGGGTTCCTCTTTTCTTAAAACGGCCTTTAAAAAAGTCTGCGAGCACCTGCCCGAGCTCCAGGGCCGCTCAGCTGTGAGAGGTGGCGAAACCCGAGCTGTGACCAAGGGCCTCCCGCGCTGCCCGTAAGTAGCAGGGGAGCCTTACGGGCAGCGTCTGCCCGAGGGAGCCCTCGGGGGCACCTGTGACCCTGCTCCGTGGCTCCGCTTCCATCCCCGGGAACAGCCAGGGATGGAGGGAGCCCTCGGGGACACCTGTGACACTGCTCCGTGGCCTCCGCTTCCGTCCCCAGGAACAGCCAGGGAGTACAAAGAGCCGGAGTTAGCGGAGGGCTTCTGTGCCTTTCCCTGCTTGGGCTCCTGGTAGGGAGATTCCCGGACAGGGGGCTGTGACGGATGAAGCAAACGATGCTCCAGGAACATTTATGGAAGTAAACTCATGAACTGAAACTGCTCGAAACGTGTACTGTGGATGTGGAGCGGAGCATGGATTCAAACCAGTTTCAAACGCGTTTCTAGAGGCGCAATGCTGGAATCCTTTGCGAAAATACCCAGGACTGTGTTCGTCATGCATTAAAATGGTGCCGCGGTGATTACTGCATCAAAGTCTAGAACGTTCTGTTTTTGTGTTTCTTAAAGCAAGAAGGAAGAGATTTATTGCCTACCAGGGCTGGTATTGTAGTGTCAGGCAGGTTTCCATGACCTTCCCACTGATACTCTGCAGTCGTTTGCACTGGAGATGCCTCTAATGCAGGTGCCACCCGGATCTTGCTCCAAGTTTTCGCTTTCTCATACAATTAAAGCAGTTGAACGCAACATAAAGGCCCTTTTCTTGTCACTAAGACTAAATTTAAGGACACTGACGTCCGGAAGAAACGTTATTGTAGCGTCGGATGGGCTCAGTTCGGAAAGCAAAGGGTTTGAGCGAGCTGGAGCTCATGTGGGTTGTTGACCCCGGTTCTGGTGGGCCCGTTTGGGGACAGCTCGCTCGTTTTGCCGCTGCCCGTGTGCATTGGATTAACCGCCCAGGCTCGCTCTGCGCTCGGGATCTCTGTCTCGATGCACAAGTCTGCGGGGCTCGGCCGGCTCTGTGCCACTCTCTGGTCGCGCAGCAGAGTGGGGGTGTTTTCACTGTGCTGTTCTTAAAACTTCTCGTGTTCCTTTTTGAAATTGGTTGTGAGTTCAGCTTGCACAGGTGTCCTCGGAGGGAGCAGAGCGTGGCTGGACTTGGTGTTTTTCAGGGGTTTTGGTGGTTTAGCAGAGCGTGGTCTGTCTTTCGCTGTTTGTCGCTTTATTTTTGGAGCAGGTTTGTTCCCAGCCAGCCTGGCAGTGCAAATACAAACGTGGCTCAAACAGAGCGGGTTCTGTGCCGGCCACCCAAAGGCCTCCCGGGGGAAGCTGAGCTCCGCGGTGGCTTCTCCAGGCGGCTCCGTTCACGGGGCGCTCGGAGGCGCCACGGAAGGATGGGGCAGAGGACGGTGCTTAATGCACCGGGGTCGTGGCGTGGTGGAAAGCCGTGGCTGTTTTGCCAATATCCCGGTGGGTTTTGCGGGAATGTTGTTGGGATGCTCTCATGGCGCTGACAGCAGGAGCTCCGGGGGCTCCCGTGGGGTTCGGCTCTGCTGCCTCGGGCTTGTCGCCGAGCTCCGCAGCCCCTCGGTGCCGGTGCCATTGGGCTGCCTAGGGATTCCGCTCCCTGGAGGTGCCAATAGGGAATGGTCAGGACCGGGGCAGGACTGGCCCAGACTTGTTTTCCGGGAGGGTTGGTCTCTCCAGTGCCTTTCTGTAGTTCCTCCCGCACGAAAAGCAGGAAAACCGTGCGGAAGCGCGGGATCACGGTGCTGATCCAGCAGCCGGCGGAGCTCGCGGCCCGGTGAACCGGCCCTCGCGTCCTAACGCATCCCAAACCGAACGGGCCTTTCCCAAGCGGATCTGCTGGGTTGCAATGGCCGTGTTTTCATTAAAAGGCCTCGGCGGGGAGAACGGCGTTGCAAAGGCAGCCCGAGGCTCGTGTTGTTCATTAACTGATAGTCGCTGCTGTTTGCCCTGCGCGATAAGTGCAGGGGGCCGATGCCGTCACAGCTGCCCTTCACAGAGAATTACCCTTTTTACGGCTTGCTTTACCCACAGGTGGATTTTTTTTTTTTTTAAACTAAAATAAATGCGAACAAGCAGCACATACCTCTCCTAATGGAGGATACCGAGCGTGCTTTCTGTTCTTGACTGCTTGGTAACGCTCCGCTCGGTACAAAGGGCACTTAAAAATGTGACATGTCGGGCCAGCAGCATCGTGCTCCTTAATGAGGCTTCAAAGCAGCGCGTGGCCGCCCGGCAGAGGCGGCTCTGGCGCGGGCGGGATGGGGAGAGGAAAGCGGCCCCGGAGCAGCTCGTTGGGATGGCGCCGCTCCGGCCCGGAACTCCGGCGTCTCGGAGCCCTCGGTGCCGAAGCGCGCGTCGCGTTTCGGGGTTGGGATTTCTCTCCTTATGCAATCGAAGCGCAGGTGTCTGACAGCGCGTTCGTGTTCTCCGGAGAAAAGCAGCCGAAATAGCGGGTGGGTGTGTTTTTTGTTTTTGTTTTTGTTTTTTGTTTGTTTGTTTGTTTTTCCTGAAAAAGCTACATTTTAAGATACTTCCCTCTCGTGTTTCATACGTGAAGCTTGAGTCCTCAGTGGAGATGCCTTGTGCTGGAGGAAGGACTTTTAAAATATTAATCTAAGAGAATCTAAAACCCCTTAATGATTCTTGGCTCACAGAACTGTTTAAGTAAAGCCTCTGGGGAAGAACAGAACTGCCATTCACCTTTAACAGAGGTGGGAATTTTGGATGATTCAGTTTCCTTCTGCCCTTTTCTCTTTCCAATCCTTTCCCAGTTTAAGGAGCTCTCCCCATAGCTGCAGTAGATCCTGCTGCAGAAGCAGGCAGTGCTGCATGTCTGGGTGGGCTCTGCAAACTCCCTCGTGCTGCAGGCGAGCGCAGACGCTCCGGTGCTACGTGGAGGATGATCATTGAACTGAAGGAGTGTTTCGGATGTGTGTAGGCACCGCGGGATTGTTTTGGGTGGGATTGTGTGTTTCCTGGTGAGATTTGCCCCGTGTCTCCAAACCAAGTCCGTGAGGTTTTGCTTTCCTCTGCTTCCAAACACCAGCGTTGGGGTCACCGTGTCCCCCGCTCCGGCGCGCTGGGGAGCCCTGTGACACGTGTGGCTGTGCGGGACAAGGGGGTGACCTCCATTCTGACTCCATCACTCGCTTTAAACCTCCTCCTGCTTTCTAAGCAAAGGACTGTGGTTGCTGTTAAATAAAGGTTAGGGGCTGAGATGCATCAATGTAACATCAAGCGACTTCCCTGGGCCGTGTTCAGTTCTTGGAGAGTACCAAAGCAGTAGAACTATTTCTAGTTTTGGGCTTTGATTTTTACCATGCAGCACAGCATTATCTTGTTCAAGTGCTTTAGGAAATACTGTTTCGGCTTGTTTTATGCCTTCCCCGTTTTGACTCTTATTGTTACAGAGGAAAAATCTCTCTGGAAAAGAGTAATAAAGAGAAATATTTGGGGGAATTTGATACAAACGAGTTAAAACGCGTGGATTTGGCCATTTGCAGAACGTCAGAGTAGCCTGGTTTGGTTCGTGTTGAAGTTGGGCAGAGTTTTGAGGT
>JASSRY010000042.1:965219-986832 GCA_032466555.1 Tinamus major | reverse complement strand
CCGGGCGGGATGGAGCCACGGATGCCCCTGCTGCAGAGCACGAGAGGAGGCAGCCTCTGGACACGGAAAGGGAGGTGGGAATGGAGTTTTCCAGGAGCGCAGCGGGGTAAAGCCGTGCTCAAGCTGGCCATTTAACTGGCACGGAGCCTCCTCTTGGAGTTAGAGATTGCACTTCCAATTTCCAACCATGCAAAAAGGAGAGTCGGGAATTTGTAAGTTCTGCAGTTAGAGCTTGTCCTGGTTTGTGTAGCAGTCTTTTATACCATCGCCTCTTCATTATTCCCCTTACATACTTCATATTATCTTTTTATTCCACGTGGGTGATTCTCCAGATTTACACGGAGAACTTCATGACGTTGTAATTAGCAGTACCAGATATTTCCTGCGATTTCTTTAATGCGATTTTCTTCCGTGCCTCCTGCTCTCCGCAGCGCGTTCCTGTGCGCCCGTGGCCGCGCCGCGCACGCCGGCACCGGGAACACAAAGCTGGCCGGGCCGCCGATGAGCAGCGCGCTGTGGTATGCGGTGTCGTGGCACTCGAGGAATTTAGTGATCTCTGTACGAAGAGCAAGAAGTTGTTTATTGTTTCTTCATAAAGGTTATTTCATGCCTGCAAAATTCACTGCACAGCGCAGCAAGTGCTGTCAACTCCGAGCAGATTCTTACTTGCTTGTTCAATTTAGAGATCTAATGACTTTGGGTGCGATGCAGAGCTTTCAAATTCTATTAGTCTGGTTCTTAAAAGGCACTGAAGACTTTGCCTCGTTACGAGCTTGTTCATGTGCACTAAAGGATTTTTCCTTGCTAGTGACGTTTTTTGCCGCGGCCACCTTGCCGTTCCCTAGACTCTTCCCTCTTGGACCGAGGGCCTTCGGAAGGCTCCTGCCGGAGCAGCTGGGGAACTCGGGGGCTTTCCAGCTGTTCCGGCTTCTGCTGCTGGATGGAAACGTTGGTTTCTGCAGCTCTGCAACCCGTTCTGTGCGAAGCAGCGCGGTTCTGCATGGGAGCAGGCATCGCCTCGGCGCGGCCGCACGCGCGTGGTCCAAACCTGCTCCTGAGACCTTGGCGTTTTACGTGTGAGAACGTCTCTGCTGCGCGTGGCAACGTGTAAACCCCTCGTAAACCCCTCGTAAACCCTTGTGACTTCGGGAGGGCACAGAGCCTACCCGCGCGGAGCGCGCTGCAGGAATCCTGCGGCTCTTAGGGATTCTTGGAACGCTCGACACGGCTTAGGAAATAAAACCAACGCCGTCACCGTACATGCGAAATTAAACCCCCCAAGCCCTCTATCTTAGCATGATTTGATTTCATGAATTCTCTGTCCCTAGAGTAGAAACCTCCACCACGAGTTGGATTTTGAAAGCCTCGGTGATCGCTGCAGAATCCCAGCAAAGCAGCGCTAAAGACCAGGCTTTAGTGTCTTGGCAAACCGACCAAATAATGGAATTCAGTCGTGCTGCTGCCCTGAGCAGGCAGTAATTTAACTTGCCAGCAGTGTGGCTTCCCAAAACGTAAGCAAATTGGTGCAAAGGCAGAGCCCGACTCCTACGTGGGCAGTGTGAACGCAGCGTTTTGCAGTGGTCGTGCTTTGCTTCTGCCACGTTCCCGTTGGGGAAAAAAAGGTCATTTACGTAGGGCCTGCTCACACCTAGAACTGTAATAATTTTTTCCCTTAAACATCCCCTGTTTTAACTGCTGCGTTAGGTGGGAGCTGGGCACGGGCAGCCGGAGTGTGCCCTGGAAACGGGCGTAGGGCTCGGCGAGGAATCCGCACAGAAACGGGCCCGGGGCGTTTGGCCTCCCCCCGAACGGGGTGGGCAGTTTTCTCTTTTGTGGTGATTATTTAAAGCAGAGGTAAAACAACAATTTTATCCCCTGTTAGGTACAAATGATTATTTCAGGAGTCTGTGTTTTCCCACTTGGAATTCTGCGTATCTCCTAAAACCCTTTCCCTTAAAAAAAGAAAAAATATTGGTGAAAAATCAGTGGTTACCAATCAGTGGTTATTTTGACAGTGAATGTTGGAACTTTTAGTTTCTCTGAGGTAATCTGTCTGTCTTGTTTTTGTAGGATGCTGTGACGTCAAAACCAGTAATCCAGTTTCAAGGAAGCCAAGGGGTAAGTTTGTGTACGAGCTGCCCTGGGAAGCCCTTCACCGCGTTGCTCATCCCCTTGCCAGTGAAATCCCTGTCTGGACGTGCGTCCCGCGTAGCTCAGAGCGGTGCTGTGATTCCCAAAGATGTGGAATTCCTACGTGGTCCAGGCAAGAACATTTGCTCGTTGATTACGTGGATTATTTCTCAGCGAGAACTTCGTTTCCTCCCCTGAATTTTCTAGCGTTGCTAAATCCACGGCTGTGCGAAGCGATGCAAGTGTGGCTGGTGGTGAAAGCTCCTTTTATAAGGGCAGACTGTTGTGTAGGAGCAGGGAGCTGAAAGCGTAGCGAGGTGACAGTGTCCCGAGCACAGCGCTCATGGAAGCACCACGGGAACACCCTGCCAAGCCTGGGAAACCTGGCCTAGGAATTTGAGGCTGCAAATGGCTTGCAGGTAGTGCTTGGGGGGTGTCATGACGCAGCTGTGCAGCAGCTTTGAGCATCAAAACCCTTTTTCTACTTAGGAGTCTAGTTTCTCTAACTTCTGTTCCAATGACTGACCTCCTTCGAGGTATTTATAGAAGTTTGAGACTCTGTCGTTCCGGCTTCTGACAACGCAGAGATTTAATTGCTAGTTTTTCTATTAAAGTAATGCAACACTTCAGGGAACTTTAAAAATGTCATTTATATGTCTTTTTAAATACAAAAAAGGTGTGTATTAACTTGGCTGCTCTGCATAAGAAAGGGGAATATAATTTGGTGTTGGCCTCACTCTAAATGTGCTGCGTGTTGATGTGTGAGAATTGAGTCATCCTAAACGTCGTGTGCGGAGAGGCTTAGGGATAGGAAGGAAACAAAATGCCACTGCAAACTCCATCAGAATATGTTGTAAATTTTCTACTTTGTGTTTTTTGGAGCACAGTAAAGCTTCCAGAAATGCTGAATTAAGAGCATATTACAATCGAGCACGTTATGTCCTTGCCTGTATTTTACCTTGTGCTGTTAGTGTCACCAGCTCCATCCTCCTGTAACAAAAAGGAGCAGGAAGGAGCTAGTTAGCAAAGTTAGGAAGAAAAGTGCAGACCTTTCTGTCATGCTTGATAAAGGAGCAATTTTTTTCCCTATGTTTAGAATTAAACTTTCCAGAAAGCTTAGAGTAAAAATCTGCAACTAAAATTCCACAAAATTCCACGAGCAGCAAACGGAACTTGTGCGGATGCAGGATTTGATGTTCCCAGGCGAGCCGCTGGCTCCGTGCTCTCCTTCCCCTTGCAAAGCTCCAGTGCAGCTTTTCCTGCAACTGCTGAAGCTCCCATGGTGCCGCCACTCCTGCCTTATCCCCCTGCTCCGAGGGGGACAAGCTGCAAAGTGCCCCGGAGCAGCTGGAAGCGCCGGGTCCAGCGGCTGCGCCCGCGGCGCTCCAAGGAGCTCCAGAGCCTTCAGGCCTGGCAAAGCCGCCTTAAAAGCAGCGCGGTTGCCTAAAAAAGATCCCTCTGCGCCAGCGCCGCGTTACAGCCGAGGCCTCCGCTTCCCCCGGACAAGTTTCCGTGGCGGGAGCCGTCAGCTGCTGCAATCCATGCCCGGAGCCAGCGCGGAGGTTGCCATTTAAAGAGCAAAGCGAAGCGGGGACACGGCGGGGACACCGCGGGGACGCTGGCGCGGGGCTGACCTCCGCGCCTCGTTTGCAGCTGTTTAATTAATTGCACTGTCGAGTAAAGGCCAAAGGTAGGGCTTTCAAGAAAGCGCAGAGCGGCTCTATTGGGGCACATAGAAAGAGCTCTTTGTCCCTTTCGTATTATTTTTGCAGGGTATGACAAGGAGCTGGCAGCTGCGTAACCATCTGTTTTTAAGCGTAGTACTCCTATATGTCAGCATTGAGCCTTGCTTTAAGGCATTAGCAGCAGGGCTGTGAATACTTTCTGGAGCGTGTTCCGTAATTTGGGCTGAAAAGATAAAGCTAAATGCAGGAACTGAGCAAGCTCTCGAGTTCAGATGATCCCAGCAAAACTTTTTTGTTTAGCTGCTTATTTTTGCAATACTTTTTTCCACGCACTCATTTACTTTTTTCCCCTCTTTGCCTTCCTATTTCACTTCCTAATAAATGTTGCTACGGAGACAATTTCTGTACAAATTTTGAGGCTCTGGCACAAATGTCAGCATGTGACTTGGAGGAGTGTCCAGTGATACCAGATTTTGAGAGTGAGACCTTTCTTCCTGGGTAAATAAATAGCCCTATTCCCAGTAAATAAATATCCCTCTCCCTCGGGCTGCCTCTGCTCCTCTGGGAGCCTCCTTATTTACTGATCTCGGTGTCTGTGGAGGGTTTTGCTCGCTGTGTCCCTGTTTTCCTGGGCTGTTCCCAGTGCTCCGGCACAGTGAACTCTGCCAGGGAGACTCTGAGCTCTTACTTCCAGAAAACAGCTCCCATCCTTAGTCCAACGGAGCAGGGAATGGGGCAGGAACAAGCCGTGGGGCCGGGCAGGACGTGTCCCCAGCAGTCCGTGTCCCCAGTGCAGAGCTGCAGCTCCTGGGATTCGCCCGAGGAGCACCGCGTTTGTCACTTACTCATCCCCAGCTGCTGCTTTTCCTCTGGTTTTGTAAATTTATATGGAGCCGTGAGGGTTTTGCTTAGAGATGCACGTAAATTAGCATTTTAGAGCTCCAGTACCAAGCTGTTATAAATGGTGACAGTTAATGTGGTGCAGAACTTCACAAAAAAGACTAAAGATGTTTCTATTTCGGGTAAAAGTGTCTACTGAATTGGAGATGAGGCTGGGTTGAATTTGCAGGTGCTGACTTGAAAAAAGCGCCAGGATGGGGGGAGGAAACGGGCTCCAAATACGTGCGGGTGCCCATTTCTTAAATGTGACTGTTGGGGGGGAAATAACAAAACGTGATTGGAAAAAACTGTATTTTCCCCGTTTCTTGGCATGACCCGTTGGTATTAATAGAAGGTGAGATTGCCGTTCGGAGCGAGCTGTACACAGATGAATGTTACTTGAAAGAAAAAGCAGCGTCACATCTGCGCTGGGCTATTCTTGGGCGTGCGGCAGCACCGGGTCCCTCCACGCCGTTACCGGCTTCATTCGCTGGCTTAAGAAACCTTCTGTTTCAGCTAAAAATAATTCCTAGATAACGGCCGTTTTGCATATGCTGCACTTTTCAGTACTGAAACAAGCCGAGTTTAACGATAATGCGACTCCGTCACTTCTCGTTTTGTCCTTTGAAGAGGCTGCCCTGTTGGGTACAGAAATCATGCAAAAATGCCAAGGTTCAGGGCTCTCGTAGCAGCCAGTTGTAACTGCAGCAGATGGCGTCGAGCAGGGCGTTATTTTACGGTGTGAGTTTATGGTTTGGTTACATTTTAGTGTTTTTTTGGCAGAAACCTGTTGCATGCAGCACAATTCTAGTGTGAGCAGTGCTGGGTTGAGGCGGGTCGAGCGCCCTGCTTCGCTTTGTGCCCCGTTTGTGCTGTGCCAACGGGCCATAAAATGCCATAAAACACCATCGGATACCCGGGCTGTGCTGTTTGTGCCCGGCCTGGGCTAGGAAAGGCTCCTGCTCCACAGCCGATAGGGCTCACGGTGGCCAAATCAGCACCGGGTATTTTTAGACTGGGACACTGGGACACTCGTCCTTCCGGTGCCGCGCAGCTCCGGTTCGGGGCTCCTGGCACTCGGGAGAGCCCGGCGCTCGGATTCCCCCCTTGCTGCTCCGGGACACGTCTCCTCTCGCTGCGTTTCCAGCGCTGCCCGTAGCGGAGGCCAGGGAAAACCACCCAAACGCCTCCGGGAAGCAGCGAGCGCCTTCCCAGCAGCCCGGAAGAAATTCCAAGTGCCGTTCGCTCCGCGGCATCCGCTGGAGCCGCCGCGACCACCCAGCCCCGAGGTGGTGGCCGAGCTGGGAGCCTCGGTGTGCGCCAGCGCTCCGGCCTCCATCCCGTGCCGAGTCCAGAGCCGCGCCGCACGCCGCTGCGAGCCGTGAAATCTCTGCATGGAATTGGAATCCCTGACGGAAAGGACGAGCGTGCTACCTGGTGACCCGAGCTGTGCTCTCCTTGGTGCCGGGTCACCGGCCTCAAAGAAATGAGGCCCGAGCGCTGCCAGCGGAACGCGACCCGCGGGAGCAGGTCCGTTCCGAGCCCGGATCAATCCGGAGCCGGGTCAGCTCCTCCAGCAAGAGCGTCCTGGCCCCACATCGAAAGGCAGCGGCCACCAGCCCCTGTCCTCAGACAGCCGGGGCTGCCCGTCACGTCGCTATAGGGTGTAGGGTGTGTATATACGTGTGTACATACACACACGCATATACACGTGGCTATAGGGCAGTGCTCTGCTAGCTCCCGTCCTGCCCTCGGCGCTCCGCGCAGCGATCCCTGCGCCCCGTTTGCCGGGTCTCTGGAACGCCGGGAGCGGCCGCGGGCGGCGCGGCGGTGCCTGATCCTCCTGTCTCCCTCCGAGCAGCACATCGCCATCCCGAGGCCCGACCGCCCGGCCGAGCTGCGCACGTTCACCTTCTATCTCTCCAACATCGGCAAGGACAGTCCCCAGGGGAGCTTCGACTGCATCCAGCAGTACGTGTCGAGGTGAGTGGCAGCCCAAACGGAGCCTTTTATTTGATTTTAGTTTTGCTACTTCTGTAGCATCTTCACTCACCAACTCGAGCAAACTCTAGAGCATGTTCTTTAGTTCTTTCTTTTTTTTCTAATCGCTCTGCACACTTGGCTAAGGAGGTATTTGCAGAAGAGTCTGTTCACCTGTCCCAGCTTCTTTCTATCTTGCACGTTTAGAGGAGACAGTCTCCGTTATTGGCCAGCCATGGCCCTGTCCCTGTTTGCAGTGCCGGGACGCTCTCTTCCATGCTTTTCTTTCTTGCAGCAATGGCAACATCCACCTGGACTGCCTCGGGAGCATACAGGACAAGATCACCGTGTGCGCTACGGACGACTCCTACCAGAAGGCGAGGCAGAGCATGGCGCAGGCGGAGGAGGAGACGCGCAGCCGCAGCGCCATCGTCATCAAGCCGGGGGGCAGATACGTGGGTAAGCGGCGGCGTCGTTTGGAGGGGCAGCGTGGAGCAGGTCTGGCTGCAGCTCGTGGTGCTGCTGTCCCCGCGCTGGGTGTCCCCTTGGCCCTCGGCTTGGCTCTGTTCTGCAGGGCCGCTCCTTAGCGGGTGAATTTCGTATTTGTCCCCTGGGGCCATTATGTGTGTCCTGCTGAGGCACCGGCGCTGTCCCACGTCGGGCGAGCGGCGCTCGGGACGGTCACAGCAGCATCTGGAAGCAGGTGGGAACAGGCTGTGTTAATCAGCTGCCTGCAGCCCCCGGGATATCGAGGAGGAACCAGAAATGTGATAAGGAGCAGCGGGCTCCGCGAGGAGCCTGTGCACACCCAGCGTTGGGCTCGGCTCCCTGCTTGCCTCGCTCCGGTCGCGGCCCCGAACGCGGTGTTCACCACAGAGCAGCGTTTCCCCAGAGCAGCACTGGGGTTTTCCTTGGAGCCAGCGGCTTTTTCCGCAGCCCGTGTGCTCTGGTAGGCAGTTGCTTCTCGGAGCATGTCTGTGATGAGAAGGGTGAGTTGCAAAACGTAGAGCTGCCCCTGACTCATTGTTTTATCAGCCAAGTGCTCAAAGCGAAGAAATAAGATAGTAATCAGGAAGGAAATGCATTGATTTCCTGTAGACTAGAAGATTATTTTGTTTAGCTCGTATTTGAGAACATTACTGTAAGTGGATGAAGTTGTTGGGCTTATGAGAGGGAGAGAGGGGAAAAAAAAAGATGATCAGAGCAAATTGCTTCCCAGAATGATACAACAAAACTTCGGTCTTAAAATACCCTCACTGAAATGTTCCCTACTCTGAAATGGAGGTGCAGCCCTGTAAAACGCCCGTGGTTTTCCCCGTGCTCTCGCTGCACGCTCTGGCCGCAGCCCGAGGTGGAAATGTCCCAGTGTGTTTTTGCTGTTCATGACCTGGCAGGAGCCAAGGCAGTTCTAGAAAGCTTACGAATCTTCTCGTGTCCTGTTTCTGGAAACGCGGTGCCGGCGAGCTCAGTTCTGGGATGGTTCATGTGGGAACTGTTGTTTTTCTCCCTCTCGCCGTAACTCGGCCCTGCCGATGAGGGGTCAGACTTACTTGCATCAAGCTGATGTGTAATAGGAACCTAGGGGCTCTGGTTATGCAACCTCCATTTCAGTAAAACAAACATTGCAGACCATCACCGGCGTCTTTAGATGACTCAGTTGAAAACACTGCTTCCCAGCCGTGGAGAACTGCCATGCTGAAAGAAAACGCCAAAAAAATCTTGCACTAAGACACAAATCCTGCAGTGCTCTATGTGCCTAGGGAAGGTTGCTGAGATGAGCCGAGGTGACTGCTCGTTGCATCTCCATGCACCTGCACCCTGGCACCTCTGAGCAGTTCTGACCCGCACCCTGGCACCTCTGAGCAGTTCTGACCCGCACCCTGGCACCTCTGAGCAGTTCTGACCCGCACCTTGGCACCTCTGAGCAGTTCTGACCTGCTGTTTTTCTCTTGGCAGTTGCTGGCAGGGACCTGGCGTTGTCTGTGCTGTAGTAAGTGACAAAGTGGGACTTTGAGGACTCTAGTCATTCTTTTTGCTTTTTAATAGTAGTAGGAGGAATGAGTTCTGGAGTAACGGAGCCAAAAGGGCGAATGGCATTTGGGATGGAGTTGCAGCAGCTCGTAGGGATGATGTGAGTTTTTAGGCCGGTTGGTGCCTTCCCAAGCGAGCGCAGATGCAATGGGAGGGTGACGCGGTCGTCGCTGCAGTGCAGAAGGGGTTAGTCGTTAGCGTGGCCAGCACACTAATGAATAGATTAACGTATGGGCCGGCCCGGTCCGTCCTGTGCGGCCGGCGGGGGAAGGGACGTGACCAGCCCCATAAAGTTGCTATTGTTCCAAAAGCAGAAACATCTGCGGGAGCCGCCGTTTCGCTGAGCTCAGCAGCAGGGAGCAGCTCGTTGACTGCTCCGGGTCCTTCCACTCCATATTTCGACTCTTCTGCATAATAATGCAGAGTTTTCCTCTCGTTGGGAGGGGGGAAAAATGGCTAGATTAACTATGGGGATACGTGCACTTGTGGTGAATAGAAAGCGGGCGAACAAAGAGCGCTTTATGCAGGCTTGGAGCCAGCAATGCTCCGGTCCGCAGTGCTCGGTGTTGCTGTTTGCTAGTGACAAGCTTGTCCCAAATCATCAAATTCCCGGGTGGTTCCTCGCTCCGGCTGTGCTCCGGGACACAATCCCAGGTTGTGTTTGTCTTCCCTTGTATCTCAGGTGCTCCGCGGTGACCTCTCCTATGTGCTGCCACCCCCTGGCCCTTGCAAGGTGGCTGCTGCTCTTCACTCTTCTCATCTCATTTTAGGCAAAAAAGTTCAGGTGCGTAAACCTGCACCGGGAGCTTCCGATGCCGTTCCGTCCAGGAAGCGCCCGACGCCCGTCAACCTCGCCAGCGCAATCAAGAGAGGCAATAGCGCCATTTCCCAGAGACCCTTCAAAGACAGGGTTGTGCACTTACTGGCACTAAAGCCTTATAAGAAACCTGAACTTATTCTCAGATTGCAGAAGGATGGACTTTCTCAGCAGGACAAGGATTTGCTGGACAACCTTCTGCAACAGGTTTGTACTCCGATGGAGGCAACAGTTTAGTTTACCTAAACTAAGGAAGTGTCTTCTGGGAACAGTAGTAAATTGCTTATTAGTAACGTGTGTATGTCACAGCTGCAGCCTATTTCTTTTTTTCTTTAAAGGGCATGCCAAACAAGTTACAATCTGGTACTAATTTTTTAAGAGATAGTGGAAGGTTCTCCGTGTTTATACTCACCTCATCTTGGGTGCACGCGACTGGGTTCAGCTCACCAGATAAGTCACATAAGAGGAATGCTTCTGGCTATTCTGGAGAGCTCTTTGAAATATTATAACCTGTAAATCTATTGCATTTTCATTAATGTGGACATAAACACGCTGGCTTTAGCAGTGTTGCTGGTGAGGTGTGAGGATCGTGCAGCTCCCTCTAAACACACAGTTTGTGTGTTGGGAATGGGATCCCTCCCTGGCCGGATCGGGGCTTTACCCTTCGAGCCACGTTGAAGGTGCCATTTCAGACACTGCAGTAAATGCCTTTATTGCTTTCACAGTGTAAAACCTATCGTGGATGTTTATTTAAATGCTGCCGCTGTCCTCCTTTTGTATTGGAATTCTTTTTTTTATTCCTTTCTATGACTGAGAAGAATGAGGATTTAGTTTGGACAAGGGCACAGGCCAGATCGTATTGAAAACGGAATTAACTGCTGGCATTGCTCACTCTCTGCTTGGATATCAATCCTCTAGCTCCATTCCCTTAATTTTCCAGCACTGCTAGAATTATTCTGAGCACTTTTTGAATGCTATAAATATGTCAAATCCTGGAAATGCTGTTTTGGGTAATCATCTTTTATTGGTGCTGTTGCAACCCGCAGCAGCCTGGCACTGCGGTCGGTAGCGTCTCCAGCGTCAGCCGGATTGGGGTAAATGCTGATTTGGCTGTAAATATCTTGCTTGTAAACTTATCTCCTTTCAGCACTACCAGGGCTCCCATCCACAAGCAGGCACAGATAAGCTAAAAATTACAGGCTGTATTAAAGCTCCATGTCTAAATATGTCTAGGTGTGGGTTTCCTGGTGCTCCCGCATCTCTTGCAGGACTCGCTGTTCCCGCTGGCCTTTTTGCCTCGTTTTGCAAGGTTTCTATTTCGGGAGGCCCGGGGTGGAGCTTGCAGAGTCGCACACAGCAGAGCAGGGAGGCAGCGGCCCCGGTGCAGGGAGCAGACGGGGGTATTGCCGGGCTGCAGCCGGAGGGGAGAGCAGCCCCGCGCCGGGAAACGCGACCCGGCCCCGCTTGCGTCCCCGGGGCCCGCGCGCTGGCGTTCCTACGTGTAAAACACAGCTCAAATTCTTCTTGTGTTTTGGCTCAGGATTTTGGAAAGCTGACAGAACCGAAAGGAAAAACAAAGTGTTCGTCATGTAAACTGATAACTTGTGCTTTTTTATTTTTTGCTTATTGGGAGTGCTTTGCCGTAATTACTACTCGAGCTTTCTGCTTTCAAATTTGTAGATTTACAATATTGGGTGAAATGCTCTGTAAAGCAAAAGCAGAGGAATTAACAGCATCTTCAGTTAATTCAAGATTATTTTCACTGCTTCATTTGCTTTTCTGAGGATATCTTCCAGCTGTGTGGATAACACCAATTCATAAATGCAACCGTCTCCTGAATGGAAGAGCATTAATCCTTAAGCAGCATCTCCACTGACTGAATAAAAGCATCCTCCAGTTTCAAGTGTAATATTAATATAATGGTCAAGCCGAGGGGCTGAAACTGAATCTGAGCCTCCGCTCGTGACCTTCCCAGTGGTCAGCACAGCTGTGAGCATCGTGCTTGGCACTTGTGCCTCAGTTTCCCTCTCTATAATGTGGATTCAGTGCTTGGTTTTGTCCAAGCCCGGTGGTTCCTTCCAGATTCCGAGTCCTCTGCAATCACCAAGCAAAGGTTGACTGAGGCTGCACAGAATTCGTCACAGTTTAGTTACTGCATTCAGCAGAGCTTTCTGATTTGTATTAACATTGTGTTTTTCATATGAGTAACCTTCAGCAAGAGGTTAAAATTTCAGTCAGGCTGTGGAAATACTGATTAAAGGGATAACTCCTAACAAGCTGTTTCCATTCCCGTACAATTCTGCTGGTTCCAGCAGTGTTTCCACGTAGGCTCCGTCCCGAGTTTTATGGGGAAAAACTCCACATGATAGAGTTGGATAAAGCGCAGCAAAGCTGCCCGCGCGTCCGTGCTGAGCTGGCTGCAGCACGTGAGATAGGTGGGAGCAGTTAACTGCAAACCCTGCATTACCAACTGGTGAGCACAGGTTTTGCTCTGTGAGTCCCCAGGTACATCAGATTGACGAGATGTTCTCTCTGCTGATTCTCCAGAAAGCATCTTTCCTATTCTGTTTTATTTGTTCATGAGGAGCCCTCGTCTGGCAGTGGTTAACCAGGCTGGCCCCAATTAAGTTCCCCTCTTGGCTGATAAATTGCATCATTTTAGCTCTCGGGCAGGCTGGCTAAGTGGGCTGCTGCTCCCCATAGGGTCACTTGCCAGGTATTTCCATAAACTCCCATTGTGCCATTCCAGGCTATGCATCCGTGCTGAATAATCTCTTTACATATGTGACTTGCTTCCCAGGAAATTTGCATACGCTTTGCAAATTAATATTAAACTACTTATATTGACAAGTAAGGCAAAGGCGTAGTTTTATAAATGTTTTGGAAACAAATCATTTAGTATTTACTTGTTCACTGACACCACTAACTACAACTAAGTCTGCTGAAACTTTGCCAACATCTTAGATAGTCTTTAGAGAAAGTGCCCGAGTTGCATCCTGACTGTTTTTGCAAATTGTTTTTGTTCCAGGTGGCAAATCTGAGCGCCAAGGACAGCACTTTCACACTGAAAGACACTGTGTACAAGGAAGTGCAGAAGGACTGGCCTGGCTACTCTGAAGGAGATCAGCAGTTGCTGAAGAGGATCCTTGTGCGGTGATTATTCCATTTCTGCAGTATCATTTAGCGCTTGACAATATCGGGCCAGGTCAGCTGCTCTAGATCAGAGCAGCAGAAGTCAGTTGGGCTTTAGTAAACTGGAATTACTTTACCATAAAGTCTGGCTGTCGTCCAGGCAAGTGCAGAAAGTGACGGAATTTGGAAATATCAAAGAGGATGCAGCCTTCAGTCTCTATATGTTCTTAAATTACTAGGTTGCAGCAGATTTAATATGTTATAGCAAAAGCTACACAAGAATGTGGATGGGGAGAAAAATGTTGCTATTAAAAGCCAGCAGTGGTTTAGAATCCTGGAAGAGGAATGGATTAAGGCAAATATATCCAGTTCCACTCTCCATTGAAAGTCTCCTTCCCTTTTTCCGTATCTCCCCGTACGCGGCTTCCTGTACAGACCGCCTCGGTTTTGTTAAGGCAGCAAGAGAGAAATGACTCTGCAGTCGTGTCCCCTCGCTGCCATGGTCCCTCGTTGTCCTGCTCAGCTCCTTCTGTGTCCTGCTCACGTGCATTCTCCTGTTCTTTGAGCTCTCTTTTTGGAGACTTTGCCACCTAATTTCTGTAAATGCTGTTATTTGGATGCCTTTTATTTTCCCTTTTCTATTCATCCTCTCTGTGTTGCAAGTTCTGTCAGGTATCACAGTCAGATCCCCTGCAAGACTGAGGCTGGGTTGTAGAAAGGGATGCACGAATGTGGTTGAAAAAGCACAGCAGAGTTTAGTTCTGCAGAACTCCAATTTGAACCGTTTTGGGTGATTTGAAAGCACAGCTGGCTCCAAGACGAGGCTGCGTTAAACCAGTGAGATTTTACACTTGGTGTTCTGCAGTACTAAAGGAAGATCCGACTGGGGTAACTAATTTACACGGCCTTGATCTTGAATGGTAATTAAACAGCGAAGTAAAGTGCCATGTAATCTTTTTGGCTTCCACAAAAGTTAACTTCTCCCTGCAGAAAGCAATGTTTACTGCTTTTCTAGAATTGTGGCATTCAGTTATGCTGCAGGTCTAAAAATAGACCTTGGAAAGGATGTATTCAACTGTACAAACAAAGACCCACTCAGCCAATGCAGGTAATGAGGCTACAAAATGGAAAAAACATGTAGGGTTGAAGGCAGCAGAAAACCACTCGCAAACAG
Organism: Tinamus major; assembly: GCA_032466555.1. Classification (NCBI taxonomy): domain Eukaryota; kingdom Metazoa; phylum Chordata; class Aves; order Tinamiformes; family Tinamidae; genus Tinamus; species Tinamus major. Next base: position 973,004 of record JASSRY010000042.1, on the reverse strand, counting down.
GGCCCGGGCAGCCGTGGAGCTTTGGGCACTCGCTGCCGGCGTCGTCGCCGGATCCGCACGGATCCTGAGCGTCCCTTCTGTTTCCAGGCCCCGTTGCCGCTTGATGGTTGAACAGTTGCAATAATGAACACATCTCAGAGCCGTTTCTACGCACTAATGTTGGCTGGGTCTAACCTGGTTGCTTTTTTTCCCCCTTCTTTCACCACTGTTCGAAGCCTTTCCGCTGTTCCAAGAGCTACTGAACTGACAGTAGCAAACTTTCATTTACTGCATTTTTTTAAATTTTATTCTATAATTAACACGTGAGGAGAGGTGGTAGTAGAGCTACTTGCTATGGTGTTTATGGAATATCCCTGTTCCCAAGTCAATCCATTGCTATCGAGATTGCTCTAAATAAAATGAACACAAGCAATAGCCTAAGCCCGAAGGACAGTCAGGCTGTGGCATCCAAACACTGCTGCACTACAGCCGGTGGGTCAGGTTGGAAGAAAATCTTGCAAAGATCTCTCTGAAATCATCTTCCCAATGTCTGGAAAAAATAGAGGCATGTGCTGGAAGCCGATTGTAGCCTTGGAAGCAGGAGGGGGATGTCGGTGGTTCAGCCGGTGCAGCTGGTGGCAAAGGGACGGCCGAGCTCGTTGATTAAAACCTCCACCCCGTCCCCCAGCCCGGCAGCTGCAGCCGGGCGGCTTCGGAGACGGGCTCCCTGGCTCCCAGTCCCAGGGCAAAGCCAGGGCTCTCCCAAACTTTGCTCCGAGAGCTGCAGCGCCCCGCTGGGGAGCGGGGATACCCGGCGGGAATGGGAATTATCACCCTGGCGTGAAATCGGTTCCGCCGCCGCCTCGCTCGCTCAGCTGCGTTTGGAATCCCGGCTCTTGCTTGCTCGGGATCCGAGTAACCCCGTGCTCTCCCGTTGCAGGAAGCTGTGTCAGCCGCAGAACAGCGGCGCGTTCCACGCCGAGGCGCCCTCGCTGAGCCCGCCGAAGGAGCCCGTCAACTCCAGCTCCCCGCCGCAGGTGGGTGTCCCCGGCTGCAGCTCCTGCCCTCCGGCGCGGGCAGCTCCACGAGTGTCTCCCGTTTCGTTTTTCCCCCAAGTTAGGGCCTGTTCTAGGGTTCCTGCAGCTCTGTTTCTCCTCTGGATTCAGTTCAGCAGCGGAGTATGGGGAGGCTCTCCCACAACGTGCTCTCAGGTTTCATTTTAAGGCGTACATTTTAAAAAGTACCTATAATTCCTTTGGGCAAATGGGAGCTTGTGTTTTACTCGCTACCAATAATTGAGTGGAAAGAAGCAGTAATAAGCAGCTCCCAAACACAGCTGAGTTATTAAAAACCTTGACCTTTTGCAGTCTAATTGCTGTGACGGATCAGGGGCAGGTTGGTCTGCTCTTTGATTTGTTGAGATGCCAGTGCGTGAGGCTGTGAAAAGCACCATTTCTGGTCACTGGATATCCTGGAGATGTGTCCTCTTACTGGTGACTCGGCCTGCTGCCACCTTCCTAAGACTCATGCTTTTCAGGTGGCCTCTCATATAATGTTAGACAGCTGTTGAAAATCTTTCAGAGGCAGAAGAAACTCATAGCTAAACATTTTATTTGCAAACATTTGTGCGAATAAGCTGGAAATATTTTTATTTTTGGCTTTTTCTTCTTCAGTACAGCCTGTCCCCGAGAGAGCTAGCAGAGCACTTTCTCTTGGAAGCAGCTTTTCTCGGTCCAGCTCTGCAGAGCTGATGCTGTTGCTCTCTGGTGGCAGTAGCTGTTGTTCAGTGGTGATAAACCACGGAAGATCTGTGTGTTAAGCAGAGCCTGTCCTTGTTTTTCTGTCTCAGTGTCTTTTTGTTCAGGCGTTTCTCGCTAGGATTGCGAAACCTTCTTCCCCTCTCCTGTGGGTCAGTCCAGACAAGTCGAGTATTTATCCTGCTCCTGCCAGTGGAATGTGTAATGCTTACTTGTCTGGACAGACGCGCGGAGGATTAGTGGCAAAGAATATTAGCAGGTAAGGAAATTATGTGCTTTCTGGCAGCAAGAGGGAAGCAATTCCCCATTGAGAACAAGAACCGTGCAACTTGTTTGCCAGGTAGCTAATTCCAAATGCTCTTCTGCAGTGGGTGTGTTGCTGGTGAATAACCAACGATCCCCTTCCTCTGAGTTAACTTGGAAAGGCTGCCAGGAGGTGAAAACCGTCTTGCTTCTGGCTTTACATATTTCTGAAAGACGTGAGAGGCTGTAGGGATGTTTTGGTCGCTGTGATTACATGTTAGTTCATCAAAACCTTGGGCCGTTGATTCCCTGGGATCTAGAAAAGGGTAGTCAAAGAGCAGCAACTGAGCAAGGGGTAGAGGTGTTGCCAGCAGCGCTTCTGTTGTGGCTGCAAACCACAGACAGCTGCTTGTTGCAGGGGTCATTTGTTGATGCTACATAAAATGTAGCTGCAGTTTCTGTTTAGAGAAAGGATGCTGTTCTGGTGGTTGCTGTCCCAGGAGAGGACAAGGATTTGATAGCCTTAAATGCAAATTGTTTGGGAAAAAGAGATCAGGAATGAAAGCAAGAAAGCAGTTGGTGGAGTAATTCCCGAGAAGCCCGTGGCAGAGCAGCAAGGAGCTGAAGCTGCTGCCGATGGGATTTGATGGCTTCAAGTCAAGGTGGGTATAGACAGTAGCTTAGATCCAGGACCTGCACTCAGGCAAGCGCTCCCTCCTCTTGGAGACACGGACACGGCTTGGACACGGCTCGGAGCCCGTCCTCGGGACCCCGGCCCGTCCTCGGGACCCGCGCGGGGCGAGGAGGGACCCGGCGCTGCCACAACTGCACTTTTATGACGGAACAAAAGTTCCTTTTGCAGGCGCGTTGCAGCCCTGCCGGAGACAGTAAAGAAAATAATGCAACATCCAAAGGAAATATCCAAAACTATCACTTGTCTTCCGCTGGGCACTAAATAATCTTTCCTCAGATGTTGTGCTGCCAGGCCGGCGCACACCGCCGTGCTGATAGCTGTCCAAGGTAATTTCAGCTGCCTCAAACTGGATCGAGCCTGACGGCCATAGCGTTTTGGCTGCCTGGAGGCTGGGATCTTTCAGGGTAACTTCCCCTGAGCTGAGCTTAGCCTGTAGACACGCACCTACATTTAGAAAACGGGCATGCAGAGCTTTCTTCTCCAAGGCTTCCCTGTGGCTGCCCAGGTAGGGCTGATCACCCACATGGAAACCTCTGCTCTCTTTTCTCTTTTCCGCTTAAGGAATGTTAAAGTTCTGCTGGACCATGAGAAATGGCATGGAAAGCTGCTCCTCGTGTTCTTTCATGCCTTAAAGGCTGGGCATTTGCACAAATGAGTTTCTCCCCAGTTCCAGGAAACATACCCCTTGAGAAGGGCAAGGAGTGTGGTGCAAGGGTAAAGTTGTTGGCCACAGAGTTGGTGACAATTAGTTGGGAATAAAATGCAGAACTTGGGGATCCCTCTGCACAACAGAGGCCCGAGCGCGTCACTCCTCCGCACCTCGGACAGACTTCTGCACCCGTGGGTGTTCTGCAAATACGGGAGAGAGGATGGGTGTTTTCATGGGGGTTTGTTCTCTGCTAATAGTTGGAAGCAGCAGGGAGGAGAAGGAGGATGAAGCTTTACATTTAAAGGGTTAAACTGGGGAAAAAAAAGCTCAAAGAGGTCAGATGTGTTGCATGGTTTGCACAGGAATAGTGCAGAAGATTAAAAAAAAAAATTACTTATCTGACTTGTGGGTTTCTGTAAGCAGCCCCAGCACTTGCCCTGGGCTCCCTGGCGGCTCTCGGGGTTTCGGGGGGTGGTTAGGGCTGGGTTGTCACCCGTGGGGTCCCACCGGGGCATCCGCGAGCCGCCTCGGAGCGGGGATTTGGCAGGTCCTTTATTTCTAGCAGGGCTCTCTCTGTGTCGACGCTCCCGCACCTCCATCTAGCGGCGGCCGCGTGCGGAGCGCGTGTCCTCCCGGCTCCCAGCACGCTCCTAAGTGGTTGTTCTTTTGGTTTTCTCGTTCCCTTTTGTCCTCTCCCAGAAACGCTCCCAGCCCCTGGAGTTCATCGACCCGCTCGCCAACAAGAAGCCGCGGATTTCGCACCTGGCCCATCGCACGCAGCCCACCTTCAACGGGAAGCTGAGCGCGGCCAACGGCAGGGACGCGGGCGCCGCGGCCGCGCCGCCCGCCGACGCCGTGAGCTCCAGCTCCGGCCTCGCGGCCCCGGAGCTGCCGCGGCCGCACGATCCCCTCGCGGACGTCAGCAACGACCCGGCTCACAACGGCAGGGACTGCGAGAGCGCGGCGCCCGCCGACAGGCTGGGCCACCCCCTGCCCACAGACTGTGCCCAGACCAGCAAACACAACTGCAGCTCCTACGTAAAGAGCAAGAAGAAATCCAAAAAGCACAAAGACAAGGAGAAAGAGAGGAAGGAGAAGAAGGGCGAAGAGAAGTGCAAAGAGGAGAAACAGGACTGTGAAGTAATAAAAAATGCTGACTTAGTTAGTGTTCCCCAGGATGTGGCAGGTATGTAAGCTCTGAAGCATCCTCCCAGGCGGTGTGTGCTAAGAGAATAGCGGTGTCAGCTGCGTGTTGCTTGTGCTCAAAACCCTGCTGAGGACAGAGGCTGCCTGTGTCGTTCCACAGAACGAAATAATATTGTTGTCCCTACCTGCAAATTGACAAATGGTTCCTCTCTAAAAAGAGGATATCAAGTTTTCCCTCTTTAACCTTTTATGCTGCTTGGAACTACCTGAGATCATGCCATGTTTCTCCTTGTTAAATTAAAAGCCTTGTTAGTGTATGGGGATGAGTAACAGACATCAGGATCCATTGGTGGAGTGAAAAAAATGATGCTTCTTGATTGCCTCCTGCTCTTGTGCCTGTGGTTGGTGCTGGGATGGTTCTTGTATTGATTTTTAACTCGGTAATGAAAACTGAGTCACAAAAGCTTTTAATATCGGATGCAAAAGAAACGATAGACAAGTCTTAGATAAAACACTAGTGGAGCCAGCTACGATCTGCTCTCTTACACTGCAAGAACTTCCCCGTTGTGTCCAACCGTGAGCTTGATTTTTTTTTTTTTTTTTCCAAGGATTAACAAAATGCTTTCCATCGAGACGGTGCATTTCCAAGTCAGTTCTGTGTGCTCTTAGAAACTAGAGGAGAGAATATATGTTGGCTAGCCCGCCCCGTTCCCGTGCCAGTGCCTGCTGCTTTCCTGTTCTCTGCGGGTGCATTAGGCCTTCTTAAAATTCTCCCAAGCAGTGGGACTTCCTGCGCTGGCTCCAGCAGCACTGCAGTCTGGAGCTCCTGCTCTATCACATCCATCTTCTTTTCCTTTGCCCCATTATTCCTCTTGTTCACTAAACCCCTCCTCAGGCTGCTGTATGAAAACCACCCAAATTTGGCTCAAAAAAGTAATTTGCAAGTGCAGCTGACCCCTCCAGCCCTTGCGAGAGGAGCGGGGCTGCCTCTCCATCGCCTCTGCCTTATATTTTACTTGTTCTCCAGTCATTTTTAGCCAGGGCTGTAGTTGTGATCACTATAAACAGGGAATTTTGAGGTGCTGCAGACCAGCATTCTGAAAAACCAGATCCTTTTTCTTCTTTGAGCTTGCTTTTGTGTGAGGGTTTTGCCCGTTTTTGCGTTGCTCTCCCCTCTCTTGCGTCCCGATCCATAGCAGATACGGATAGTTACGCGTAACATGCGCTCTGCCAACACCTCTTGCTTAATAGCAGCTGTTGGGGCTTCTTTTCTTGCCCGGCGCTGGTGATTTATCCCCTTTTCCCCGTTGCTCTCCTAACCCGGTGCCCGTTCGCTGTCGGTAGCGGCAGCGGGATCCGCTCCGGCCGCGCGAGGGAGCGGATGCTCCGGGCCGGGGAGGCCGCGTAAACAGGATGTGGTCGGGCTGCTCGGGGCCCGCGCGGCCGTCCCGGAGCCGCCGGAGCCGCTCCGCATCCCGCTGCGTGCGGCAGCGTCGGCTCCTTCCGCTCCGGCTCATCCGCACCCGCCGGCAGATCCCACGGCTGCTCCCGGGAGGTCTGGCCAGGCCACGAAGGGACCTCTGGGGACAGTTGGCAGACAGTAGGTGGCACTCACAGGCAAAATAAATCTTCTTTTCTTGCTTCTCCCTCTCCCCGGGGCTCTTCCTTAGCCCTGCTCCATGTCTTGCACTGGAGCACCCAGGTGAGGAGGCAAGGAGAAGTGTCACCAACACGTGCAGCAGGAGCTCGCGCTGCTCGGAACGCTGCTCTGTTCTTCCCTTCTGGTCAGGAAAGCCTTTCTGAGTACATTTGGAGAGAATTGGATATTTTTAAAGGTATAATTAGGTTATTGCTTTAGGTGCCAGTTAGTGCTTTGACGTTTCCTGCTCCCTGCAGTTTCCCATGGGGAGGGTTAGACAGACCCTTCCCGCGGGGTCTGCGGGTGACCGAGGCAGCACCCGCTCTGCAGACTCACACCAAGGCACTGAACCACTATATATATATATATATTTTTTTTTTTTTAATGTAAAAGAGATGAGTTAAATTCTTCAAACCTTCTCTGTTTGCCTCTGATTTTTGCTGTCTTTTCATAGATTTCCAATTAGGCCTTTCAGTAAAATACACCCTCCATGGATAGAGTCCTTTTTCAGAATTTATCCAACTTTTTTCCTTCCTCCAAATTAGTAATTCAATATATGGCTTAGGTTGAGGATGGAGGCTGTCCTGGGCTCGCCCATTCCTTCTGAAGTCTTCATTCCCTTCATCTGAAGTCCTAAATATTCTCAGTTGAACCTCCCCTGGGTTAGATTTCCTTGACTTCTCAGAGCACTTGGATTCCTCTGCAGGGCCAGGGGCTGTGCAAGGAGGAGTTGTGTGCCTTGCAGATCTCGTCTCCTATAGGAACCTGTAGTTTGAAAATGCTAAACTATATGGTAAGAAACTACAGAATCAGGGCAGGGGAAGGTGCACCTTGCTCTGATTTGTTCTGCTCATCTGGACCCATAAATTTCCTTTGTGGTTTAGTGTTGATATCTGTGTTCTCCTTCCCTGCAGGTGCTATTCATAAACCGATTCCACTAGGCTGTTTTGCTGCTCATGGCATTGGCTAATGTTGATATTGTTTTGTTGACAGGCAAATATTAGCAAAGCCTTGAAGTTTCAGTCACCTCATAACATTGTATCTTCTGTTTTTGATCAACGCAAAGCAAAACAGAAATTCTTTAGAATGCAGCAAACTATTTTGGAGATGGGTTTATGAGTTTGCAGTTTATTTGCCTATAGCTATAAGGTTTAGGAATGTTTCTAAACAAGTGTTTATTTTTCAGGTTTAAATGGAACATGCAATAACTCTAGTGTACCAACATCGACTTCAGAAATGCCAGATTATTTATTGTAAGTTGCTCGATTACTGCTCATATTTATCAGTTTATCATTTGGGGATCAGGCTCCTAGCTATTGAGCACTCTGTACTAGTGATTCTGCTGTACCTGTTACTTGAAAAAAAAAACTTTGCAAGATGAGTTTTAAAAAAACCAAAAAGGTGAATCTGATCTTAGGAATATTTTCTGAAACTAAACGTAGGATCTGATCTGTTCCTTCCCTTCTTACGGAGTTCAAGGTTACCTTCCTATAAACAAGTTGCCCGAGTGCCTTAGGAAACTCCATATCTGAGGAGGGTTGGAAAGTAGTAAACATGTCCATGTTGCCCATAGACTAAGAGGAAATGATCTGCTTTAGTGTTATTAAATATGGTGACGGGTGGCGGTCCCTGCCCGCGTCGCAGCCCGGCGTTCCGTGCTCCGGCTCCGCTCCGCAGG
>JASSRY010000042.1:954442-965119 GCA_032466555.1 Tinamus major | reverse complement strand
TATTAAATATGGTGACGGGTGGCGGTCCCTGCCCGCGTCGCAGCCCGGCGTTCCGTGCTCCGGCTCCGCTCCGCAGGCCGCTCGCTGCTCGGGGCCGTGCAGGGTTTGCTGTGGGTACAGGGCTCTGGCTTTGCTGCTCTCGGCCATTCCAAGGCTGCTCGGAGCTGGTGCCGTTCAGAAGCAGGAGGGTGGCTCGTGTTTCTGCAGCACCGGTTGTGCCGGCCGGATCCGTCCTGCAGAGAGATCCCCGCTCCGGCTCCCGAGCGCTCGGGCTGCTTGCGGCACCGTTTGGACAATCCCAGTGTTTTGGTGCTCGGCTCCTTAAAGGGGAGGGTTGTCACTGCTCTGGTGGCCGTGGTGACACCTCGTACTGCTGAGGACAACTGCCCTCTGCGCTCAGGTGCTCTGCTACTCCGGCCCCTAGCAGGAATTCAGAGGTCTTGAGGGCCAGAGCTGCCTTAACTTAAGGCAGTGATAGTTTTTCTCTGATTAACTTGATAGCTAAGCCGGACTATGTGTGTTCTTGCACGTAGCTATCGCTGTTGCTGACAGTAAGGAGGTAAATTAGAGGGGTCACCTGCGGAAAGCTGAGTGTTGCCGTCGGAGAGGACTCGCTGCTGGGCTTTCTGTGAAGTGTCAGGTTTAATAGGCTTTTGTAGAGCTGAAGAACTTCCCAGAGGCCTCGGAGGCACATCTGTTAGCCATGAGCTCTTGGTGTTTGTTCGATTCCTGCTGGGTATCTTTGGAAAGGAGCAGGGAGCGATTCAGTCTATTCAGCATGGTTTCTTACCCTGCACTTGCCACGTAATCGTCCTGTGAGCATTTTGCAGCGATAGCCGAGTGTTTTTGTGTTCCTTCCCTTTAAGCACTCCTAGCACTGGAAGCATCGTATTCCTGCTGTTCCAAGGTCTGGCACGGACGCAGAACTCCATGTTCTGCGGACAGCAGAGAGTGGAAAAGCTGTAGCAGCGCTATCTGAGCGTCCTCCTCCGCCCTCGGCCGCTCACGTGCTTTGCTGTACCTGCATATTCCATCCTGCCCCGCAGAGATGGGAAATTCTGGAAGCAAACACTGCCTTGTTTTGCCTAGAGGTCAAGGCTGTAATCCTGACACTTATCTCATTGCTACCATAATGAAATCCTGAGACTGTATTAGCTTCAAAATCAGTCACCTGATTTTGTCCCCCTGTTTTTGGCACTTCAATCATCTTGCTGCCTGGAGAGAAGAGTTAATTCTAAACTGATTAACTGAATTATTTTCCCTCTAGAAAATATGCAGCCATTTCCTCTTTGGAGCAGCGTCAGAGTTACAAAAATGACTTCAACGCAGAATACAATGAGTACAGAGACTTGCACGCCCGGATAGAGAGGATAACTGGACGCTTCACGCAGCTAGACTCCCAGCTGAAACAACTCTTGCAGGGCTCTGAAGAATACAAGGTATCAAATTTATATCTGTCTTTCAAACCCGGGTTCTGCAAGCGGCATCGCTGCCGTTTGTGGCTGTTCAGCGGCTCGTTCCGCCGGCCTCGCCGCAGCCCCCGTGTCCGGCGTCGGAACGTGCCGCCCGCGCGCGGGAACGCGCGTCCGGCTCGCGGCTCCGAGGCCTGTTCTTAGAGCAGCCCCGTGGTCTTTGGTTTGCGAGCTGGAGCGCACATCATGGGACTTGTTGACAAGGAAAGGCCTCACTGAGACAATTGGCCTCCTTAGCCAAAAGCTGCTGGAAGCCATTAGTGTATCCCAGCCAGCAAACTCATATTCGCACATATGGTAGCGTATCGGGGCTGGACGGGGAGTTAGTGCAGGGTCATCTGTTTCTCTTGAATCTTTGATCTTAATAATGTAGCATTATTCAACTTGTCAGACTGATTTTTTTTAAGAGCTTTAACTATTCATTATCGCGAGAAAATAATCTCGTTGAGTACAATAAACAGCTCTTTACAGAGCACCTATTGTAGCAGCTCCGCTTCCTCCCTTGAATATCCTTCTTTTTCTGGGAAATCTTGTGATTCCTCCCTCAATTATTTTTACAGTCCAAGCAAAATTAATCAGTGAAGGTGTCAGGTACCCTGTCAATCCGAGTGGCTGCTGCAGTGGGACAAGTGCCAGGGAATCGCGTTGGGGCTCGTGTTGTAGCGGTCCCATCTCCCACGACAAGAGGTGGAGGGAGTCGGTTTGAATCCGAACTCGGGCAAAACGTGGAAATGAAGCCCTCAGTAAATGCTGAGCTGCTACAGTGGGTTGCAGAACTACTGGCTGTTGTGAAAATAACTTGTTATCTTTTGCCTTTTAGACGATCCATGATCAAATTTTACAGGAATATCGGAAAATTAAAAAGGTAAGTAAACATATTTGGCTGCGAGGAAGGCTTTGGGGAAGTGTCTGTAGTGGCGGAAGAAGTGGGTAGTTTGCCAAGTGGAAAAAAATAAATCCAGAACTTTCTGAGGAGATCTCAAGTTTACTCAGCTAGAGCTCGCCTGGAAAGGGGTCCCCGGTCACGGGGAGCAGATGCTGCTCTGCTACTGTTGAACGTGTTTGTGTCCATGGCACGTTAGCAAAAGAATGGATACGTTAAATTAGTGTTTGTCGAGCAAGATCGCAGCTTGCATTTGGAATGGGCAGGCTGAGAGGTAACGGCATCCTCTGCCCGGGGGATGTTTGGGAGCATTTGAGCTTGACCTTGGACCGGGGCTTTGGGGCCCGTTGTCCCGTGGGCCGGGGTCCCACAGGGCTTTCCTGGCAGCCCTGGGTGTCTAGAGCTGACGTTTGTGCCTGGAGGGATTTGGGGCTGGATCCCAATCCCGACGGGATCCCTGCACCAGGCGCTGTTGGATTGTTTCTAGTGGCCCGTGCACGGGGCCCTGCTGTCCTGGAGGGGTTTGGGAGCTCCCTGGAGCGTTCCCGTGTGTCGCAAGCCCCGCTCTGTTTCTCAGACTTGCACAACGCGGTGCTGGCGCGGGGCGAAGGGCAGGGGGACGGGGCTGCCGCGTTCGGGTCCCCCCGCGCGTGTCCCTGCCTCGAGGGGAAGGAGGGAAAGGAGGGATCTGCCTCCTTGGGCTGTGCCAACAGAGCAGCTCCGAGCTGGAGCCGCGGGAACGTCCTCGTGCTCCGGGGTCAGGGATGTCACCGAGTCCCAGGAATCGCCTCCTGTCACCGCGTTTCTTTTCTCTTTACAGACTAACCCCAATTACAGCCAAGAGAAGAACCGCTGCGAATACCTCCACAACAAACTGGCCCACATTAAAAAACTCATAGCAGAGTATGACCAACAGCAGTTTTAGCTGGCGCTGATCTGGACTGGTAGGGCAGAAACAAAGTCACCTGGATGTTACGTTCCCTTTCCTACAGCTAGCTTCCTTTCGGAGACGAGCATTAATCCCTCGTGCTTGGAAGAACTCGGGGATCGCTTCCGAAGCCGCCGCGCCAGCGCCGGAGCCAGGTAGCAGCCCCGCGCCTGGTGTGATCCTCTCCAGCTTTAGCCTCTCGGAATGTCGGGATGCACCAAGTGAAAAGCCGCTTGTTTGAAGCCAGCGTTTGACATTGAGGGAAAACTTAACGCGAAAGGAGCTCCCAAAGGTTCAGAATCGGTAGTTTTCATGGATGAAAGTTTGGCATGAAGTATAATTACCCCTGACCCGGCCCCACGGGGTTGCAAATTGTCCTTCAAATGGTGAGGAACTGGAATGCTGCTAGGTTACCTCCTCCTCCGGCACCTGCGACTGTTCCTATGCTCCTGCGCTCCCCACGGCCCCGCGTAAACACCCCCGGGCCCCGCGCCCTCCTCCTGCCCTCGTCACCTCCGCCCGTGTCCCGCGAGGCGCTCGAGGACGGGGACGGCCCGGGAATCCGCGCGTCGGGAAGCGGCAGGGGCCTCTCCGGCACGCGCGGTCCCGGCCGCTCGCGCTCCCTGCGCGTCCCGATGCTGGGAAGACTGAGACCTGTCTGTCTTTGACTTTTATAATTTTATACCAAGGCAGCCAATTTTATTAATTGCTGATGAGACTATGGTCTATTTTTGTATAAAAAGAAAAAAAAAAGCATCTTTTTTCTAAAACTGTGCCTCCCTTTTCCTTTTAGGCCAAGTGTTTGAGAACCTTTCCTGTCTTACAATTGCAGTATTACTAAAGCTCGTTGGATAGTTACCAGAGAAGTTATTTTATTACCTGTAAAGGCCCCTGAGGAAGGCTGGGGGTGGGGGGCGATGCTTTCTTGTTCTGTTTTGTGCATTTCCAAAGAAGCTGCAGCAGAAAATTCCCGTTCTCGGAGCAGGCGCCTGGGCTCGGGACGGTCAGGTAGCGTTTTCCACGCGGGTCGCTCCCGCTGTCGGGCTTCATCCCGCCGGCTTCTCCTTGCGGTCTGTCTTCTCCGTTCGTTTGGGACTCGAAGGGAACACTTCAGAGCGCGGCCAGGGCGCGAGGAACACGCCAAAAAGCACAAAGGTGCCCTTGAACTCTGCGATTTCTTTCTCTTTCTCCCCAATCCCACCTAATCCCGGCAGCCTCGGCGGTGTCCCCGGATTGCGGCGCGGAGGAGCCTGCGGTGTCCCTGTGCCGGGAGCCTTTCCCCCCTTGCGCAGGGAAATGGCAGAGTTGAGGAGGGAAACGGCTCCTTTGCGAGGAATATGGCGTTTTTCCACCGGAAAACGTGGGTCCACCTGCTGTGAAAACAAAAAGCGAAAACAAAAATGACAAAAATCCCCCGTTCTGGCTAGATGGTCCCTCGCGCTCTCCCTCCGGAGCAGTTTCTCTCCCTTCCTGCCGCGTTGTCCCCAGCCCCGCGGATCTTCCCGGGATCCTGGCGCTCCCGCCGGGATCGGGGCTGGGAGGCGCGCGGGGCCCTGCGGCTCTGCCAGGGACAGGAGGCGCCGGCGGCCGCGGGAAGGGGAGACGCTCCGCTCCGACGCGCCCTTCCCGACGGGAAAGGCACGGGGGCTCCCGAGGGCTCCCGTCGGAGCCCGATCCCAGCGCCCTTCCTGCAGCCGCGCACTTGTCCGGCGCCGGATCCGGCGGGAGCGCCGCGCTGGGCTTGGGATCCGGAGCTGTGTCCCCGCAGGGACGGGGGACGGGGTGGCAGCAGCTCCGTCACCGCGATGGGTCAATTCTTCCATGGAAACACTTCCCTTCTCCTGGTCCTTCCCGTTTCCCATGGGGGGTTTGCCTTTTTTTTTTTTTTTTAATTATTATTATTATTATATTTTTTGGGGGGAGGGAGGGATAGAGATGGATCTCAATCTTTATACATCTGCTATAAGATATTTTTGCAAACAGAGTTGTATACAAAGATGTATTGTGTACATTTACGTGTATATTCTGGAACTTCTAAAATTTGAATATAAAACTGAAAATATTTAATGAATATCCAAACTGTGAGACCCAATTAGCATTCAACACCTTTCTGCTTCACTTTTCTTTTGGACTGTGTTAAAGAATTGTAGTCAAACCTGCCTTTTTTTTTTTCTTTTTTTTTCCTTTTTTTTTTTCTTTTTAGAGATTATGAAGCTAGGCAAATTTTGTGCTTTTTGGGTTAATAGAAACCAGTTCTAGGTGATTAAGTATGATCTTAACTTATTGATACTGTGTTTTACTTTGTAATATTGTACTGTGGATAAAACTATATTGAGCCATGGAGTTGGAGTTTACAACAGAGCTTTTCACTTTGCCAAAATGTTACAGTTTAAAGGCAGCATAGTCTTCAGCTTTCCTAATCTTTTCTTAAGAGCTAGTGTCTTTTTTGTACACTAAAAAGCTGAATGCTGATTTTGCAACATATAATAAATTCACTGTATTGGAAAACAAGCGAACAATAAGGTTGCATGTTTCTTTTCAGTGCTTCTTGCAGCAGAAAGCGCAAGGTGATAAACGCCCGGCTCGGAGGCTGCAGGCCGTAAGTTTGGAGGAGCCGAGTGCTTTGGGCTAAAGTGGCCGAGCCCAAGGTAGGAGAGCGGGAAGGGAGGGAAAAGGGGCGCTGGGAGCGACGGAGGCCGCCCCGGGCAGGCAGGGAGCAGCGCGTGTCCGGGCCGCACGGAGCGGCCGGGAATCTCCAGATTTGGGGTGTTGTGGAGGGAATGGGGTGGGACGGGGGCCCCGGCAGAGCGGCAGGGAGGGGGTCGCGGGCGCCGCTGCCCCCGGCTCCTTCCCTCCCCTCCTGCCGCCTCTGGCCCTGCCCGGGGGCTCTGCGCTGGCTCCGCGCTCCGGCCGCCCCCGGAGCCGCCGAGTGGAAAGTTACTGGCTGCTCCGGCCGTGCCAGGACCAGCCCCGCGGCGGCCGCTTCCCGCGGGAACCCAGGGCCCCCCCGGCCTCGCTGGGAAGGCCGGGAGCTGCCTCGGGCACCGCTGCTTCCCGCAGCCCCCGGGGCTTTGCTCCCGTCTCCATCCCTGCTTCTGTCCAGCCAGGATGGGGCCGCGGGGGGATGGAGCGGGACAGGGAAGCTCAGAGCGGGACAGGGAAGCTCAGAGCAGGGACACTCGGCCATTCCCGTGTGCCTGGCCGCCCCCTTCCCTCCACTCCCGGCCTTGGCGTGGGACAAGGCCAGCCCTCCCGAGGGGAGCCGGGAACATGGCAAAGGAGCCGGGAGCAGCCGCGGGGGATGCTCCCAAGCCCCTGCCTTGACTCCAGGTGCCGAGGTGCGAGCCGGGCCCCAGCGCTGGGTACCACCCGGAGCGACGTTCCCGGCTGGAGCGACATTCCCGGCCGAAGCGACGCTCCCGGCCCAGCGCCCCCGGCCCCGGGGCGGCTTCGTGGCGCGGGGCCAGCGCTGGCAGCGGGGGCGCGTGGGCCGCCCGCCCGCGCTTGGCCCATTAGTGATTCGGCACAAGGGAGCCCCGCGGGCGCTGCGGGGCCGCGTGGGAGGAGGCGAAGGCGGCGGCGGAAGGAACAATGGTGGGAGATCTGCGAGGGGCGAGAAAGGAAAAGCAGTGGAAAAATACCAGGCGCGGGCGCTGGCAGCGCTGCCCGGACCCTCCCCGCCCCAGGATTATTGTACAAAGAAATGTTATTTTTGCTGCAATAATGTGCTGAGGCAGCGGCATTCCAGCGCGGGGCTCACATTGTCCCCCCGGCGCCCTGGGGACGCCACGTGCCCTCGTGGGTGCTGAGCGCTGGGTGCTGGCTCTGCTGCCCCTGCGTCCCCCCTGCCATGGTGGCCACAGGGTGACGGTGACCAGTGAAAGGTGCTGGTGGCTGTGGTGGCACGCGGGGCTGCTGCTGTCTGCAGGGGCTGGGTGCCAGGATGCTGGTGGGTGAGGAGAGGCCAGCAAGGTGCTGGGGACCACGATGGGGACACCGGGGACACAGCGGCTGGGCGGTGCCCGTGGCCCTGGTGGGCGCAAGTCCCCATGACGGGGCTGGGGACGGCGGCTGCCCGTGGCCGCGGTGGCACCGCAGGGTGACAAGGGCCGCGGCGGCACCGTGGGAAGCGGCGGCGCAGGAAGGCGGCGGCGGGGCCGTGAATGGCCGGAAGGCGGCGGCGGGTCCCCCCCGCCCCGCTCCGTCCCGTCCCGCTCCGTCCCGTCCCGCTCCGTCCCCGGCGCCACTTCCCCTTCCCGGGTCAGAGTCGCCGCCGCTTCCCGTCCTGGCGCCGCCGGTAGGAGCCGCCGCGGCCGCTTCGCACCTGCCGGGGCCCCGACGGGGCGGGCGGCGCCGGGCGGGGGGGCCGGAGCTGCCCGGGGGCGGCGGGGCCGGTGCCCCGGGGCGGGGGGCGGGGGGGGGGGCGGCGGGGCCGGTGCCCCGGGGGGGGGGGGTCGGGGCACGGGCGGGCCCCGGGGGGGCGGGGCCATCCCCGGGGGGAACCCATAGGGGGCACCCACGGAGGGGGGGGGAACGTGGGGGGATCATGGGGGGGGCACCCACGGGTGGAATCAATGGGGGGGGCCGTAGTGGGGAGCCAAGGGGGGGCACCTATAGGGTGGGCACCCATGGGGGGGGTGCACCCATTGGGGGGGTCACCCATGGGGGGGGGACCCCGGGGGGGACATGACAGGGGCACCCATATGTGGGGGGAGGGGTGTCCCTTGAGGGGGGGCACCCACGGGGGGTCAATGGGAGGAGCGCCCGGGGGGGGGCCCATGATGGGGGGTGACACCCATGGGGTGACAACGGTGTCACCTCCCCCCCCCCTTTGTCCCCAGCAGAAGTGAGAGCGGCAGCCGGGACCCCCCTGCGTCACCGGCCCCTCCCCTCCCCCGGTGTCACCGGTGTCACCAGCAGCCCCATCCCGTGACCCCCCCTCAATAAAATGTCCCCCCCCCGCCTGTCTGCTCTGCGCTGGCACCTGGGGACACCGGGTGGCACTTGGGGACATGGGACACCCACGTCATGGGGTGGCACTTGGGATACCTGGGTGGCACTTTGGGCTGTGTGACACCCAAATGATTGGGTGGCACTTGGGGACATGGCACAGTTGGGTCCTTGGATGGCACTTGGGGACATGGGACATCCGGGTGACACCTGGGTGGCATTTCCAAGTCATTGGGTGGTGCTTAGGGACACCTGGGTGGCACTAGGGGACATTGGACATCCAGGTTCGCTGGTGGCACTTGGGGACACAGCACACCTGGGTGGCACTAGGTGACCCAGAGTCTCTTGGTGGCACTTGGGGACAGTTTGGCTGCACATGGGAGCCCTCGGGGACATGGGACACCCAGGGCTGGCAGCAGGGGACACGGGTGACACCCCGGTGGCACTTGGGGACAAACACGTGGCAGCCGCGCGGGGAGAGGCCAGCACCGTTTATTGGAGCCTGGGGACATCGCGGGTGGCACCAAGTGTCCCCAAGGGGTTGCGCAGGCCCTGGTCAAAGTCCCCTCTGTCCCCAATGTGTCCCCAGCGGTGGCATCAGGACAGGTCTACACATCCCTTATGTCACCGGTGTGTCCCCATGATGCCACCAGGCCACATCTGTGTGTCCCTTATGTCACTGACACATCCCCGTGATGTCCCCAAGCCCCACCTGCGTGTCCCTTATGTCACTGATGTGTCCCCACAATGTCACCAGGCCACATCCATCCCCTCTTTATGTCACCAAGATGCCCCCGCGATGTCACCAGGCTGTGTCCGCATGTCCCTTATGTCACCAGCACATCTCCACGATGTCACCAGGCCATGTCTGTGTGTCCCTCATATCACCGATGTGTCCCCATGATGTCACCAGGCTGTGTCCTCGTGTCCCTTATGTCACCAATGTGTCCCCACAATGTCACCAGGCCACATCTGTACATCTTTTATGTCACCAACGTGTCCCTGTGATGTCACCAGGCCACATCTGCACGTCCCTTATGTCACCGGCGTGTCCCCGTGATGTCACCAAGCTGTGTCTGCATGTCCCTTACTCCATCGACGTGTCCCCGCGATGTCACCAAGCCGTGTCTGTGTATTCTTTATGTCACCGGTGTGCCTCCATGATGTCACCAGGCCACATCCATGTGTCCCTTATGTCACCGGTGTGTCCCCGCGACGTCCCCAGGCCGCAGCCGCGCGTCCCCTCTGTCACCGCGGTGTCCCCGGTGCCGGTGACGTCCCCGGGGCCCTCAGCGGGTCCCCTCCTGCGCCCGGCGCAGCCGCTCCTTGAGCTCCCGCATCTGCCGCCGCTGCGGGGACAGGGACACGGGGACATGGGGACACGGGGACGGGGACATGGGGACAGGGACATGGGGACATGGGGACACGAGGACCCGGGGACAGGGACACGGGGACATGGGGACACGGAGACAGCGACATGGGGACACAAGGAGGGGGACATGGGGACAGGGACATGGGGACACAGGGAGGGGGACAGGGACACGGGGACATGGGGACACGGGGAGGGGGACATTGGGACATGGAGACAGGGACATGGGGACATGGACATGGGGACACAGGGAGGGGGACAGGGGGAGGGGGCCATGGGGACACAGGGCGGGGAACAGGGACACGGGACATGGTGATGGGGACACGGGGACAGGGACATGGGGACACAGGGACATGGGGAGGGGGACATGGGGACACAGGACATGGGGATGGGGACACGGGGACACGGCCCCCAGGTGTCCCCTCCTGACCTGGGCTCGGAGAGAGGGAGGGGACACTGGGGACAGCACTGGGGACACTGGGGGTGGCACTGGGGACACTTGGAACAGGATTGGGGACATTGGGGATGGCCCTGGGGACAGTGCTGGGGGCACTGGGATGGCCTTGGGGACATTGGGATGGTCCCAGGGACACCGGGGATGGCCCTGGGGACATTGGGTGGCCCTGGGGACACCGGGGTGACACCGGGGTGACACCGGGGTGACACGGGGGTGACACGGGGGACACCGGGGCCGCTGCTCTCACCCGCTCGGGGTTGTCCGGGGGGAAGATCTCCCGCTGCGGAAGGAGGGGGCGTCACCGGGGGGGGGACAAGGGGCCCCGGCGTCCGGGTGTCCCCATCCCCCCTCCAACAAGAGGCCCCGGCGTCCGGGCACAACCCCCATCCCCCAGTGCCCAAGTGTCCCCGTCCCCCTGTCCCTGTCACCTTCCTGCGCTCCACGAGGGGCCCCGGTGTCCCCATCCTCCCTGTCCCCCTGGTGTCCCCGATGTCCCTATTCCCCTGTCCCCGTCACCTTCCTGTGCTCCAGGAGGGGCCCCTGTCCCCCCGTCCCTCCTGTCCCCCCGGTGTCCCCATCCCCCTGTCCCCCCGTCTCTGTCCCCTGTCCCCCCGTCCC
>JASSRY010000042.1:909671-937791 GCA_032466555.1 Tinamus major | reverse complement strand
AGGGATGTGGAGGGCAGGGACACGGCGGGAGGGGAGGGAGGCTGGCGCGGGGACAAAGGATGCGAGGACACACACGAGGGACACTGGGGCACACAAGGGGATGCAAAAATAGGGGGTAAAAGGCAAAACGGGGGGGCAAAAGGCATGGAGAGGACCGGGACAGGGATAGAGGGGGCACAGGGGGCATGGATGTAGGGGGAGGGAGAGACTCGGTGATTTGGGTCACGGGAACAGACAGGGGACACCGCTATGGGGGACATGGGCAGGGGGACATCGGTGCTGCACAGGCCTGTCTGTGCTCCTGTGCCGCTCTGCACAGGCGTGCGCACATGCACACACACATAGTCATGCACACATACATGCATGCACACAGATGCACAAGCCTGCATGTGCATGCACATATGTGCATGTTAATACACACACACCTTGCATGGAGACCACGACCAGAGCCTGGGGGTGCAGGAGACCCCCGGGACGCCCCGCGGGTGCCTCCACGAGGGGCCTCGTCCTGCCCGCGGTGCCGTCCCCGCTGCAGCCGGGGTGCACAGCGACCCCCCCCGCCGTCAATAAAGCGTGTGAGCGAGTTACTGCCAGAGACTGAGCGCCCTGCGGGCTCCGGAGCGCCGTGGTGGGGAGGGGGGACGGTCTGCGGTGGCGCCCCGACGCCGGGGTGAGGGGCGCGCGTGGGACGGCGGCAGCGCCGGGTCCCCGCTCGCCGCGGCCTCGAGCCGCCGGTTGGCGGCGGGGGGGCAGCGGATGGCGGCAAGAGCGGCGCCGTGACCCAAAAAAGCCGCCACGGAGCCGCCCGCGCCGTCCCCAACCCCGGCCCGCCCCGACGGCGCCCGCGGGGCCCCGCGCGCCGCTCCGCTTCCCGCCCGCGGAGAGCTGGAAACAGCCGCGCACGGGAGCGGGCACGCGCGTGTGCATGCAGGAGCACGCGCGTGTGCATGCCGGAGCATGCGTGTGTGCATGCAGGAGCACGCGTGTGTGCATGCAGCAGCGCACGTGTGTGCATGCATGCAGGCTGGAGCGCACGTGTGCAAGGGAGCGCACACATGTGCGTGCATGCAGGAGTGCTTGTGTGCATGCAGATGCACATGCGTGCAGGGATGGGTGCATGTAGCACATGCGGGTGCATGCATGGCCCTGTGGTGCATGCACGTGAGCGCGCACGCGGCAGGGTTCATGAATGCGTCCGTGCGCATCCAGGCATGCAGGAGTGTGTGGCGATGGAAGCAATGCCTGCACGTGTGCAGCCGTGCAGCCCCCTGCACCACATGCTGTCCCTGCAGTGTCCCAAACGGGAGAACATCCCCTGGGGTGGCCAAGGAGGGCGCAGTGGTGGCCAGGGTCACTTCCTAACAGGCCGGGCACAGAGCCGCTCGGTGCTTCCCTCACTGGCCTGCAGATGTCATTGGCGCCATCTGTGTGTCGAGCTGTCCCCAGTGCTCGAGGCCATGCGCCAGCCCCAGCCAAAACTCGGTCATCTGGGGCCTTGGGGGCTGCTGGGACCAGCTGGGTGTCATTGTCCCTCCAGGATGGGGACCCTAAGCGTGGGTGCAGGAGGGGGTGTCCCTGCTGTGGCCCCCATGCTCCGACCTGTCCCCCGCGGAGCCTCGGGGTCTCACTAACCCTCGTTTGCAGCTCAGGCCCCGGACACTGGAGCCACTGCCCGTCCAGGCACCCCCAGCTGTGGGGACAGCCAAATTGAAACCGGGGGCCGCAGTGACCGCGTTCCCGGCCCCCTCCCACCCCGGCTACGCCCCGGCACCGCAGGGATCCGCCTGTTCCTCTTCCCACCGGCACAGACGCGGCCGGAGCAGCGCGGGGCCATGGGGCGCCCGGCCGCCCCGCTGCTGCTGCTGCTGCTATTGCTGCTGCTCTGCGCTGCCACCGCCGGCGCTGCCACCGCCAGCACCGACACCTCCACCCGCACCGGCGCCGCGGCCCCTCCAGCGTCCTGCTTCAACATCCCGCCGGGCAATGGCACCACCTTGGACCTGACCAACCGCACGTCCTCCTGCCCTGAGCTCGACTGGGCGCCCTTCGCCACGTGGCGCGTCGTGTGCCTGGGCCACAACGGCATCGCGGCGCTGGCGGCGGCGGCACGCGCCGGCGAGGCCCTCGAGCAGCTCGACCTGTCGCACAACAGGCTGCGGCGGCTGCCGGCCGCCTTCCTGAGCCGGGCGCCGCGGCTGCGCCAGCTCTTCCTGCAGCACAACGAGCTGCTCGAGCTGCCGCCCGGCTTCTTCTCGGGCGCGCCGGCGCTGCAGACCCTGTACCTGGACGGCAACCCGCTGCGCGCGCTGCCCGCGCTGCCCGCCGGCCTGCGCCGGCTGCGGCTGCCGTGCCGCTGCGCGCTGCTGCGCGCCTGCGCCTGCCGCGCGCCCAACTGCACGGCGCCCGCCTGCCTCTGCCGCGACGACAGCGCCGACACGGACCGCAACGGCACCGAGTTCCAGCGGCTGCACTGCGGCGGCGGCGGCGTCGCGGGCGCCGTGGGCGCCGGGGTGGCCGCGGCGCTGCTGGTGCTGGCGGCGGTGGCCGGCGCCGCGGTGCTGCGGAGGCGGCGCCGCGCCGCGGTGTCGGGCAGCCGGGCCAAGCGGGACCCCGCGGGCGCCACGGCGCAGCCCCGGTACGTGAGCCGCGCGGCCGAGCCCCCCGGCGCCTGCGCGGCGCCCGACTACGAGAACGTCTTCGTGAGCCCCGCGGGCGCCGCGCCGCGGCCCAGCTGGACGCCGGCGCAGGGCAGGTGCGTGACGCGCTGGGGCGCCGTGTCCCGTCCTGTGCTGTGCCAGCCCTTCCCACCCCACGCCATCCCCTGCTGTGCTTTGTTGTCCCATCCTGTGCTGGTTCCGCTGCTTCCCTTCCCTACCCGTCCCGTGCCATCCCGTCCTGTGCCAGGCTGTCCCATTTCAGGCTGTGAAGTCTCATTGCATCCCAGTGTGTGCCATGTCATCCAACCTATCCCATCCAACCTATCCCATCCCATCTCATCCATTCATCATCCATCCCATCTCACCCAACCTATCCCATCCAACCTATCCCATCCCATCCCATCCATTCATCATCCATCCCATCCCATCCAACCTATCCCATCCCATCTCATCCATTCATCATCCATCCCATCTCACCCAACCTATCCCATCCCATCCAACCTATCCATCCCATCCCATCCAACCTATCCCATCCCATCCCACCTCATCCCATCCAACCTATCCATCCCATCCCATCCAACCTATCCATCCCATCCCATCCAACCTATCCCATCCCATCCCATCCCATCCCATCCTTCATCATCCATCCATCCCACACCACCCCACCCCACCCACCCAATTCCAACCATCCATCTCATCCAATTCTATCCATCCATCCCTCCACATCCACCCCAGATCCACCCCCAGACCGGACTTGGGGCACTTTCCCACCATCCCCAACCCACCACCCCCTCCCCATCCCACGTGCTCCGCAGGGTCGGAGCTGCGTCCATGCAGGCACCAGGACCCCACATGTCCCACGTGTCCCACGACGCCCCCAGCCCGCAGACGCCACCAGACGACGACTATTTCCTGGAGAGCGAGGGCAGCGGCGGGGAGCAGCCCATCTACGCCAACGCGCCAGGCCCCGGTGGCAGCGACGACGACGTCTACATCGTGCCCGACAAGTGAGGGGCGCCCGGCCATTCCGCAGCAAACAGGGCGATTTGGGTTTTTTTTTCCCCTTTTTTATTTTTTGCAATTAAAGCAAAAGCCCGTTGCACTTCCTGCCTGCTGGGGAGAAGCTCGGGCACTTCCCGCCCCGAGCAAGGGCCACTTCTGCCCGGGCTTTCCCTGCACGTGGCCGCCGGTGCCCCGGGCCGCCCCGCGCCGCAGGGCTCCTTCCGACCCGGCTCCGGGGGCTGCGGCCGCGGGCGCTTCCTGCCGGGGCCTCCGTGGAGGCCGGGCCCCCGCCGGCCCCGGCTGCCGGTTTCCTCTTCCCCTTCTGGCGCAACAGCCCCGTGGCCGCCGCGGTCCCGACGGGCAGCAGTGGGGTGGGGGAGTCCTTCCCCAGGCTGCATCCGTGCAGCCCTTCCCAAGCTGCATCCCTTCCCAAGCTGTATCCATGCATCCCCTCCCAAGCTGTATCTGTGCATCCCTTCCCAAGCTTCATTCCTTCCCAAGCTGTATCCATGTATCCCTTCCCAAGCTGCATCCCCTCCCAAGCTGTATCCGTGCATCCCCTCCCAAGCTGTGTCCGTGCATCCCTTCCCAAGCTGCATCCCTTCCCAAGCTGTATCCATGTATCCCTTCCCAAGCTGTATCTATGCATCCCTTCCCAAGCTGTATTCATGTATCCCTTCCCAAGCTGCATCCCTTCCCAAGCTGTATCCATGCATCCCTTCCCAAGCTGCATCCCTTCCCAAGCTGTATCCGTGCATCCCTTCCCAAGCTGCGTCCATGCATCCCTTCCCAAGCTCTATCCATGTATCCCTTCCCAAGCTGCATCCCTTCCCAAGCTGCATCCCTTCCCAAGCTCTATCCATGCATCCCTTCCTGCACGTCGTCCGTGCGTCAGTCCCCAGGCCGTGTTGGCTGCCCTGGCACGTGCAGGGTGGCAGCGCCCGGGCAGAGCCGCCTTCGTTATCTCCTCGCGATACCCAGGGTGTGATAAAGGCAGCGGGGAGGCTGCACACGGGAAACCCGGAGGAGCAGCAGGACCGGGAGGTGCCGGGCGCGTTCCCGGATCCCGCGGAGCTCCCCGGTGTCCCCAGAGGCTCCCGACACCGGTGTCCCCGGGGCAGAGCTCCCCGACGGGCACATCCACGGGCCACGTTCCTGCTCCCGGCCGGCCCCAGGAGCCGCTCGGTCATCCCGGCCGGAGACACCTGGAGCTTGGGAGCTTCCGACTCGCCGGCCCCAGGGTCAGGGCCGAGCTTGGAGCTGCACCGAGGCCAGCGGCGGCTCAAAGGTCCCTGGGCCGAGTGCCTGGGCATTACTCAGCACCTGCCCGAGCGCCAGGGCCTCCGGAACGTTCGGCTGGAGCGGCCTGGCCCACCGAGGAACCCCATTCCCAGCACCCCATAACTCCCAAGGACTGACACAATGCTCAGTTTTATAGAAATATATAAAATACAAACGGAAAATAACAACACTCCCATTCCCAACGAGGTGTTTTCCCAGCCATAAAATACAATAAATTAGCAAATAAATAAGAGGACTGCATAAATAAGTGTCTAGCGGAGAGGTGCTGGACTGCCAGGTAGGCTGAGGCCACCGGTCCCGCGCAGCGGCGGCTCTCCCGGGTGGGAAGACCAGACCCCACTCGGGCAATAAAATAAAAATAATGGGGGGGAAAGAAAGAATAAAAATAACAAGGGGCGAAGAAGTCCCTGCTTCCTGCGGAGGGTTCCCTGCATGCCAGGGAGGGATCCCTGCATCCCGTAGCGGCATTTTCTGCATCCCAGGGAGGGTTTCCCTGCATCCTGCCGAGGGTTTTTTGGCGGCGCGGCGGCACCCGTCAGGCGCAGTGGCACTTGGTGACCAGCATGTCCTCGAAGACGGTGGAGACGAGGCGGCCCTGGGCGTCGTAGTGCATGAGCACCATGGGCTCGTAGGCGGCGGGCACGCAGCAGGGCGCCGGGGCGCCGCGGGCCAGCGCGTGCACGCGCGCCTGCACCTGCGCGTGCATGCTCGCCGCCCTGTAGTTGTGCGGGCAGGAGCCCTGGCAGAAGCGCATGTAGTAGCTCTTGGGGGCCACCACCCAGTCGGCCCAGCCGATGTCCTGGAAGGAGACCTTGAGCGAGCGCAGGCAGCACTTGCCCTCGCTCTTGCCGCACTCCTCCTCCTCCAGCCCCCGCGCTCGGCGCCGGCGGCGCCGCTCCCGCCACGGACGGGGGACGCGGGACTCCCAGGCGCCGCGGGGGGGGTCCGGGTGTCGCTGCGCTGCGGGGACAAGGGGGGGTGAGAAGTGACGCGAGGTGACGCGGAGCCCCCCCGCCACCCATCGCGCATCCCCCTCCGGGGCCGCTTCCCGCTGCCCTGGGCGCAAATCCCGGCAGCTCCGAGCGGAAACTCCTCCCTCCGCCGCTGTTCATGCCCGGTCATGTCCCCGGCGCGCGCGGCTCCCGGCCGCCCCTCCGCTCACCTGCTGCCGGTGGCCAGGACGCGGCACCCTCCGTGCGGCTCCGGTTGCGCGCGGCCTCGGCCACGCTCCGCTCGTAGCGCCGCAGCGCGCGCCGCAGCGCGGCCGGCCCCGGCATGCGGCGCCCCGCGGGGACAGCATCCCTGCGCGGACGGGCCCGGAGCGGCCGCTGGACATCCCGGAGCTGGGATGAGGGCTCCGGGCTCGCCGCCGGCGGCTGCGGCTCCGCGTCCGTCAGCAGCAGCAGCAGCAGCAGCAGCAGCAGGAGGCAGGCGGCGGCGCAGCCGTCCCGCAGCGCGCCGGGCATCGCGGCGTTGCCCAAGAGCCGCTTGCGCAAAGGCCCCGCGTGCCGCTCCTTATCGACGCCGGCTGCGCTCTGAGCGGAGGTGCCCAGAGCTGGATTTATAGGAGCGGGACTTTGCCCGCCCTCTGCCCCCCCCACTCCGTCCCCATCCTGTCCCATCCCAGCCCATCCCGGACACACACAAAAGCGGCTTGTGGGCGACACCGGCGTAAACAGTCGGCAGGACCCGTGTGGGCGCTGAGGTGGAGGGGACGTGGGGGATGTCCTGGACGTGCTCCGGTGGGATCGTTGCACTCGGGGCGGATGCTGAGTGTTTTGCATGGCAGCATCGTCCCCAAGGTGCCACGGAACTGGGAGACATTGGGATGCAGCCCCTGGCTCCTTCCCATGGCAGCACGCGGGGGATGCATGGGGGACACATTGCAGCAGGTGGCACAAAGTGCGCCACGTCCCCACGGCTCCGGTGCCAGCGTTCCCTGAGGCACCTTTGGTGACCGGCACCGCCTGCGCCCTGGGCTCCTGAAGTAACCACGGGGAAAGTTGCATCATTCCCAGGTGGCTGAAGACAGCCGGGCCGCTGGCACCGCTCCAGCCCAGCCGGGACTGCGGGAGCCTCCGGAGCAGCCGGGTGGACGTGGCCAAGCGGGAGCTCATGGGGCTCCCTGGCACCGAGCCAGGTGCCACGGGGAGGATGAACCGCGGTGCTGCAGCCTCGGCCGGGTTAAGTGGGTTCATCCTCCTCTAAGGGTTAAGTGGGTTCATCCTCCTCCACGAGTTAAGCGGGTTCATCATCCTTCCCCGCACACGGGTTCGAACCTCCTCCCTGCCGCTTCCTCCCCGGACTGCAGAGGCTGCCGGGCTCCCTGAGGCCGAGCATCCCACCCGGATGATGCTGGGGAGCATCCCGGCAGCGCCAGCCACCTCGCGGAGACCATTCCTGGCTCTGGCTCCATGGGGATCCTGGCTGCTGGATATAGGCAGAGGGAACAGGTAGGAGCTAGACCCACTTCTTGGAAGAGCTCCTGGAAGTTCCCTTCCATGCTACAGCATCCACACAGCCCTTCCTGACCTGCCTCCATGCATCCCATTCCAGCCTGCATCCATGCATCCATCCCTGGAATACATCTCCGCATCCCTTCCCAGCCTGCATCCATGCATCCGTCCCTGGAATACATCTCCGCATCCCTTCCCAGGCTGCATCCCCCGCATGGTGGGGCCAGGACCCACTCCAAGAAGCCAGGGGCAAACACGGTGTCTGCACCCACCCCATCCAGGCTGGGCCACCCCCCAGCACCGCACAAGGTGCCAGCACCCATGGGGACCTCGGTGCCAGCTGGGTCCATGTGACACCCCCCCTGAGTCCCCAGCCTCGTGTGTCCCCGCGGAGCAGGAAGAGGCCCAGGCGCCTCCGCGCGCTCCGGTTTGGCAATGTCCCTGCTCCGGGCAGGCGCTCGCGGTTGCTACCCCGAGTGACGCGCTGTCGCTCGCTTGCGGAGCAGCAAAGCTCGCTGAAGCCGGATGTTTTCTTCCGAAAGGCGCCAGTTACTGAAGCTGGAGATTTATGGTCCAGCAAGGGCCATAAAACCTGTTGCATTCTAATAGCAGCATTTGTGAGCGATGAGCGGCCGCTTAGGAAACCTGCCGGTGTCCTCGGCAGCCTGCGAGGTGCCTCGTCCCGCAGCGGTTTCCACAGACTCGGCCACCCATGTCCCGGGTTTCCCTCGGTCCTTGTTCTCCCATTCGGAGTGTGACGCACCTCCAGCGCAGAGCTGTTCCCTCCGCGTTTGGGAGCAGCTGTTCCAGGGCGCATCCCCGGAGCAGCGTGCGGGTCACGGCACCGCGGGCGGCCCTGCACGTGGTGGGCGCCGGGGCAGCCGGGAAGAGGAACACGGGCACGAGCCACTTCCCCATGAGACACAGAGCCAGCGCCAGCCCGAGCCAGCCTTGCAGCAGGAGCCGGCGAGCTCCGGCTGCTGCAAAAGCTGCTGCTGCAGCCCGAACCCGCGCAGAACCTCCCGCTGCTTTTCATACCCATCTCTGCCACCGAAAAGGGGGGGATTTCCCCCCTCCTGGATCCAGGTTCTTGCCATTACTGAGCAAGTGGCTTCCCAAAGGGTGCCCGGGGACGGCCCCGGTGTCCAGAGTCCTGTGGGGAAGGGAAAGGGCCAGTTACAGGGGGGACAAGGCAGGGAATATTTCCACTCGGGGCATTCCTTTCCCAAAGCGTGGGGAAGGACAGCAGGGACCACCAGCACTGGCCTCCCCTGCATCACATCCCCTCCCACAATCCGCGTCCAGCATTTTCCAGGTGCCTCCTGCCATGGCAATGAATTCACACGCTGGAATCTTTCTTGACCTTTAGACGTTTCTAAATAAAAGATAAACAAGAGAAATCAGGTGAGCAGAAAAGAGCTTTTACCCCATTGCAGCAGGCATCACGTTTCTCTTCCTCTGTTGTAAGTTTACAGCATTCACCAAAAATGAAGCATCTGTCCCACTTGGGAACTGCACTTCTGCCCTGACCTCACTCCCGGTCAAAGATTAACTCGAGTTCCCAGACTCCTTTGCCCAAATAGTGCCGGAAATTACCCAAATCCAGTCACCAAAAATAGAAACCGTGCTTGTCATGCTCTCCCTGGCCGTGCTGGGAGAGCTCCGGCACGCGATGCCGGAGGCGCAAGGAGCTCTCCGCGTGCACCACGCGCCTTCCGGGCCCCGGATGGATGTGATCGGGCACAAGGGGGACGTGACGCCTGCCCTAAATGGCATTTCCCCTTCCCTGGCCACAAAGATGCTGCAATGCCTTGAAATCATCCCCCGGCCACCCACTCGCCCTGGCAGGACCCCAGTAAGGCCTGTTGGGAGAAGCAGTTTTAGACAAGTGTTTCCATGTTGTGCTTCTCCTTCCTATGGAAGAGGGATTGCAGTTCCAACATGCCCAAACAGCCCCAGGTGCTGGGGTGCAACTAGTTTAGAGGATCCACAGTGGAAATGCTGATTTTCCACCTCCGTCTTTCGAGAAAATGCCCCGATCCCTCACACAATTCCAGGATCCACCTCTCCTCACTTCCAGGTTGCTTCTCTGCTGGCTCCTATGGGGCTGTGCAGCCTCCCGCTCCGGGCAGGCCACATCCTCCCGCTCCTACCCTCATCTGCCCCTTCCACATCCCAACCCCGATTTCCCAAAGTTATCCATAGTCCAAGCTTTCCAGGAACATTCTGCCGGAAGGTTTCTGCCTCCGCAGCCTGCATTGCTCTTTCCGAGAGCTTTCAGGTCCGCGGGCTTGGAGCCGGACCAGGCTGTGCCGGGTCCAGGCCCTTTCCCGCCTCCGGCTCCGGTCAGGAGGAGATTAGTCACCTGCGCGCGGAGCGGCGCGTGACTTGGAGCGCCCGGAGCGACGTGTGCGGCACGGGACGAGGCAGCTCCGGGTCCGCACGAGCCGGAGGAGGCCACGCTTGGGCATGTGGCACGAGTCCATGGTCCCTCCGTACCGGACAAGGGGCTCGTGCAGGACGCACGCGCCAGGAATCATTCCCTGCGCCCCGGGAGATCCTCCATCACCAGCCCAAGGAGCTGAGGGTGGAAGAGGCAGCGAACCCTGACGGGGAACCTGCCTGCTCCGCATGGGGAGATTTTGGCTTCCCGGTTGAACCGGGCTCCTTCAAGACCTGAGCCATCGCGTGCCGCCAGGAAAGGCACCGCGGCGGCTGCTCCCGACGCGGAGCAGGCAGGAAATTCCAGCCATTCTCCCGTGGCAGAGCTGCAGCTGCATTTTTCTGATTGAGGCCTGGGGAGCCCTTCGCAGGCACCATTAAAATAGAGGGTGGGTTCTCCATCACCTTCGTGTAAGGTCAGCTTTGATTTGCAAGCCGGGGGAAAATGTGGAGGGCTTGGGGGCTGCCAGATGGAGGCTGTCCAAAAATCCCACCTCATTTACCGAGGGCTTGGAGGACTCGAGCAGAAGGGGAGGAAAAGAGAGAGGGCCACAGATTCTCAGATAGACGAAGCTGCTGTAAGAAAGAAAGCAAATGCATGAAGATCTATTAGGAGCCGGGCAACTGGAGAGATCTCCTGCTGGCTTGCTGGGGCTGCGGCCAAGAAATCCAGGCGGGATGCACTACCCGCTCCGCATTGCTTCCTCGCGCGGGACCATCATCCGCTTGGGTTTCTCCCTCTGGAGCTTTCTGGTTGCAAAACGCCCTTGTCAGCAACTGGCTCGCTGAGCAGCATGACCTCATCCTGGAAACAACACCTTGTAGGAAAAGCTTATCACCTTATAAAACAAATAAAACCGAGAGTGATTTCAGCAGCGGCACGAGAGGGGCTGGCTCCGCGGCTCCCCACGGGGCGCGTGGGCTTTGCAGGGCAGGACGGTTTGTCCTCCTGCAAGGGCAGAGCAGCAGCGAGGGGGCTTTGGGGTCCAACCTCCGAACGCAGCAGCGGGTCCCACGCGGGCTCCGCTCCCCGCGGCGTCGGCAGCCGCTGCCTCCCGCAGCTCCCGGCATCGGAGGCGGCAGGAGGGCGGCAATGGCTCGGGAAGGAGCAGCCGAAGGAGGCGCTGGCTGCTGCACCCGCCTCGTTCCTCCCGCGGGACGGGAAGCGGCGCCGCGGGCGGCCCGGAGCCGGTGCCGGCTGCTTGGCAGCACCATCCGGTGGCACCGGGTCCCCGCTCGCCTCCCGCACGCTCCCTGCCCGCCCCGGCCACCGAGAGCCCCCGTGGCTTCTGCCCATCCTGGGTCCACTCGGGATCCAAGAAATCACACCGGGAAATCCGCTCCCATCCTTTCTCAAAGGCTTTGGGGAGGTCGCAAGGGGGTTTTCTCAGCCCAAAGATGGAGCCGTCCTGCAAGTGCTCCGACCTCCGCTGCGTTTGGTGGCACGGGGCAGCAGAGCCCACAGGGCTCCGTGTCCGACATCCTGGGGAAGCAGCTCCGGCTCTGCGGGGTCTTCGGCCAGCAGAAGGACAAGACCCAGCAGGGACATTTCCCCAGCAGAACCGATGGATCTGGAAAAGACAGCAGAGAGTTGGGGTTCACCAGGCAGCACAGGCTCTGCAGCACCCAGCTGTGATACACAGGCTAAACACGGGCTTTGCAGGAGGCGGTTGTGAAATGGAGGTGAAGAGGAAAACCGCAGGCAGCGACGGACGAGCTGCACGTGTTCGGCGCTCCGGTTCACCACAAAGTGTTATCGGACTCCGACACCCTGCGCGAGGCGGCACCTTCGCAGCCCACAGCGTGTCCGCGCGCCGGGGACGCTCGGAGCCCTCGCGGGTGTCATTGACCTCCCCCCGGCGGCTGCGGACACGCGGCTCCGCAGGAAGTCTAATATTACATATAGCCCCGTTGCCCTCCGCCGCACGTTCATCCGAGATGCTCATGGGAAGAGCGGAATGGGGGAGCACCCCAGGCCCTGCAGATACCTAAGAACACAGGGACAGGAGATATTATCTATTTCTTTAAGGAAATGCACCAATTCCAGCTTGGGATACACAGGGACAACTCCAGGCTCAGGAAGAAAGCGGCTCCTCAAGAGCCAGGGAGAGCTGCAGCCAACTCTCCATCTTGTGAATAACAGTAATAAATAAATAAGAAAAAAAAGCTCAGTAGAACTGACATTTTTGGCGTGAAAACTGTCACGGCGGGTTTATTAATTAGATCTTTTCACCCCTCCCTGCTGGAATTATTCAGTGTGAACAGGGTAAGGCTGCAGCGTACAAAGAGAAAGGGCTCAGGGGCTTTTGCTCACCGGAGCTTTTGGGATTATTGGTTCATTGAGACTAACGGTGCTGTCGGGCGCCTCCAAGAACCATCAGGAAAGCCTGGACACATTTGCTTGGCCTCTGTATTTTAATACTAGTAACTCATCACTGCCCAAGTGATGTTTTGGTTTAATACCATGTGTCTTTGGGCCTTACCTGTTGCAAAGAAAGGCTGTATCTTGAGGCTGCTCTCCCTCAGCTCGGGAAGCCCAGCGCACCGGAGCAAAATGTGTAACAGAGCAAAATTTCCCCATCCTCGTCTAACGAAAGCGACACGGACACCCATGGCACACAGCTGCAGTCCGACAGGATCGAGCATCTGCTCCATGCAGGAGAGATCCACGGAGCCCGTCCGCAACAGGAGGAGGGTTCCAGGGATTGGTGCAAGAGCAGGACAAACCGACTGTTATCAACCCCCTCCACCATCGTTGAATGTCATTTAAGAACACCGTGTCAGAGAGCTACAACCCTGCAAAGGGCATCTCTGAAAGCAAACCCTTGAGGACGTAAAGCACACCACGAGGCCGAGTTAAACTCTTTATTTACTTTGAAATATCAGTTTAAATTTTCAGTTACAAAGTCCAGTCTAGCAAGAGCAAGCTGAAAGTATGTTAACGGTCCTTTATTACACAGCCCTTTTGTGACCCACGGGGTTGTTTGGTTTTACAAGGCACTGCAAGAACACGCTGAGAAGAACAGAAGACCTATGGATTGGAAATCGTAGCTCCAAGAGTCCTGATGAACACGAGGCCGCCAACACCTGAGATACCCAAACGGACAAGTGTTTAATTCACCACAATTAACAAAAAGGGGGACCCCAAGGGCGGAGCGAGGCGATAACATGCAGAACCACGTCCGAACAAAGCAAATACAGTTAAAGGACGGGCAGAATAACCGTAAAGAGTTTGGCCAATCTAGCCAACAGTGACGAGCAGGTAGCAAATATTCCGCTTTCACTTTGCCAGGTCTGAATGTGTTTCAGAAAACGCTCCAGAACTCCCTTCAGCGAGTCTCTAAAGAGCATTACGTGGGTCAAGGGGACACTGAGTAAGCTCAGCAGCTTCTCCCCATGATAAAAACCCAGTTTTTCCACCCAATAGAGGGGCGAGCGGCTCCTCTGTCCCCATCA
Source organism: Tinamus major (assembly GCA_032466555.1). NCBI lineage: Eukaryota > Metazoa > Chordata > Aves > Tinamiformes > Tinamidae > Tinamus > Tinamus major. Next base: position 924,476 of record JASSRY010000042.1, on the reverse strand, counting down.
CTGCCTTGCTGCTTCCCAAACGTGAGCCCAGCCCGGGACAAGGCACTCCCTGCTCCATCCACATAAACATCTGCAGTTCAAAACCTGGTGCAACATAAACCTGAACGGGTATTTAAGTAGCACAGAGTTACTTAAGGGCAGTGTATAGCCTCATTTCCTATATCTAATTCCTATTTATTGGGAGGCATTTTGTTCTCTATGTTGCCTCAAAGTAGACCAAGCAGAAGACTCAGGTCTCAACTAATAACATAAAGAATTAACAATATTCTCAGCTTTGTTTCTACTTTGCAGGTTTGATGAAACTGTCCTTTAATCACATCAGATACTAATCAGACACAAATACAATTTTGTTAGGAAAAAAGTGCATTTTGTACTGCAAAACATTAGGGTTTCTGGTCCAAAAATAGCAAATTCATCTACACTAGTTGAAATGTGTACTTACAGTATCAATTAGAGATATTTTCAAATTTTATTTGCTAGCATGGATAAACCAAGTCTCTGCAGCTCTGAAATTCATTACAATACTATTGGATAACATATTAAAGTAAATAAAGGGGACAAGAGGAGGGAAGTTACTCTGTGAAAGTATGTTCTAAGCCTACAGATCCATTGCTAACAATTTTAATATCTGTACTGCAGGATGAATTCTGAAAATCATAATTAAAAAGATACACGATTGAACTTCCTATATCTAAATACTGGTTTCCAGTCACTTTCCAAACACCAGCACTCGCTCTCGAAGCCGCTTAGTGCCATAAATTGCATGGTTAGAGAGTTAGAAACACCCTACAAGTTAAGGAGAAACACAAGTCGCACCTAGTTAAACCATGATACAACATGGTGAAATCATTACAGCTGGTCTAGCCTAGTGCTAGCTCTTGGGTTAGTCGGGAATTCCCAATTCATCTCATTTACATATAATTATACCCTTCTTGGCTTTAGGAAGCTCTTCCTACTGCAATTCCTTGGATACATTTCATAAGAAAGCCTGCATGCAAGGTCAACGAATCACACGCTCAACCCAATGAAGATTATTCTAGTGTTCAGAGAAACTTTGCAGACTCTTAAGCTTGTACAAACCTTTCCTTAAGGAATATAACAACACCGGGAGTCTGTGCTGTCCATCTGCAAGTCCGCAGGCCTGGAAGCTCTTGGATTCTCACTCCAAGCATGTCAGGGGTGGCACAGCCTGGAATAACACCCTTTGCCACCTGATTGAGGCACTAAAAGGTTAGATATTGCCTGCAATGAGAGACACGCTGCAGTGTGAACGCTGCGTCTAAGGGAGACCGTCCAGGCGAGCAAACACGAGCACGGAGCAGGGCTTCCTACCTGACCTACCACAGGCAGTACAAGCCTAAAGGAAATGAAGGTAAAGTGACATATTAGACCAGATTAGACCCCCAGCAGAGCAGGGACAAGCTGCAATGCTTGGAGGTGGCACTGGGTGCAGCAAACACCCTTCCCCTGTCCATAAGGAGCCCAGCGACAGCCCCAGCCGAGGGGCAGGGAGCTGCATTCCCTCCACATTCCCACCTTGTCTCCCGATTTCCCTCATCGTCGGGGTGAGGGCAGAACCACCGGCCCCTTTCCTAGTCCTCAACATCCTCCTTGAACAGTCAGTTCCTCCTTGAAAAACCCTTTAAGCTGAACCGTTCCTGGCTGCAGCCCCATGTCACAACCACACTCAGCACCTCTAACCATCCTCATGACTTTTCCATCCTTTCCCACTACTACCACGTTTAAGAGGAAGCCATCCGATTGGGAAACACTCCAAACAATCACGGACTGTCCCACGTGCTCTTAGCAATCCTCACATCCTGCTCAAAAGCAGAGAATTTCTGCACAAAGGTCAGGCACAGCCCCAGCAATCTTAAGGTAGGGAAGCTCTCAAGCCCACAGGATCTTTCTCCTGGGTTTCATAAATTATGGAACATGGTAGGAGACATGGATTACTGCATCCTACCTCAGAGGAAATATCTCCTGACACCACAGTTAGCGATTTATGAAGGAGTTCAGAAGGATCTGGAGTTCCTCAAAATCCTCTGCAGCATTTAACAGCTGAAACAATTAAATTGTCATCAACAAACTTCACCCACTCATTAGCCAATCCCTACTCCAAGCTGTTGGCAAGCACGTGAAATGACATCAGACCCAGTACAGCGGAGCCTCCCTCATTCTCTCTTCTGCACAAAATATTCCCACACCCAGTTCTCAGGGAAGTGCATTATCAGATCCAAGTTTGCAGTCACAGGATTCCAGGACATTATCAGTGTTTGCATTTTATACATTGCAGCAGTAAACTAAACCTGAACTTCCTACACTTACTCACTAGCACAAGAGTTCTTGTAGTTGGCAACAGGTCTCCCAGTCAGTGCAAATTAGCAAATTCTATTTATTGATGAGCTGGAAGAGAAAGCAGATAGCAAGCGTTACACCAAACATCAGCTCTCTGAAGCTCTGCATTGTTTTTATGCCATATTTCCAAAGAAAATATGCAGCTATAGACACAATGAATAAATGATTTTAACAGAAAAAAAAATTAAAAAGTATTTAATTTAGGATGAGATTAAATAAAATTAGTTTAATGCCATTTAAAAGAGTTTCACTATACAAAATATCTCTACCACCAAGACACCCTTTACAAACACAAACTCTGATGACTAATTCTCAAGAACAAAAAAAGATTACAAAATAAATAACGTTGCCTAACAAACTGATCACACGGAAGCATCACGAAAGCAGACTAGGAGGAAACGCACAGTTTACAGCGACGCTCAAAGCAAAGTATTGCTGAAAATGAGAAATTTAACACTGACACGCAGAAGGTCAACTACTGCAGTTCTTCAACACACAGAAGTCACCGAAATCAACCCGGATTTTTCCTTCGAATGGCAGGGAGGACCAGAGACTGGCTCCTAATAGAGACGTTTATTGGTAACGGAGCACAGGACTGACCAGAGATCCGCCTCGGATATCAGAGGATGACCCGGGCGCTCAAGCCGCGACGTGAACCGGTTTTCACTCCGCGTTTACTCCATCCAACCAGCCCTTGGGGTGGCCACTCAGCACCTCAAGTCCACGGTCGCCTTCTCACCTCCCTAAACTGTGAATCTTCCCCTCCCGTTTTACTCACAACTAGAAATATCACATGTATATTAAAGAGAGTTACTGAAAATTACCTAAAACAATTGCTGAACTCAGCAGAACACATGAATTATTTCTTTTTTAGAAAGTTTAGCAGCTAAGATACACCAATGACAAAAACTTCTTACTAAATAAAGGAATAAACCTACAAGAAGATAAGTACTTTAACTATTTGCAAAAACGCGTCAATTACCAATATTTAAACAAAACATTAAATATAATAAATTACTAATCAGAAAGCCTGCCTGTCTGCTGACAATCTGACAAGTGCTACTTTATATCTGAATGCAAAGGAGAACGTTCACTTTGAAGGCAAATCCTTTTGATAGAAAGCACAGTAGTATTTTGCTTGGCAAGCCAGCAGTACATCCAAACACCCTCCAACACGGTCCCCTTCGCAAAGCCTGCATCCTCTCTCCAGAATTACAAGGAGAAATGGCATTTTCTTCTTCACTAAACTTCTACTGGAAAACAGCAAGTTAATAAGCAGCTCTCACTGAGAGATACTGTAGCAGAATCACCCGTGATTAGAAAAACTAAAATGGTATTACAAGAAGTTTCAAAATGTTGGGTTTTTAAATATATATATATATAATATTTGTAAAAGTATTAGAATCAAAGTACAGACCATCTACTTTAAGAGACTCCTTAATGAGACATCCTGGTCTTCAATTACTAATTTTATTTCTGTTCCCACTATGACATCCTCTTGCTTTCACTGTAGTTTTGTAATTTGGAACCAAATGATGCTCCTAGCGTATGGAGCTATTAGAGTCCTGCTCATAACCTGTATGCAACTTTTCCCAAATAAACTACTTGGAAAATCCACACAAGAAGCAGCGTTTCACACCCTCCCATTGGGAGGGGGCACTAAAATAGCCTGGAATACTCATTCTAGGCAAAACTCCTAGTTTAAAAAAAAAAAAAAAAAAAAAAAAAAAAAAAAAAAGGGCTGGTTTACAGAAACTGGGAACAGCTCTAAACTTAGAGTATTTGATTTGAATGAATATTCTTTAATCTACATGTTAGCATATTTATGCCTATAATAAATTCTAAGTTGCTACCTTGATTTCAGTTAAACATTACTCTTCATCTAACCTCTAACGAGAATGAAAATTTATAACTAAGGAAGTTATAAATTACTCAACCTTCACCTAAAAATAACAGCTAGCACCATGAGTCTAGGATTAAGATCTCCTGCAGAGAAAGTGGCCTTTAGCAAAGCTATTTAACCGCTAATGATTTGCTTTATACATGTACGAAACAATGTGTTTTGTACAGGAGGTATATGGTTGATTTGAGTGAGGAAGGTGGCATCAAGAGCATAATAAAAAAAGACATTTGGAAGTATTTGGCGCAAGTTAGGTTCATACTGGGTACAAAATGAACCCAAAACACATCCCTCCTATTTGCAGCTACCGGTTAGTCAGTACATTACAGAGAGCCCTACTAATATTTGGGCATTGCAGGGGGCGAGAAATCAGTGCCTAAAATATTTTTTGATTTTAGCAAAGCAATTTAGAAGACTCCTTGTCTCCAAGTACCGTTTTACAGTGGATTAAACCCACATTGTTTGAACTATTTTCAGTTATATCTTTACAACTATAATTAGGGCCCAAGAGGAAAATGGAAACAAAATGAAAGCAAACCTTTTGAAAACTAGTCATTAGAAGATAGTTTTATCAGTTCCCCACACCTGAATGCCAAATCCTCATGAGAAAACTTCCATCTGTGCTGCATTTGACTGGTCAGTAGCTGTCACTTGACTGACCCATATGCTTTGGATAAAGCAAAGCAAATATACTCCAGTCACTTCAGAAATGAGTAGTTGTGGGTGTTTAAAAGGAGAGATTTTGAATCCTTTGTTGCCTAGGCTGAAATGCACATATTTGACAAAAAAATGTCAATTTCTAGAAGTGGAATTTTCATTTTTGAAGTCTCCAATTCCCGTTCTGTACGTTTCAGACAGACTGTCTTCCCCAGTACTTCCGTAGCAGGGAAAATTTTGGAAGTGCAATACTAAAATAGCTTCTGCCCAGTTTCAGTGTTCGTGCTGGCAATTGATTTTTTCATCAGAATGCTCCAAAACATCCAGCATTTCTTCTATTATAGCCTGTAGTGCCCGACCCAGCTGTTCGGCGGTATATGGTTTTCCCAGTGGAGGTACATGAACAAAAGCAGACCTCCCACGGCTCTGGTACAAGGAAGTATAGTAAGTGAAGTCACATAGGTATCTGAAATATAAAAATAAAACTTATTTAGCAACAAGTAACAAGTACAGTGTGCAACTGCCTGGCAGGACGAACTGTATTCTTATCATTCAGCATTGCATCAACATCCTGCAATAAAACGTGATGTACAAGCCACATATTGTCAGTTGGTTAAATTGCTTTAATTTAACCTAAGACTACAAAACATTAGAAACTCTCCTCTCCCGCATGACAGTGGAGAAACGTGTGGAATTGCTGGTCCCACTGGAAAAGCACATGAACCACATGGGCCTCAGTGAGCTGAGCATGAAAAGGACATGTTCTGCATCCTGAGTCTATTTTCCCCATTGATTATCCATCCCATACCTGCCCGCATCCTTAGATATAGTGACAGTGACATCCAGTTCCAGTGCTGAGACTCTCTTGCAAACTGTGTCCATGTCAATAATGGAATCGATGCACTCGGGGCCGCCTTCGACGCAGCACTGGGAGCCTGGGCAGAAGCGGCAGTTGTCTAAGCCTTTGTAACCCACATTGTGGCCACACTTCTCCAGAGTTACAGTTGTAGCCATACCCGAAACACCTACATGGACCACCAGCTACGAGAGAAAAGAGACAAGTTAGACCAAACAAGATAGAAAACGGTGGAGAATCAAGAGCCCATCATTCCCAGTAAAATACTGCTGAGGTTGCTGCAGGAATTGCCAGTGAACTCGTGGGTGCAGCACAGAACAATTCTGCTGATTCCACTCCCTCCCCAGGCTAAGTTTCACTCACGGGAAGGTGAACGTGGCAGAATCACAGCAAAACCCACTGCTGGAAGAGCCACGGTGGCACAAACTGAGCAGCCCACACAGCCCTTTGCAGCAGCCGCTTCACACCAGTCGCTGCCAATAAAGTGACCACTCTATTCTGAGCTATAAAATTCTACAAATTCAAATGTCCTTGCAACAACAACAACAAAAATATCTAATGAGGGATTACAAGTCTAAACACACATTAAAAAATGTGACTTCACATTATGCTCATTACTGTAAGAAGGGCAGATCTCAATCACTTGTTCTGTCTTTTGTCCTCTTCGCTCTACTCACTTGTGGACTGTGCTTTTTCCATAACGCAGGAATTAGCCTTTGCACAGTCTGATATTCAACCGGGATTTCGTACACATGCAGATCCACATCATCTCGCAGTCCTAGTTTCTCCAGTTCCTAAGAAGATACGGAAATAAAATTCAAGATGAGACACAAATTCAGCAGAGGATATACATCTGAATGGCTTTTTTTTTCTGGAGAAAAAAAAAAAAAAAAAGTTTTTCTACCCTTCTACCTTTGGACAGAGAGGATTTGCTGTGGGGGACTAGTATGAGCTCATATTACGGGTTAAATAACCTTATAGCCAGCACTTGCAATGCCTTCCTACTCCCTGAGGAGCCAGGAAGAGGGAGCTATTGGACTAACATCTCTCCAAAGTTACAGAGGAAAGGGGGTTAACGCTGCTATTCTAGTTCAGCTGGTCAATACAGAAGCAAAACACTTTTCTACATCACACCCTGCACTGTCTTCAAGTCAAAAAAAGAGAGAAAACATAAAGGGGGAACCACAAAGGCATCTCCTGCACCTGTGTTAACAGCCTTCCCACAGGACCCTTTGCTTTGTTCCCACTTGTGTGCAACAAAGAAATCCACATTCAACTGACAACAGTTACCAGCAACGAACACACAAAAACAAAGGGCTGTCTACAATACTTGTAGAAATACTAACTTTTTTTTTTTTTTGGAAAGAACTAAATAATATATAAAATAGGATTGAGAGAATTCCATTCATAGTCTAATTTGCTCTCTTCCAGGGTTGCTGCGTTGAACAGCAAGTTTTCATGTTTGTTTACACATAAATAAACAACAGCTCTCACCTCTAGTTAGCAGGACTAGAAGGCAGATTGACTGCAATTCTCTACAAATATTAACAAACACTGCTCATAGGAAAAAAAAAAAAACAACAACAAAACAGAAGCAATACTGGTACACCCTCTGCAACATATTTGTTTTTATTTTTATTCTGGCAGAATCAAGAGATAGAAAACAGCTACTTCCAAAATAGAAAATGGGCTTCCCTCGCTGGCTTTCCCTACACTATCTTACACCCTGTAGTTAACTTTGCAACATTACCTTGTACCATTTTAGTGATTCAACTAATGCAGTGAACTACCACTTCTCCTGCAAGGTTGACTGCAGTCATGCCCTGAAACCATCCCGCCCAAATGAGCTGCAAACTGAACCAACTTCCTTAAAGCCTGAAAAACAAAGAGTCCGTTAAATATCTTGCACACACTTCTTTAGGGCAAGGAAAGACAGAGGGAAAAAAGGATCTTTTTTTCCCCATTCTTTTCTGGCAGAAAAGAATGCCGTTTCATTCCAACATGCACTGAAGATTCTCTAGATCCAGCATATGGTCTTGAACATCTTCCAGCTTGAACAGTGGGATAATTATGTTTTATAGGAAGGGGTAAAACTGTAGATCACTCGCTGCTTAGTTACAGAATGCAACAGCAGCAGTAAACGTGCCTCCGAGTGCACTGCCAAACAGCCTGATCTGCTCCTTTTTCTTTTCTCCTTTGCCCTCTCTGGTCCTCATTTTGCTCTGCTCCCTTCTCCCCAGCACAGTTTCAGTTACATGCTTGCTCATTTGGTACTTCAGACTTGAACAGTCTAGCCCAGAATAGGACTTCATTAGAAGGGAAACTTTCTGGACCTATCAAACCCCAACTTTCAAAACCTGCAGGAAACAATAAACCCCCATGGTCTAAAGCCTCTGAAAAAAGATGTTCTTAAGCTAAGTCCTCAGCTGAGCTTCAATGCTGTGTTTGTTTGGGAACCTTGTGCAGGTCTGCACTGGGAGGCATCTTTCCACATCAAGTGCTCTGGATGTCATCCTTGCCAGGTTTCAATGGCATCTAACTAATTATTTTTTTTCTCTAACCACAACAGTAAACTTTGAAAAATGTTACAGCTGCTTTTCAAGGCTGATAACTGATGGTGAATGGCACTAAAGCCAACAACCCCAGCTGGAACCATCCTATACCTTTGTCCTCTCCAGGAAATGCAGCAGATATATCCTCTTCATTGAAGCAACTCTGCTCTTGCCCCTCTATTGCTAAATCTGCATTTTAGTTACAATTACCAGCAGGAGCTTTTCATGAGCTGATATTCTTGCTGGGCTTTTCTCCTCCCAGATCCAGGCCAGTTGAAAAATGCAATTCTACTTATGCCAGAAGCTGCTTTAACTGCGAAGGAGCTGCATGCACAGCAAGGAACTAGCCTGAAACTCACATCCAGAAGCCACCACAATCGTCTTCCTGGGTCTCAAACAAACCCAGCAATGCTAAAACCCACCAAACTGTCAAAGGACACTTTAAAATATGCTTGAATTATTAAATTAACTCCATTGCAAGTTCTAATCCTGCAGTGAGTCAGCTCAATTTTTATGCAATTCTTAGGCTTTATTTCCCTATGAACAGAGATTATACTTGCAATTTTGTATTACGAAGTGCAGATTAGCTATTTTCCATGAAGCTTACCCTGTTTCAAATGTTATTTTTCACTAGGTTTAAAATTCTTTTAAACCAAAGACAGTTTGAACTTCGGGAGAAGAGAGCATTCAAACTTGCATGGACATACATCGACAGGTCTATGCAATCTGTAGCAAGATTTAAGATAACTAAAACATGCAGAAAAGACAAGAGACTTTCACGGACCGGCAGATAGGAGCAACAACAGTGATAAATCACTTGCTCCGGCTCCGAGGGCAAGCCTGGTATTAAAGGCTTGCTGTATTGATTAGTGTCTGGCACACACAGACACTCATTACCAGAGATGGATGCTAAGTGATGCTTCATCACATCTCCTTTACACAAACCTGCCTCGAAACGCTAGCTAGTTTATGTGCTGCATTAACCAAATAAGTAGTTTACAAATTAGAGCATTTAAATACTAGTTAGCCTCCTTAGAAAAACTGCAGAATGTTAATGGGAGGGAATTCATCATCGCTTCCCGGAGGAGCGTGAAGAGGCTGCCCAGGAGGAATTGGGGAGTTAAGAGTTTAACCAAGTGTCCCCTGCCACAGCAGCCAGGGAGCTCAGGCCAGACCGTCCCCGTGCTCCGCTCGCAGACACCCTCGACGCCGTTTTACAAGTTCTCGGCGCTCTTTTAACCAAACGCGGCGAACACGCACTGCCCTTCAATAATAAAGATGTACTCTGGCCCCCAGACAACTTATTATCCACAGGCTTGTATACCTGACAAATAGAGAAAACCCAACGTGTTTGACCCATTCCCTGACCCCGCCACAATGGGCTTCTTTGTGAGCCTTTAATATCCTTATCAGGTCTGTCTAGACACCCTGACAGCAATTGTCCTTAGTAATGCCAAACGCAACCCTGACCTCGCTCCGCGGCCTCCGGCTCGGCCAGAAACCCTCGGAGGGGACGAGCACGGGGACCAATTAGTGTCACCCTCCATGGGACACACCTGTGTGCGCCCCGGCCGCAGGGCCGCTCCGAGCGGCTTCTCCAAGGAGCCAAAAAAAGCGCAACGGGAAAGCTGGCCTCGTGGGAAACCTTGTGAAGTCTAAACGACGGGACGGGAGTAAAAGCATTAAAATCTCCAAACATTTAATCTTAGTATTATCAGAATGCGATGGCAAATATTTAAGATGCTCTACGTGTTAACCACATGTTAAAAAAAAAAAAGAAAAAACAAAAAAACCCCACTTACTTTTCAAGAAACCCAAGTAACTATACTAGAAGTTCACTGCAGACAAAGGAAAAAGACACACCGTATTCGTGTTCGATTTAGAAAGTCATATAAGACCAGGAAAAAAAAAAAAAAAGGAGTAGAAAGAAAAGAGAATTTTATCCTGAGGATGCAGGATAATAAAAGATGTAATAAACCAGAACTAGCTTAGCCCTAAAGCTAGGAAGGATTTGCAAAGATTGTTTAATTGATTTTTCTTCTATTAAAATGCAGATCACACTGTCTGGGATTCAGAAACTCAGACACGCCTTTGTGTCCCCTCCGCTCCATGCAGTCCCCTGTCTGAAACCCGCACAATGCCCCACTCGCATGTGCTCAAAGACATGCTGTTCCTTTTTGTCTGGGCTTCCCCGCGCCGAGCCGCGCCAAGGAAAGGCAAATCCTCTACCCTGCCCCAAAAGTTTAGGTTTGGAGCTAGAATCTAACACAAGCTGTTAAACAGGACTCGAAGGAAGACCGGGTTCAACACAGCAAGGCTCACGCCAACTGCACTTTTCTACTTCCAAGCACCTGCAAGGCCATACGATGAATTCGGAATTCAGGGGATTGCTCCATCCATCAGCAGCACGGCCGAGCAGCCGGTGCCCCAAGCCAAGGAAACAATATGCAATTTCTCTTTCTACAAATTAGATATTAGGTCTGTTTTCATGAGCAGCATGCGGACACTCACTACTCTCTCTGTCCCAGAAGCACGATAGCCTTTTTTGTACCTTCTCTAGAAGCAGTTTGTTTACAGCAACTGACCTGAGTGAGAACAAACCAAATCAATTAGGCGCATTGCTACATTTTAATAACATACGCTGATTTTTGTCATATGCACAGCTTGCATTTTCCCCCAAACTTAGGATGAGCAAATCCTAACTCAAATACACTCAGCTTCCAAAGGCTCACGGAGCCAAAGGTTCAGTCTTCTTGTACCAGCCAGCGCATTAGACATCCGGACATTAGTCGACTGTAATTGATTATAGTTGTGATTTAATTTAAAAGCATTCCGAAGAAGATATTAATCTCAGAGCTCTGAAGGAAAGAGAGATGTGTTAGGGAGGGGGATAGATTTAATTCCCTGGGCAACTGTACTAAAAGGTAGCCTTGCATTGCCAATAGTTTTGTCATAAACCACATCCAGAAGGGACACAAATAAGTGGGATGATGTGGCAGCACAGGCCCAAGTGCAGCTCAAGCAAGGTCCAGCTCCACAGGTTAGTCACAGAATTACAGAACGGTTCAGGTTGGAAGGGACCCCTAGAGATCACCTAGTCCAACCCCCTGCTCGAGCAGGGACACCCGGAGCACGGGACACGGGGTCAGTTGTTGTTGCTTCCTTTGGGGTCAGGGTCCTGAAATCCAGACCCAAACGGGACTGCTCTGCAATGCACTCGACCCCACAAGACTGCCACATATGATCTCATTCCAGATGTCCAGCTTAAAGGTTAACTAACTTGTCCAGATTCAAGTTAGAGTTGAGAGAAAAACATAAAGTTCCTTATGGGTTTGTTTTTGATTCTCTACAGGATATTAAGTCATGGATCATTCCAGCTTCTCTCACACTCGACTCATACAGAGTTAGCCTATGAATTCTTTACTTGCTTTAGCTATATTAACTCAGTCTCATTACATTGTACTAGTTAAAGGATTGTTTTTGTTTTCTAAGAAGTGAATAAACATTAGCCATGTCTCCATCTAGGTATCTGGAGCAAGCTGGTCTCGGGGACAAACAGCTTATAACAGACTTGCAAACCAAAATCCGTAAGGGGACGTTATCAGCCTGACTCTGTGTTTTAACCTGCAAAAATTAAGTTTTGTTACCTGAACTGCAATCCAGCTGGCATTGACAGCATGTTCTCCAAACGGACCAAACCCTGAAACAGAAGCAAAAACTCAGTGACAAAGTCATTCTTACAGGTTTGACTGCACACTGCAAAGTGCTTTGCACTTGCCTGTTTTATACTTGAAAAACAAGCCACTTCTTATAATACTCAATTCTGATTTACTTCCCACCTCAGTACGAAACAAGAGCCTTTCACAAAGGGGATTGAAGTATACACCTTTTATTGTGAAGCAAAACAGCAGCTTGCCTCCAAAGAAAACTTGTTTTCCCCATCACACAGGGGCAAGTGTATTTTTTTTCCCCCTTGACCAGGTTAGAAAAACTTATTAACAAGTTGGCTGATGTCATAGAACAACAACCATTATCGGATTTTCCATTCCTGACCGTTCCAGTCCACAACAGCTGCTTCCACAAGTACGGACAAGTCTATCTCAAATATTTCTGCTCTACTTGGAAGGTCTTCACCAAGATCTCTATTAGCATCGGTTCTGCTCCAGGAGGAGGTAAACAGCACATTGCTGACAGCCTTATAAAAACACTCACCGTGGCTAAATTTCCTAATGAATAACTTAAGAGTTAACTAGTAATCCATAACATCTTTTCCTGAGCAAGCACACAAAGGTTAGGTAATTTATCTGGGTACAACATCGATATGCTTTATTTTAAAATGTCAGAGTTACACTACGAGCCTAATGCAATTAGAAGACATAAATTTTGTCTAACTAGTGAAAGGATCCGAGAGGGACTACCAATATTATATGACACGTTAATGGAAACCTGCTATTTGCTATCAACAGCAAGCTAAGCCCGAGGCTACACTGCTCACAGCCACATAAAGAATTTGCCCAGCAGGGGCTCATCAGGAACTACACTTTTAAGGAATTCTCCCACTTTAACCCGTGCCGATATCTCCTCAAAATTAATCTTCTTAAGTTTTCCACTTAGATCAAACAGTAGGTGTGCTTTTCTATGCTCTATGGGCAAAGCTCCAATATAATTAAGATAATCAACAACCACAGCATAGACTAACAAGGCTAACAAACAAATGACTTTGCAGCTGCTTGCACAAGTCAGGGATGGACTAGGCAACTTTCTGGAAACAAATAATCACAAGTCTCCATGTCTCCTTCCTAAGGAAACGGTAATTGTCATATTAAAAAGAATATCTAGAGCATCTCTTTCTAACAGCTTCACCTACAAAGGAAGTTCACTGGAAGGGTGAAATTCTACAGGTGTCCAAACACGTGGCACAACCGTCCTGAAGGCAAATGTGAACGGGTGCAAACAGCACAAAGGGCTGTTGCTCCTCTGACTCATCTTCTCATCTTTTTTTTGTCTTTTACAGAAAATAACCAACTTTGAGGGGTCGCATCACACTCGACCGAGCGCTCCCAGGAGCTCTGCATCCACAACAGGGCCCTCCCAGGCTCATTAGCAGTAAAGCAGCTGCCGGGATCGTTATGGGATGTCCTTAAACAGTTCTAAAAAAGACACTGCACATAAATAATACTTATCCTCAGCAAGCATGCATGCGGAGCCGCGAGGGAACACAACCCCGCTGACAACTTTAAAAAGGGGAATTTAGCGTGACATCTATGACAGATTAGCAAATAGCAAATACGGGCAGAGCTGACAAGATAACTGCTGAATTTTAGAAACAGACTTCCTACGAAACCAGGAGAAAAAAAGAAAAAAAAAAAAAAGAGCGAAGCGGTGCAAGCAGCAGGGTATTTACTGACGCAAGCTTTCTGTTTAGTCACTGCTGAGAGCAGCCTCTTAGCACCATATTCCAGGTTGGAAAAGGCAGGATTTGCCACCTGCTCCGTGCAGCCGCTCTCTTGCCTGCAGTTAAACGCAGTGCGGTGCGTGGGCAGCGAGGAGCCCCCCGGCCGCTCGCCGTTCGCCCGCGGCCGCCCCGGGAGTGCTCCATAGTTCCAAGGAGCTCCCCGTTTGTCACCGCCTTCCCCACAAATCACGCTGCTCCCTTTGTACCCTCGGGAAGCGCCAGCTCGCGAGGGCCTCCCGTGCCCCCCTTCCCGACCGTGTTATCCCAATAAGAGCGCGGGGGCTCCCGGCTCCGCGCGGGATCAGTCCCGTCTTTCCCATGGGATCGGTCCCGTCTTTCCCCAAAACGCAGGAGCGCTGGAGGGGGGTCTAAAAGCCCCCAGCGTGGAGCAGCCCCCAGGGCACCCCTCCTTTCTCCTCGGGGCAGCCCCCCCATTTACCCCCCTCAATTACCCCCCCAGGGCAGCCCCCTGCCCCAACCTCCCCTTTTGCCTACCCCATAACACCCCAACCCTCCACTTACCCCCCACACACAGCTCCCCCCACAACCAACCCCCCGTTACCCCCCGGGGCAGCTCCGACTGTTCCCCCCGCCATTCACCTGTCCCCCAGGGCCGGTCCCCGCGACAACCCCCAATTACCCCCGACCCCGACGTGGCGTCCCCCGTTTACCCCCAGCTCCCCCCGCCCTGGCTGCCCCACAAGACCCTTCCCCCGGGTTCCCGGTCGCTCCCGCCGGGTCCCCGGTCGCTCCCCCCGGGTTCCCGGTCGCTCCCCGGTCCCCCCGTACCGGTCACCACCACCGCCCGCCGCGGCCCCTCCATGTCTCGCTCCGACGCTGCCCGCGGCCGCCGCGCTCTGAGCGCCGGGCCCCGCCCCCCGCGCGGCCCCGCCCCGCCCCGCCGCCCCCGGGGCGCCCTCCCGCTCCCGCTTCCGCCGGAAGCCGCCGCACCGGCACCACCGGCAGCCCCGGGGGCGGGGGGCAACCGGGCAGGCCCCGTGGACACCCCCGGGAGCGGCGGGGGCGC
>JASSRY010000042.1:843966-882935 GCA_032466555.1 Tinamus major | reverse complement strand
CCCCCCCCCCCCCCAGGGCCGTGCATCCACTGCCCGGCTTCATGGGGCACCCCCCTCCTATTGCACCCGCTGCCCTGCAGCACTGGGTACCCCGCATTGCACCTCCTGCCCTGCAGCACTGGGCACCCCCCCCACTGCACCCGCTGCCTTGCAGTTCTGGCCACCCTATTGCATTCCCCCCCCCCCATTGCAGCCATTGCCTTGCAATGCCTTGCATTGCCTTGCTGGGCCATGCAGCCCTCTCCGTGCACCCCCCCCCCTGCCCTTGGGGGCCCTGCACCCACTGCCCTGCGGTTCTCCGGGGCTGTGCACCCCGCGATGGCACCTGCTGCCTTGCAGGGCCGTGCGCCCGCTGCCAGCGTCCCTGTGCATCGTCACCCCCCCCGCCATGCACCCCTGCTGCAGCCTGCGGCGCTGCCGGAGCGCGGGAGCCCCCGCGCTGCAGGGCTGGGCAGCGCCGGGCTGGGCCGGGCGCCGCTGCAGGTGCCATTTCGTGGCGGAAACGCAGGGAGCGGCCGCGTGGCTGCAGCCTCCCCCCCCACCCCGCTCTGGCTCCGGCATCGGGATGGAGCTGCCCGGAGCCGGCGGCTCCCGGGTGCCAACCTGGCTCCCGCGGCCATGAGCGACGGCACCGAGGCCAAGCGTGGGGCAGGGGCCGTCCCCGGCGCGTCCTGGGGACGCTGCGTCCCTGGGAGCCCGTCCCCACGGTGCCGCTCCGCAGATGGCGTCCGCTACCGACTCCCGCTATGGGCAGAAGGAGTCCTCGGACCAGAACTTCGACTACATGTTCAAGATCCTGATCATCGGCAACAGCAGCGTGGGCAAAACCTCCTTCCTCTTCCGGTACGCCGACGACTCCTTCACGCCCGCCTTCGTCAGCACCGTCGGCATCGACTTCAAGGTCAAAACCATCTACCGCAACGACAAGCGCATCAAGCTGCAGATCTGGGTGAGCTCCGGGTGGGTTCCCCCGGCACACGGTGTCACCGCAGTGTCGCCTGACGCCCGTGTCCCCTGCCTTTCCACAGGACACCGCCGGGCAGGAGCGGTACCGCACCATCACCACCGCCTACTACCGCGGTGCCATGGGCTTCATCCTCATGTACGACATCACCAACGAGGAGTCCTTCAACGCCGTGCAGGACTGGTGAGCGCGCCCCTCGCGAGCCCCTAACGAGATCCTAACGAGCTTTTTAATCACCTTTTCCTTTTATTTCCCTCCCCAAGGTCCACCCAGATCAAGACCTACTCGTGGGACAACGCGCAGGTCCTGCTGGTGGGCAACAAGTGTGACATGGAGGACGAGCGCGTGGTGTCCTCGGAGAAGGGCCGCCAGCTCGCCGAGCACCTGGGTGAGTGCCGGGCGGCCCCGAGCGCATCTGGACCCCATTCCCTCGTGGCAATCCCAACCCCTTCCACCAGCAGCGACTCATCGGCTAAAACGCCCCCCTCCAAAATTGCACTGGTGCCGTGAGCACCCGTTTTCCATGGTGGCTCCTGTTGCTGCCCACTGCGGTGGCAGCTCCGTAGAGGGATTGGGAATATTGGCCAGCCAGGGCGGCTTTAAGGCCGGGATAAACCCAGCTTGAGCCGGGAGTGGGTTTTACGGCTTTACAGCCGGGGCCGAGCGCCCGCTTAGCGCGCGGAGGAGGAGGAGGAGCCGCGAAACTGCCCAGGTAGGCGGCAGCTCCGCGGTTATCGGGGCACGATGGACAAGCTGCAAATCGAGGGGGCGGTTGGACGTGGTTTTTTGCATCCCGACTCCCCCCCAACACCCTTTCCATTCCGCGCAGGCTTCGAGTTCTTCGAGGCCAGCGCCAAGGACAACATCAACGTGAAGCAGACCTTCGAGCGCCTCGTGGACATCATCTGCGAGAAGATGTCGGAGTCGCTGGACGCGGCCGACCCGGCGGTCACCGGCGCCAAGCAGGGCCCGCAGCTCACGGACCAGCAGGCGCCGCCGCACCAGGACTGCGCCTGCTAGGGCAGCGCGGCCGCCGCGCGCTCCCCGCGTCCCCGTCCCCGTCCGTCGCTCCCTCCGCCCCGGGGCTGGGGAACCCGCGCGGCTTTGGCTGCTGAGACCTCGCAGGCTTCGCCGGGGCCCCCCCGCCCCACGTTAGGCTGCCCCCCCACCCCTTATTTATTTTTAAGGCCGGGATAGTAGGAGAAACACCCCCCAAGTCTGCTTTTAACTATTCCACGAGTCTCATTTATATATATGTATAAGACAATCCCGTTTCCGTTGTCTGCCCGGTGCTGCCGGCTCTTACCGCTCCCGTCCCGCCGGTGCAATCGGGAGCATCGGCGACGGCCGAGCTGGTGCTGCGGCGCTTCCGCCACCGCATCCCGAGCGGAGCCAGAGCTTGGGAAGGGGGCGGCTGTGCCGGGAACCCCGCAGCCGCATCCCGGCGCTTCCGCCTCCCCGCTCGGCTTTCCTCGCTCTCTGGCTCTCCTCTCGCCCCAGATGGATGGATTATTTCATATCTCTTGTTTATTTGTATAAATAGATGCTAATTTATGCTCCTGCTGTCTTCCTCCTTGTATATATAAAGAAAAAGGAAAAAAGTCCCTCCTTGTAAATAGAAGTAGCAAGTGACGCTGTGCGTGTGACCTGCTGTGCTGTGGCCGTGTTGGTGCATTTACTTTCATCAGTGTGGCTCCCTGCTTGTGAATACCACTTTTAAATCTATTATTTAAACATTATAAAAGGAAATATATATATATATATATAAAAGCAAGGCCAGCAAAGCAGGCTGTAGCAAAACAGCGGCAGCTCCGCGGCCGTGACCACTGCGCAGCCCTGGGAACAAGCGAGCGCTTCCCGTCGGCTCCGAGGCGTTCAGCTCCTTGTCTGTTAATATAGTAACGTGCTTATGTGGAGACTGTGAAACGTGGGTATTCCTCTAGCAACGACTGACCCGGAGGTCTTGCTTCCCTCTATTTATTTTTCTTGGAGCGCTGTGTCTTTATTTTACAGGTTCCCCTGCCCCCCCCTACAGTTTCCCCACCTCCACCCCCCCTATTTTTGTGAAGTTTACTTATGGAAGCGTTACACTGTACTGTACAAATGTCAAAAGTGTCAAAAAGAGTACAATTTCCTAAAAATCACTGTATTAAAGAAATGTTGTGAAGAAATAAATCAATGCTGATCACCAGTCGCTCCCGGTCATTTCGGCATTCCGGGCTGGGGGCTCCGGGATTGCTCCCTCCCCGCCGCCTCCAACCTCTTTCCTCTGCGGATCGGCCCTTTGGAGCGCGGTGGCGGAGCGAGCCCCGGGATCCGCTTTCATAATTAGCATTTGCCAAATGGCTCCTTCCCACTCCGGCGGCGGCGAGGACAAAGCAGCAAGCAAAGCTCATCCTTAAAATTACTCTGCATCTTTAATTGCTAGAAAAATCTATTTAGGCACCTTGGGATTGTTTTCATCTACATGGTAAATAAATAAGCTCCCCGGTTCGAGCGTGAGCATCGTGCTCGCCCGGGACCCGCGGCCTCCCTGTGCAGGAGGGAGCCGGGAAGGGAGTTTGCAGCCCCTGGAGCCAGGGCAAGGGCAGGGGATGGTCAGGATTTCTGGGAAAAGGGAGCACAGGACTGGGAGAGCAGCCGGCAGAGCCGTGAGGGCTGAACCGGGCTGCGCGGCCCCGAATCGGCTCCAGGCAGGGCAAGCCCAGAGCTGGGGCACGGCAGGACCGCCGCGGTGCCCGTATTGGTCTTTCCTTGGAAAAGGCTGCTGGAAAGCCTCTGGAATGCAAGAGTTTGAGGAGGGAGAGGAGCAGGGGCTGAAGGTGCTGGGATGGCTGCAGAGGGGCAGCATCAACCGGCAGAATCGAGAGAAGGGGCCGGTTTGGAGCCGTTTTTGCTGCCGGGGCTCCTGTCTATCCGAAGAGCACAGGGAGCTGCTAGAGGCGACCACGGGGCAGACCCTACTGCAGGGAAAGGGAAAAACCTGCTGGCAGCAGAGCAGAGAGCCCCAGGGGCTGCTCCCATCCCTAACGGCGTTGGGTTCTGTGGCAAAAAAATCAGCTCTATCCAATAGCCCTTGGCCCGAGATTCTCTAGATTACAACCGACCCCCCCTTGATTGCAATCAGTAGCACTTAATTAGCACGATCTCCTCCTCGGGCTGCAGTGATGGGCAGCTCGCGGCCGTGATTGTCTCCAGGAATCGTTTTTCCTCCCTGGATCGAGACCTCGCTCGCGGCATGCGCAGCTCCGACGGAAACCCGGATCCCGGGTTAGCAGGGGCAGGCGCCGGGAGCCGTTCACATCCCGACGCGGGGCTGCGCGTCGCGCTCGGCGCCCAGGGCCGGGTTAGGCTGAAAACGCAAGGGCAGGGGCTCGCCGGCTGCCACCCCGGCACGGCGACGGCACGCGGTGGCCCCAGGGGACGGCACGTCCTTACCCGGTGCTTGAGATAGGAGAGGTAGGTGTCCCAGCCCAGCGTGACCACGTTCACGTAGGCCACCCGGTACTTGGGCGGGAGGAAGAGGAAGTTGAGGAGCTGCGCGGCCGGCCACACGCACCAGTCGGCCTGGGAAGGGGACAGGGGCGTCATCGGCACCGACGCGGGAGGATGGGGAGAGCGCGGAGCGGAAGGGCTGTGTTACCTTGTAAAATTCCCAGAATTTCTCCCGGAGCTCCCGCCAGCTCTCCTGGGGGGTCTGGCCCTCCAGCGCGCCCATGCCTGTAGCCGAGGGACGGCGTGAGCCGGCGGCAGGAGGAGCCCGGGGACCCCGTTTCCCGCTCCGAAGGGCGCCGCGGAGCGGGGGTGACGGGCGTCACACCATGGGCTGTCACCACGTCACCCGCTCCCCGCGCGGCGGCAGCGTGGGCCCGCTCTGCTTTTAGCAACGCGGCCATAAGGCGGGTAGCAGCGCTCTTACCCAGGAAATACCAGACTCCCATGGCTGGAGATGCCACCAGCTGGTCGATGAGGACTTTCTTGAGGACCGTTCTGATGCTCTTGAAGCCGCTGGCGGGGAAGGCGCCGTCTAACCAGAGGTACCAGTAGTGCATCAAGGGCCCCATGCTGCAGCCGATGGCAAACATGCGCGCTGCAACACAACACCGCCCGTGAGCCGGGCACAATGCCCTCGTGCATTATTTACACCCGCCCCGTCCCCGTAAACATATACGGAGCCCGGGAGAGAGCACAAAGCAGAGCAGGGCCCCGCGCGGCGCTCCGGAGGGACGCGGTTACGGAGGGCGACGCGGCTGCACAAGGAGCTCGCGCGGACGCTGTTGCCCAGAGGGGTTGGGGAGGCTCCTTCATTGGAGATGTCCCAAACCTGCCTGGATGCCACCCTGTGCCACATGCTCCTGGTCCTGGTGTCCCCCTGTGTCACCTGCTCCGGGGGTCCTCCTGTGCCATGTGGTCCGGGTGCCACCATGTGCCATGCGCTCTAGGTGCCACCCTGTGCCATGTGCTCTCGGTGTCCCCTGTGCCACCTGCTTCGAGTGTCCTCCTCTGCCATGAGCTCTAGGTGCCACCCTGTGCCACGTGTTCGGGGTGCCGCCCTGTGCCACGTGCTCTGGCTGTCCCCTGTGCCACATGCTCTGGCTGTCCCCTGTGCCATGTGTTCTGGGTGTCCCCCTGTGCCCCGAGCTCTAGGTGCTGCCCTGTGCCACGTGTTCTGGGTGTCCCCGTGCCATGTGCTCTAGGTGCCACCCTGTGCCATGTGCTCTGGCTGTCCCCTGTCCCACGTGTTCCAGGTGCCACCCTGTGCCACGTGCTCCAGGTGTCCCCTGTGCCACCTGCTCCAGGTGTCACCCTGTGCCACGTGCTCTAGGTGACACCCTGTCCCACGTGCTCCAGGTGCCACCTGTGCCACAAGCTCTAGGTGCCACCCTGTGCCCCCCTGTGCCCCGTGTCCCCCCGCTGGAGCAGGGTCTGCCCCGGCGGATCCGCAGCGGCGCCGGGCGCTCCGTACCGGTGCGGGTGGGCTGCCAGCGCCGCGCCGGCTCGCGGTGCCGCTCGCGCGCCTGCTGCAGCGCGTCGCCCGCGGCCAGCAGCGCCCCGCAGCCCAGCGTGTTGGTGGCCAGCAGGAAGCGGCCCTGGAAGAGGGGGCGGCAGCAGCCGCGCAGCAGCCGCCGGCCCCGCGCCAGCATCCCGGGCCTGCGGAGGAGGAGGAGGAGGAGGCCATGAGGAAGGGCCTGGCGGCGGTTAACTGCCCCCTGCACCCCCGTGACTCCTGCGGCCCCCCGTGCTGCAGCCCCCGGTCACCCCGGGCCCCAAATTACACCCGTCCCCCCCGACTCCCCAGGTATCCCCGACTCCCAGTGTCCCGGTCACCCCCGCGCCCCCAGGGACCCCCGGCTCCCGGTTACGCCGCATCCTCCCCCCATTATCCCGTTATCCCTGTTCCTCCAGTGAACCCCAAGCCCTCAGGTTCTCCTGCACCCCCAGTGACCCCGGAACCCCCCCCCCAAATCCTCCCGTTCCTCTCTACCCGCCCCGTTCTCCAGTTACTCCCGTTCTCCCAGCTACCCCCGCCTCAATTCTCCCAGGTCTCCCCATTCCCCTCGCGCTCCCCGGTCGCCCCCGGCGCCGCCGCCACCTGCTGCCGCCGCCGCCCCGCGCCGCGCCCGTCCCGGCACGTGGAAAGCGGAGCGGGCGTCACGTGACGGGGGAGCTTCCGCTTCCCGCCGGCGGCCATGACGGTTACCGAGGCAAAAAATGGCGGCCATGACAGTTACCGAGGCAAAGTAGCGGCCATGACGGTTACCGAGGCAAAGGCGGCGGCCATGACGGTTACCGAGGCAAAGGCGGCGGCCATGGCACCTACCGAGGCCGTGGCGGCCTGCAGGGCAGCGCGACGGCCCCGGGGCGAACGGGGACAGCACAGCGACACCCCGTGCCCCACACGGCCTTCCCTGTGTCCTCCCTTCCCCGCAGAGCTCACAGGGCCTCTCCCTTGCAGAGAGCAAGGCGGCAAGCCAAGAACACAGGAACCAGCAGGCACCTTTTCCAGAGTAAAAAGCACCTTTTTATTATTTCTATCATCCTTCCTCATGGCGGCTCCTGCAGGGCCGCTCAGCGCGTGCAGCGGGACGGGCTCCTTGGGGCTCTGCCCCCGCAGGCCTCGGGTGTCGTCCCCTGCAAGGAGCAGGGCAGGCGGTTGGGGGGGATGTGACACCGCCAAGCGCTGCCGCCCGCCCGCGCGTACACCCGGCAACGTGTCCGCCTGTCCACGTGTCTGTCTGTCCGCGTGTCCGCCCACCCGTGTGTCCGCCCGTCCGCCCGTCCGCATCCGCCCGCCCGCCCGCCTGCGCTCACCCGGTAGAGCTCGCACACCAGGTGCAGCAGCGCTCCCTGCGCCCGCGCCTGCAGCTTCTCCGTGTGCTTCTGTGCAGAGAGAGCGCGGGGACGCGCGGTCAGGCCGCGCCGCGGCGGCACGGGGACGGCGGGGACAGCGCGGGGCGCCTTCCCGCGCCACCTACCCCTGCGAGCACGATCCAGGGCACGTACTCGTGCGGCGGCACCAGCGCGGCCGTGAGCTGCGCGTTGCGGTGCATGAGCTGCCGGCCCAGCTCGCCCCGCGCGCACGCGGCCACCCGCCCCGCCGGCACCTGCGGCGCGTGGACCTGCAGGCACTGCGGGAGCGAGAGGAGGAGGAGGAGGAAGAGGGGGGCAAAGTCACCCCCGCGCTCCCGGGATCAAAGGGAAGGGGCCGGGCAGCGGGGACGTACGGCCTCCAGATTCCCGCTGATGGAAGCGCCCGACTCCAGGCAGGCGATGGCGGGGAGGTAGTCGCTGAAGTTGCCGGCCTCGTGCATCAGACAGGCCTGCGGGCAGGGCGGCCGTGCTGGGACCGTCCCCCGGGTCCCCCCGGGTCCCCCGGCCGCCCCGTCTCACCTCCACCATGTTGCCCAGACACTCCTCAGGGCCGTGCTGGCACTGGAAGCGCCACGTCCCGTTGACGCTGGTCTCCTGCGGGACGGGATGGGGTGAGCGGCGCCGGGGCGGCCTCCCTTTCCCCCCCGCAGCCCCGTCCCCACCTGCGCGTTGCCGTAGGGCACCAGGGTGACGTCCAGCATCTTGTCGGGCAGCATGAGCCACGTGGCGAAGAGCTGCTCCACCACGAAGGCCCGGCACGCCGGGCACAGGCTCTCATAGTAGAGGCTCAGCTGCACCGGCGGCGCCTCCGCCTGCGGACCGACACCGGCGGGTTACGGCGACGGGCCCCAGGCAGCTCCCTGGGACTTTCCGCTGGGAACTTCCTCCGGCTGCTTCGGAGGAAACGTCCGGCGGCAGCGGGGAGGCCCGGGGCTGGGGCGCGCGCACGGGGCTGCAAAAAGCAGAAGTGGCAACTGCTCCTGCAGCGCGGCCGGCTACAGGGTGGCCTTGCGGGGAGCAGCGCGGCACGCCGAGTGTCCCGACTGCTCCCACGTCCACCGGGCTGCAGGGCGGCTCTTTGGAGAGCGACGCAGGCCCCAGAGCATCCCGATGGCTCCCACGTCCACCGGGCTGCAGCGCGGCTCTTTGCAGAGTGATGCAGGACCTGGAGCGTCCCGACTGCCCCCACGTCCTTTGGGCGGCAGCGCGGCTCTCTGTGCAGTGATGCAGGGCCAGGAGCATCCCGGCTGCTCCACGCTGGGACACGGCTGCAGCGCGGCCCTTTGCAGAGCGATGCGGTGCGTCCCAACTGCTCCATGCTGGGACCCGGCTGCAGTGCAGCCCTTTGCAGAGCGACGCAGCGCACAGCGCGTCCCACGCAGCCCCGCGTCCCAGCCGGACACCCCTCGGACGCGGCCCGGAGCGCCGGCACCGCCGGGCCCGCACGTGCCGCTGCCTCCCGCCCCTGCCCTCGGCCCGGCCCCGAGCTCTGACCTGGCGGGCGAGCGGCCTCTCCCCGGAGCTGCAGCCCAGGGCGGCCAGGGCCGCCAGCAGCGCCAGCGGCACCGCGGGGACCATGGGGACCAGCGCAGGCAGCGGCGCCGCGAGCGCCTGCCCCGCGACGGCCGCTTTTAAGGGCGGCTGCGCCCGCCCTTCCTGCCCGGAGCTGCCCCGGCTCATGTGACGCTGCGGAGCTGACGCAGCGACGGGACGGGACAGGACAGGACAGGACAGGACAGGACAGGGTGGCAGCTCAGGACGCCCTGCGGCCCCGTCTGCACAGGACCCGCTCACCCCACTGAGCACAGACCCTGCAGCCGTTTCATTAATTCTGTTTATTTCTCTGTTTTTAGGGTTTTTTTGTGATTTTTTTTTAAGTACCGTACAAAAATCCTCTTACAGTAACAAATACTGGGTTTGCATTAGTAAACATCAACGGAAAGAGCACGGAGAGCCCCGGCGGGGAGGAGCGGCCACAGGGCCGCGCAGGGCAGCGGGGACCGCGGGGACCCGTCGCGGTGACGCGGCCCCGGGCGCAGGGAGGCCGGGCCGGAGGGTCGAGGCTGCTGGAGCGAAGGCAGCGGAGGCCGAGGGAGGAGGTCGGGGCGCCCGGGGCTCCGTCCCGCGCCCGTGGCGGGAGCAGGGGAGAGGCGGCCGCCCCGGGGACTTGTCCCCGTTGTCACATGCGGGACGGGGACGGGCAGAGCAAGCGGGAGCGGCCGGGTTTTCCCAGCGCAGCGGGACGCGACCGGACACGACCTGACGGAGCGGGAGGCGGCGGGACGCAGCGTTCCCCACGCGGCATTCCCCACGTCCGGCCTCTCCCGGAGCCCGGGGAGCACCGAGCCCTTCCCGGGGTCAGAGCCGCCCCGTCGCATCTGATAGCACCAAAGGAGGGAGCCGGGGCGGGCGGCGGAGCCGGGAACGGGGCCAGGGAAGGGACAGCGGCCCCGCGCCGGCCACCACGAGGGAGGGGACGCTGGGGACACACGCGGCCCTGCTGTGTCCCCTCTCCCAGCGCAGGACAGCGGCAAAGCCGGGAGCACCCGCAGCCGTGGCGAGAGGGGGACAGGGGCGCAGGGGCCCTGGGGACAGTTAATGCCAGTGGAGCCACCACCAACCCTGCGCTCATCTCCCGCGGCCGCGCCGGCCGGGAAGGCTCCGCCGGAGCCGCAGGGATCGCTCCGCTGCTCCGGGCGGCTCCTCCTCGCCCCCTGCCCCCCAGCACGGGCGATTCCTGCGCTCTGCAGCCACCGTTCAAGGGCACCGCGGACACGGCTGCGCGCGAAGGGCTGGGGACAGCGGCGCCGAGAGGTCCCCACCATGGGAGCAGCGCTGGGGACGGCCGCGCGCGGTGGCGCTGGCGGAACTGCGCTGCAGACAAGGGGACTGAGCTGCCCGTCCTGCCGGGAAAGCCCCGGGCACCACCACGGCTCCCAGCTGGGCACAACCAGGCGAGGGGTCTGCACCCCGCGCAGCCTCCGGCCGCAGTTACAGATTCGGGAAGGAGCCGGCGCCGCAGGCTGCGCGCTGCCCGCGCGGGGTGTCCTCTGTCACCAAGTCTTTGCAGGGACGAGCGGTGCCCCTCGTGCCGGGCCTGGCTCGGGAACGCTGGAGGAAGCGGGAGCGGAGGACGCTCGTGCTGAGCGGAGGCTCCGGGGCAGAGCGGAATGCAGGGCCGGGATGAGCCGCTCCGGAGCAGGCGGAGGCCGCGGGAGCCTGCGCGGAGCGGGGCAGCCTGTGGCAACAGGGGGTCTCACCTGCTCCGTGGGGAAGGGGAAGGGGCTGCGCTCACCCCCGGCGGCTCAACCGCCGCCACATCCCCCTGCGGGACGCCGGGGCCGCGGGGAGCCGAGCGCCCAGCCTGTCGTCCCACCAGCCACCACGAGTTTCAGCTACCGACCAACAAGGGACACCGGGAACGTCACAGACACCTCAGAGCTCTGGGGGGCGGGAGCACAGACTCAACTATACGGGGTGCGAGAGTCCGGAGGCGGGGAGCGGCGCCCCGGGGCGCAGCGCGGGGTGGCTGTGGCGGCGGCTCATCGGGCCGGCGGCTGGGACAGCACCGGGTGGGCCAGGGTGACATTCAGCGAGTCGTTGTGCTGCACCAGGGACGTGTGCTTGTAGTGCAGGACCAGCTCCTTGAGCGACGCGTAGAGGTTGTAGGGCTCGGCGAAGCCGTAGCCGGTCGCCGTCTTGTAGATGACGCAGTGCTTGGTGTCACCGTCCACCCTGGAGCGAGAGGAGGGAGGGCAGCTCAGCCGGGTGCCAGGGTCCCTGCGGGGACACACGGCGGAGCACGAGCAGAGATGTCCCTGGAGCAAGCCGGGGACAGCAGGAGCAGGTACTCACACCACGGAGCAGGCGTAGCAGCCCTTCTGGCTGCTCTCGCGGATGAGGAAGGTGCCGTCGCGCTTGCCGCACAGCATCTCCTCTGCCTGCAGCCGGTTGATCTTGCCCACGTACCACGTCCGCTCCTCGTGGTGCGGCAGCTCCTCCTCGTCGTCCATCATGGAGTATTGGCTGCAACGGAGCCCGCGCGGGGGTCAGGCCCCTCCGCTTGGACACGCGGCCCCCGTTTTCCCGCCTCCCACGGCCGGCTGCCGCCATCCCTTCCCGCGCGGGGAGCTCCCGGGCAGGGAGGCAGCGGCTGCCCGAGGCTCCGGAGCAGGCGGGATCCCCGTGCTCCGACCCCGCGCCGGCCCGCGTTCCAGAGCGGGAACACTCACTCCTCCGTCTCGTTCTTGATCCCCAGCCACTCGTTGATTTTCTTCTGCCGCGCTCCCTTCTGTGTGAGCCACCTGCGGAAGGAGAGGCCGCGGTGAGGGCGGCCGCGGGCCCGGCGCGCGCGGAGCCGCCGGATCGCTCCGGGACGGAGCGGGAGGGCAGGGTCCCCTCGTCCCGGCCCCGCGCGGGGGCAGCCCCTACGTACACCAAGTACTGGTCCCGCAGCTTGCGCAGCTGCATGAGGTCTGGCTTGAGGCTGTTCATGCGCTTGTCGATCTCGCGGTTCTCCGAGGCCTGTTTCTTCAGGTCCTGCTCCAGCTTCATCTTGCTGTCGTGGATCTCCGTGATGCGAGACTTGAGCTTCTCCGAGTTCATGAGGATGCTGGGAGAAGGGCAGGGGTCAGGCAGCCAGCCCGGAGCTCCGCCGCGGAGACGGGGATCGCGCGCGGCCCGGCCGCCCCCGGCCTCACCGTTGCACCTCCTTCTCGTTGCCCTCGCGCCGGAAGCGCTCGATGTACTCCTTGCTGCACTTCTCCTGCGTCTGGCACTGCTCCTCAAAGATCTTGATGGTCTCGTTGAAGGCCTCAATCGCCGTCCTCTTCATCTGCAGCTCCTGCGGGGACAGGGCAGCGTTCGGGCAGGCTCCTTCCCAAACCAGCACCGTCCTCCCTGCAGCCCGAACCACCCCCGTATCACAGCCCATTCCCTGCAGGGCCCCCCCAAGCCCAGGCACAAGCGGGGTGGAGGATTCCCGACTCCGTCCTCGCGTGTCTGGCTGCGGAGCGGGCCCGGCGGGGCCGGAATTCCATGCGTACCTGCGACGTGCGGGTGTACTCCTTGTAGAGCAGGTCGTACTCCCAGCTCTTGTCCTGGTACTGCTGGTGATAGACCTTCAGCTGCTCCCCCACGGCCTCCACGCTGTCCTCCTTCACCACCTGGTCCTGCCACACGGAAGGGCCTCAGTGAGAGCTGTCCCTGCGCCACTGGCACCCCGCGAGGCCACGTCCTGGCGCGGGGGAAGCGTCGCCGCAGCGCCGGGCACGGGTGTCCCCTCCTGCCAGCCCCTGGCACGGCAGCAGGGCGCTCACCTGCTGGTACTTGGAGATGGGGTAGAGCAGCCTGGTGTCCAGCTTGGCGTTGTACTGGGCGAGCGACTCGTGCCGGTAGTGAGTGATGAGCTCCACCACCGAGCCGAAGGTGAGGGGCTCCGAGAAGCCGTACTTCCCTTCCCGGTGGAAGATCTTGATCAGCTTGTTGTTGCCTCCCTTCCTGCGGAGAGGGGAGCGCGGAGCCCTGAGCACCATCCCGCACACGCCACGCGGCTCCGGTGTCCCCAGCACAGGGAGAGCCGGCCCTACCTGAGCGTGAGCGTGTACTCCCCTTGGATCTTGCTGGAGGCATCGCGCACCAGGAAGGTGCCGTCCGGCGTGTCCCGCAGCTTCTCGTTCACTTCCTCCCTGCGAGGGACACGGGACAATGGGGACATGCGACCAGCCCTGCCCTGAGAGCCTAGCCAAAAATACACCCCCACCCCAGGCTAATGTGACGGGCAGGGCGCCCTGGGACACAAGGTGGCAGCACCCACCGCAGCGCAGGGCCACACGGACCTGTCAGGGCCACGTGCGCTCTCAAGTGACCCCCTTACCGGGAAATGTCACCCCAGTACCACTCGGCGTCCTGCAAGGCCACGCTGCTCCCGTTGGCCAGGCTGGCCGCGCTGGGCTTCGGCTTGGCCGGTTTCGGAGGCAGAGCTGTAGGAGAGGCAGGAACTCGGCAGGGCTGGCGCCGGGCCCCGCTCGCCACCCCGAGGGCCACCCCTCGGAGCCGCTCCGGGCAGAGCGCTCGGTGTCCCCAACAAGCCTCGGAAAGGCCCTCGGCAAACACCTTGCACCCACGGACACCAGCGCCCGGCCCCCGAGAACGGGCGTTCTCCACTGCTGCTCCAGTACCTGGGGGCAGCTGCTCCGGCTCCGACTCCTTCGTTTGCAGAAGCGTTTCCAGAAAGAGCGCGGAGAAGTCGGGACTCATCTCGGGGCTGCAGGGAGACGGACGCAGGAAGATGAGAGGTTGTGGGGGAGAACTTGGCACCGCTCCTGTGCCCCCCGGCTGCCGGAGCGCAGCTGATGCAGGAGCAGGAGCCCTGCCCTGGCTCCGTGCCCGACCTCCTCCCGCTGCCGGCGGTTCGGCCCCAGGAGCCGCAGGCAGCGCAGCCGGCGCGCGGGGAGCCCGGGCCCTCACGTACCTGGCGCCAGGCAGCCGGAGGAGAAGGGGGCCGAAGATCTCCCCGAGGGCGCGAGGGTGGAGGCCGTTGCTCTCCGCCTGCTGCGCGACCTTCCCCAGATGGCGGAGCAGGAACTGCAGGGTGAGCGCGTTGTGCAGCGGCACCGCGGGACACTCCAGCGCCAGCAGCAGCTGCTTCCGGCAATTCTCCGCCTGGGGGGTCTCTGCGGAGAGGCGATTCCCGGCGGGAGGGTTGGGCCGGGCCGGGCGGCCCCGCTCCGCGCGCTCCGGCGTGGGAGCGCCGCCGCCGCCGCGCGCTGGGGCCTGTTTCGGCACCCCGCGGGCAGCCCCTACCCTGCAGGATGCGGAGCAGGTCTCCGTGCACGGCCACGGGCACCACGGGGGCGGGCAGGTCCTGCAGGTATCCCCGCAGCGCCTCGCTCAGGGAATGCACGTCCAAGGGCTCCAGGTCGCCCAGGCTCCAGTCTGGCGGCACAGAGCGTTCCCGTGGGCGAGGGCAGAGCACCGGGCACGCTGCCGACGCGCGGCCCCGACGCCGTCGCGGCAGCACCGAGCGCCTGCCGCGGCCGCCCCGCGCACGCACCACCCGGGAGGGCTCTGTTCCCGCTGCTCCTAGAGACAAACCGGAGCCGGCAGCACAGCCGGAGCTGGCAGCGCCGTCTGGCTCCGGTTTGGGAAGAGCCACCCCGGAGGGGGACAAGCCAGCGTGGCGCTGGAGGAGGCCCAAGGTCGGTCGAGGAGCTGGTGGCTCCGGAGGCACCGCGGGCGCAGTCGGTGCTGCACAACCCTCCCCTGCTCATCCGCACCGCGGGAGCCAGCGGCAGCCCGGGACACAGCGCCCGGAACGAGGTCCCCGCAGCGCCCGGAGCAGAGCCCCCTGCTCCCGACCCCTCCAGGACACAGCGGGACGGGAAGGCCCTTCCGTGGAGCCGGCGCCACGGGAGCTGGGCCCAGGCGGGGACAGGGATGCGCCCAGCCTGGATTCCATTCCTGCTGGCGTCGTTCCTGCTGGCGTCGTCCCCTCCGCTAACAGCCTCCATCCCTACTCTGCCCTCCCGTCCCCGCCGCGACGAGCCGCTTCCTACCGTTCTTCAGTGCCTGCCGCAGCTCGGAGCCAGACGTCCTGTAGAGCATCTCGCTGTCCAGCCCTGCGGGAGCGGAGACGGCACCGTGAGCCGCGCGCAGCACCGTGAGCCGCGGGCAGCGCCGCGACACGCAGGACGGCAGCGCCAGGCCCCGCTGCAGCCCCAGGCCCCAGCGCCCAGAGGAGCTGCAGGGCCCCCCTTTGCAGGCGGCTGCGTTTGCAGGTGCCAACGAGGGGGTGCTGCCCCACGTCCCCTCCGTTACCTTTCCTCTCAATGGCTTCCACCAGCTTCACCAGCAGCGGCGGAGCGACGTCCGGAGGGCTGAACTGCTCCTGCAGCTCCGGGAGGAGAGCTCCTGGGGACACGGATGGGGAGAGGAGCTGAGAGGCAGCGCGGGGCCGAGTGGCGACAGCAGGGAGAGCTGCGGCCCCTGCGGCCGCCCCGGCGTCACACGGAGCACGGTGACGCGTCTGCGCACGCGGGGGGGACACGGCATGCGCCACGCGCGCGGCCGGGCTGGGGAGCGCGCGGTGATTAATCCTGCTGCGCAGCCGGAGCGCCGCGTCAGCAAATTCCTGCCCCGGATCGCGCGCTCCACGTGGGAGCCGGCCCCGTGCAGGCAGCTGCGCCCGGCAGCGGATGCCCGGCCCGTGAACCGGTCGGCGCGGCATAGCCAGCCACTCCGCATGGCTTTTCCCAGGGTTTTTTGCCTGGGGAGCCCCAGGGAGCCGGGCCGAGCGGAGCCGCGTGCTCGCCCGTCCGTGGGGAAGGGATTTGCTGGATTCTCCTGCACTCCACATGTGCAGGGTGCAGGGCAGCTCGCAGGGAACGTGGCGCCAGGCCCCCTCGCTGCCACTGGAGCCAATCCCGCTCCATTCCCGGCACCGGGAAGTCGAGGGGCCGCCGGGCACACTCTGCTGTGCCGGAGCCGAGAGGCTGCTCCGGGCTGCGAATCCCGACTCTGGGATGGGAGCCCATGGAGCTCACCCGCTGCAGGACGGGGCCTCGGGCACGAGGAGCTCGCGCGAGGGGCTCATCTGCAGCACGGCGCGAGCAGCGAGCGGAGCAGCAGAAACACGGGACACTTGGCATTTTAAGCAAAGCTGCAGCTGGATAAGAGTCAAACGGCTCTCCAGGGGCCCCAGGAAGAGCAGATAGAGGAGGAAAAGCTCCGTGGAGGAAAAGCTATTAACTTGGCACGAAGAAATCCCCTCCGCTTGGCCTAAACGTGACTCCCCCGCCACAGAAAGGGCCCTGCCCCCGGGCAGCCCCACGTCCCAGGCCGGTACCGGTGCCGCACGGCGCCGTCCCAGCGGCCGGGCTGCCCGTTGGTCCCTTTTCCAGGCACGTCTCCCCGCACAGCCGGAGCTCCGGAACGCAGCCCCTCCGCACCACAGCCCTGTCCCCCCAGGGCAGCGCTCCGGCCACCCAGGCACCTCCGACGGGTCCTGCCCGGGAAGGGGAGGGCGGGAGAGCCCCCGGGGACGCAAATCCGTGCCCGGAGGCAGCGGGATGCCGGCAAGGCCACCGCGGCCGCCGCAGAGCCGGCCCCAGGCTCCCATGGGAGCTGCATTCTTGGAAAGGCAGGTTGGGAGCGGGATGACTCAGGACGGCCGCTCCGGCTGCCAACCCGCACGCGGGGCCCCGTCACGTTCCCACCCGGCAGCGCCGCTTCCCACGGAACCTCCCGGAGCCCGCGAGGCCGCTCCGGGGCACCGCACGGCCCCACCGCTCCCGCTTCCCAGGCTGCGATGGACTCCCCTCCGCTCCTTAAGATCCTGCAGGGGTTTCACACATCCGGTGGGAAAGGCACGTCTCCCAGCAAGACGGGCTGCTGGGGCGGGAACGCTGCCCGATTCCCAGCAGGTGCTGGGACCCAATTCCCAGCAGAGCAGCCCATGCCCTGCCCGGGGCAGCTCCCAGGCTCGGTGCCAGCGGCTGAGCGGGAGCTCCTGCCCTCGGAAGGCCTCTTTGACCCTGACTTGTCCCCTCCTGCCCGGACCAGGGTCGCCATGTGCCTCAGTGGGCTCTGCCGGGAGCGAGGCCGGTGTCAGGGACAGGGCAGGGCTTATTCCATAAAGGAGACGGGGGGAAAAGCTCCCAGCAGAGCAGGGAGAGCGACCGAGGAGCGCGCGGGATCCTGGTCAGCAGCTCCCAGCGTGGGAGGAGGATCCTGCAGAGGAAGGACCGGCACAAGCCCCTTCCACAGCCAGTGTCCGTCGCCGTTCCCGCCCGCTCTCCGGCGGTGCCGGAGCGGACACTGACTGGATGAGGCTCCGTCCACGTGGCGGCACGGCTTACCTTGCTCCGGAGCCTCCGGCAAGCGGCATGCGCCGGCGCCCGGCGTCGCGGGCAGGGGCCTCTGCACGCGGGGTCGGTGCGAGGGCACGGAGATCTTCACGGGCCCCACGTACTCCACGTAGGTGCCGGGGAAGTCTCCCTTCTGCTTGGTCCGCTCGTTGACGCCCAGGATCCAGCCGATCTGCTTGGGGACCTGCTCGTCGCCGTCCTTGCAGCCCAGCGCTTGCAGGGCGCCCTTGCTCACCACCAGGATGTCCCCGGGCGCCAGGTCAATGTCCTCGTCGCGCTCCTTGCGGTAGGGGTAGAGCGCGCGGTACTGGAAGCCGTCGGCGCTGCCCATCCTCGCTGCCGCGCGGGAGCGTCTGCGGCGGGCGGCGGAGGCGGCTCCTCACGGGCAGCTCTCGCCCATCAGCGCCCGACGACGTCTCCGCGCCAGGCGGGACCCCAGCGGCCCCGCACACTTAAGTGCAGCCCCTTTTCCTGAGCTTGAAGCCACGGTTCAGCCAAACGATGGAGCACAGGGAGAAGGAGACGAACATAATCCCGCGCTGGCGAGCGGGGACGCGGTGAGGAAGGAGCGGGTCGGAGCACGGGCCACCAGGAAGGGCTGCTCGGAGCGCGGTGGTGACGCTGCTGCCTCCTGCTCCTCCTTCTCAGCAGGGCCTGCAAAGAGAGGGTCGGTCACTGCCAGACCCGGGCTGCACCGCCGCGAGAGCCAAATCCCCCTTCCCACCGCAGCCCGGAGCGAGCCCCGCGCGCCAGAACACACCGATTTACCCCCAAAAGCAGCGAGGAGCTGGCGGGAAGCTCTGCAGGGAGGTCCCTGCCGCTTCCCCGCTCCCGCGCGCTCGTGCAAACACGGAGGCAACGCACGGGACACGGCAGCCCTGCACGCCGGAACGCTGGGCTCGGCTGCGCTCCTTATCAAATCCACCGCTCGCCCGTGGAGTCGGCTGCTGGGGGTGGCTACCACGAACGCGCCGTGACCAGCGTCTCCCTCCCAGGCTTTCAAGACGCTTTGCAATCCCCACAGAGCAGCGCTTCAGAGCCTCGCTCTGAGCAAAGCTCATCTCTGAACTTTGCTAAAGCAGCAGCAGCGACAAGCACAGACAACACCGGTGCATTTGCAGAAATGGTGGTGAAAGGGATTAAAAAAAGACCGAAAAAAAAACACTTTTCAAGCCTGCTTAGAGCTTCTAGGTGCCTTTGAGCTAGTCAAGCACAGGGAGAGGTCGAGCAGCACGTGGCCCGCCCGGGAATCCAGGCACAAGAGGACGCCCCGCGCTGTGACAGTTTGAGGGATGCTGGACGCGGCACCCACGTTCCCAGCGGTGCCACAACCCTGCACCCCACGGAAAGCAGCGGCAGGACCGGCGTCCTCCGGGAGCCGGGGATGACACGTGCATTTCCCAAGGGTTTTCCGGAGCCCCGGAGGAGCCGTTTGGAGGGAGAGCGCGCTCGGCACGCAGCAGCCTGTCCGCGGCTCCGCGCCAGGCCCCGCTCGGCACAGGGAGCCGCTGCCAATAAGATTCCAGCTGGGCCGGCTCCAGGCCCGCTCCGCTCGCGGGGAGGAAGCCTCGTGCATCTGCGCTCGCTTGAGCTGCACCGAAAATCCCATGCGTTAGACAGCTAAACACCCCGGTAAATCCAGCGTGCAGCACCCAGGAACAATCCCTCGATTCATTAGCTACCGTCAATACTTTCTTTGTTTAGCACGCTGCTTCGAAACAACAACAAAAATGTTACAAGTCTTTTTTTGTGCGTGTCCAGCAGACAAATAAAAGCATCTTAATGTCCAAAACGGCGTTTTGGCGCTTTTCTACTGACTTGCGCGCTCAGTTCAAAGTGCAGCTTGACTGCAAACAAATGGTGCTTTCCCTCCAGCGAGGCAAAAGAATGTATAAACAACAAAAAAATCAGGCTTGCGAAGACCTCTGCAGCTCCAAGATTTCTGAGTTACATCAGATCTCTCACTAGCAAGAAAATGCCAAATCGAACACAAACCGCTGCGTGTCAACGGGCTGCAGACAATGGGGATAAACCTTTCTTTTGCTAGCAAAAAACCCTAACCAAACAAACAGGCAGAAAGACAACAGGACAAAGAATGGAAATTAGAAAAAGGGACAACTGCCTGTGACATTTTCTGAGCGAAACAGCTATTGCTGTGGCTTTTCCGACCCCTGGGACTTTGGGAGCGGCGGCGCCAAGAGCTGCTGCTCCGGGTGCAGGCGGCTCCCGCGGCCTCTCCCGCTTGGCCAACACTGTTTTCACCTCATTTCTCCCCAAAAGTCGCCTCTGCTGTGGCCCGAGGAGCAGCAGCATCTGCCCCCCGGCTTTCCCTGCCGGGGATACTGGCGCCTATTGCCCGGGCTTGGATTTCACCAAGTCTTTTCCTCTATTCAGCGAAATCCAAGGAACTGAGGGAATATCAGAAACATTCCATGGAAAAATAAGCGTTAAGGTTAGCCAGGATCCAAGAAGGGGAGTAAACCTCAGCCTTGGGGCGACCTAGGGAGACCCTTGGAGGTCCCCAAGGACAGATCCACGGCTACCTGCAGAGCCGCTGCAGGACTCCTCCTGCTTGGAATTTTCTCCTGCTGTTTGATTATTGCTCCAGTTGCATCACCTCAATACCACACTACTTATTCCCCGGGATATCTGCAATTGTGCGGAGCCTTTAGGGATTTACACGACCATTTATTAGATGCTACTTGCATCAAACGAAGCGACCAACCCGCCGCAGAACCCGAGCACGTCCCGGGCCGCCAACACCAGGACAGCGCCTGAGGGAACCAGGACCTTCCAGCTTGAACCCCCCTGCGGCTCCGCCGTTTGCGTTTTTATCTTCCATTACTCTATTTCAGCAGACCCAAGCAGCGGCTCCGGCGATTCCCAGAGGGATTAAGAGAGCCCTGATATTATAAATAGTCTTCTCCCCGCACGCAGGCGCCAGGGCCGGGCGCGCTGACACGGCTCCAGGCGGCTGCGCTCCGCATTCCTCCGCAGCTGCGGCTTCCTTCCCCAGCCGGAGCCTTCGTGCGGCCGGGAGGGAGGATTTGGGGTCGTTCCAGCGGCTTCGGGGCGGGGAGCGCGGCCGGGCGGCCCCGGGCTCCCTCCCGGGGATGGAGAGGCGGCGCGGCCGGGGATGGAGGGGCCCCCGCTGCGGGGATCGGGATCCCCCCTCAGAGCGGGGAGACGCGTCCAGGGCGCCAGGCCCGAGCGGCCCCGGCGGACGAGCGGCCCCCAAAGAGCGGGGAGGGGACGCGACGACGCGCGGGCACAGCCCGATCCCGCGAGCCGCCCCCCGGTGCCGGTTCCGACCCACCTCAGCGCCGGCCAGCCGCGCGCCCCGCTCCGCTCCAGCCTCAGCCCGGCGCAGCCTGGGAAAGGGCCCGAGCGCCCCCGGAACGGCCCGAACCCGCCCCGGAAAGGCCCGAGCGGAGCCGGAGAGCAACGAACCTCTCCGAGGCTCTCGGTAACTCCGCCCCCTCCCGCCCGGCGCTGCGGGCTGACGTCAGCGCCTCGCCACGCTCCTTCCGCCCGAACCGCTCCGGAAAGAGCCGAGCGCAGCGCGGCGGGGGCAGCGCGGCGGCGCCGCCTGGTGGCGGCCCGGGGGGCAGCACCGCGCGCAGCACCGGCACCGGATCCATGGATCGGGCACCGGGACCGAGCACCGTGCACGGGGCACCGCGGACCAGGCACCGGCACCGGGCCATATGGATCGGGCACCGTGCACGGAGCACACGAGCTGCACCGGGCACGGTGTGCCAGGCACCGCGCAGCAGTTCCACCCATCGAACAGAGGAGGCCACACGGCGGGTCGGATCGAGGAGCAATTTTAATGCAACATAAGATTTTTCCGCACAAGACCCGTGCCCGCCGCCATCCTGTTGATCTGAAGATGCAGTCCGTAAAATTCCTCTTCCTGGCACGGCTTTGCACGCCGGCGGCGCTCGCTTGGGGCCAGACGGCTCCGAGGTCGCGCGGGAGAAGCCGTGCGCAAACCGTGCACTCCATGGGGCAATTCCAGGGATCCAGGAGCAGAGCGGAGGAGCCGGCGGGTTAGTGCCCTCGGCAAAGGCGGGCGCTGCCGCGAGCCGGACAGCGCCGGTGGGAAAGCCCCTACATGCATTATCCAATGTAAACATTTACATCATAGAAAACGTTAGAAACAGGGGGAGGACGCGGGATGCCAGGCTGGCCCTTACTTCATCAGAGGAAAAGAGCTACCAGGATGAGGGAGGTGGAATTTAGAAATTATTACAAGGGGGAGGTTTAGAAACACAGATTGGGGCCCACTAGGGGTTTTTTTCCATTGGAAACTGGCTTTTCCTTAAGGCTCGGGAAGATCCATACGCAGCAGCCGCGTGTCCCAGGAACGCGTGGGTGGAAACTGCGGCACAAGAAATGCCAAAGCGCCGCCCCGAGCCCTCCTGCCTCCCGGTAACATCTGCACCACGTCACTGAAACGACCCAGCGGCCAAGGCTTTTCCAGCCGGCTCCGGGTCCTCGGGAAAGATCCCGGGAGCTGGGCAAGCTGGGCAGCAGAGTATTTGGTCACCGCTGATTCCCTGCTTTCTCTAAAATAAAAACTGATGCCCTGAAATCCGCTGGACCCTTATCCAATGAACCCTCCTTAGAAGACGTGGACCACCTTGTCTTTTCCAAAGAAAACGTGATCCGAAGCTGATGGCAATCCGCCTCCGCAGGGCTCAGAGCAGAGCTGCGGGGTGGGAGCAGCCCTGCAGCACCTGGAAAATGCCAGCTGCTAAAAATAAAATAAAAATCCTTTTTCTTCTTTTTTTTTTTGAAAGAGCTTTGCTACATCTACCTAATGGCCAATACGAACTACACACCAGAGGTACCTTCATATACAGCTTAGATCACTATTATTTGGGGCATTTTGCTGGGGGATTTTTGGTTCTTCTTGCTTTAGGTTTTGCAAAGGAAAGAAAACTGGGTGCTGAACCCCTAGGAACCGTGGCCGGAGAACTCATCCTGAAACACGGCCGGCGCTGGTCCTGCTTCCCGGCGCTGTGTGGAGCGGGATTCAAGGGATTTAGGGAAAGGAAGGGTGAGCAAGGCTGCACGCTCAGCTTGGGAAGGGGCATTAAAGTCTAAGGGCTCTTCCAGTGTCACCTCTGGGCTCAGGAGAACCCCAGGGTCCTTCCGGACCAAATTAAACGCATTAAAGGAAGAGCAAAGACCTGCGACGTCTCAGGAGGGGGAAGACCCCGGCCCCAAGATCACAGCAGCGCAGGAAGAGATCTCAGCTTAAATATTATTTTTAAAGCACATTTCAGGACTGGTTTTTCCTTTGGTGCTGAAAACGCCGTTAATAAAGGGGGAAAAACGAGTGGTTCTTTGCAATATTAGAAAGCCAAGTGCCTTCCAGAGGTGGGCTAGGAAGCCCTCGGGAAAAGCTGGGATACTGCCAGCTGGGATCGGCTCAGACCCCTCCGGCGGCCTCGCAATGCCTCTGTTTAGCTTATAAAAGTAATAAATTAGTTTCGATATTTGCATCGAGTCCCTTCTATTCACACAGGTCCAGGCCCTGCCAGGGAAACGCTGTTGCCACAGGAAAAGCTCCCACATCTCTACAAAAATATGGACATCTTTCCAGTGAGTACAAAAGCCTCCTGTGAGGAAAATCAGCGGGGGAGAAGAGTCCCCGCAGGGCCCGGCGGCGCCTCCTCCTGCTCCGCTCCTCGGCGCCGGCATCACGCGGCGGCGCCGCCGCTCGGCGCTGGCCCGCGGGCCTCCCGTGGCCTCGCCGGGCGGACGGGGGGCCCGGAGGCTGCGGGCTCCCGGCCTCCCTGCGGCGGCAGCCCCCGGGGCTCGGCCGTTGCCTCCCCGCACGTCCGGCGCGAGGGCTCCCGCCGGGGGCTCGGCTCCCGGGGCCGCGGCGCGGCCGCGCTCCGGCACTCCGCGGCGCCGTCCGGGTGCTCCACGTGGAGCCTGGCCAGCAGCTGGATGGGGTAGGAGCCCTGGCATTCCCACTCGGCCGCGCCGAGCTCCTGCTCGTCGCTCTCCGATCCCTGCACCGCGATCTGCGGCACCGGCCCGGGCTTCGGCTCTGCCGCGGGGTCGCTCCGGCGGGATGAGCTCGGCCCGGCCTCGGCCCACGAGGCTGCGTGGAGGCTCCGGTGCTGCGGCGCGGGCGGCTGCTCCGGCCCGGCCTCGGCGCCCTCTTTGCTTACCGGCAGCAGCTCAGGCTCATCGAAACTCACTTCTTGGACGGCCTCTTGCTTCTTGAAGGAGTCGCGGCGCTCGGAGAGGTTCAGCCTCCTCATGACAACCACCTCTTGGTCATGCCTGTCCCCCGGCCACTCCCGCATGCGGCACGTCCCGGCGTAGCCGTGTTCCGCGGGCGCCTCGCCCTCTCCCAAGGCCTCTCCTGTCCTGTCAGCCGGAGGCGGCTCCAGCCCCAGCTTGCGGCCGCCGACGGTTCTCTTCTCCGCCAGGTACGTTGCCATCTTCTCCGCGGACTGGACGCGCTTGAGCAGGGGGGACCTGGGGCACTCGGCGCTGCGCGGCCGAGAGCCGTGTCTGACCATGGTGGGGGGGGACAGAGTCTTGCCCTGGAAGGAATGGACGTTTTTGGGGTACCCGGGCAGCGGCGACGGCGAGCGCTGGGGGGAAGGCGGCCGCTGGGCGGAGCAGGGGGTGCAGGCGAGGGGCGAGGGGGGGATGCTGCTCGTGGACTTGCGGCGTCCCACCTTGTAGCGCTGCCCGCCGAGCTTGGGCGCCAGCCCGTGCAGGGAGCTGGGGCGCACGTGGCCGGCCGGAGAGCCAGGGGTGCTGGAGGAGGGAGAGGTGCTCTGCGGGGACGCGGCATCTGCCACACAAAGAGAGAGGGGACACGGTGAGGGAGGCGGGGACGCGTCCCCCCGCGATGCCCATGGTGCCCCCGACTCCCAACTCCTGCGACAGGAGCAAAGCTGCACCCGGGAGCTCGCAGGCAAGGG
The DNA here is from genome assembly GCA_032466555.1 of Tinamus major. NCBI lineage: Eukaryota > Metazoa > Chordata > Aves > Tinamiformes > Tinamidae > Tinamus > Tinamus major. Next base: position 858,774 of record JASSRY010000042.1, on the reverse strand, counting down.
GACAGGGACACAGGGGACACACCTGGGGGCAGGTCTGGCGCGGGGCTGCGACACGGCGTCGGGGGGCCGGGGGACAGGCTGTGCGTGGGCGACTCCGGGAGGCTCTCGCTCGAGGACAGCGAGTGGTGGAGGCCGGAGGAGAAGCTGCGGCTGGTGTGCAGGACCGTCGACTGCTTGGAGATCTTCTTGAAAAGGGATTTCCTCCTTGGAAGGAAGCAAAGGCCATGGGAAGGGTGTCCGCGGGCAGGTTGGTCAGAAACAGCAGGAGCTGCTCTAAAGCCACAAACACCCTCAGCTTCTTTAAAGCCAGCAAACCTGCAGGTCTGCACAGCCAGTGCTGTTGGGACTATCCCTGAGCAGGCTACAACCTCCCACCTCCGGGCTCCAAGGTGTCCGAGAGCCGGAGCACCCAGCACGGCCCGGGGCACCAGGGGAACGTCACCCGAGGAGGCGGTTCCAGGATGCATTTCAGCTCCAAGACTCCCAGGAAAAGTGCCAGTTTGTCTCCGTTTGGTTCCACTCACCTGTCCTGGTTGTCCCTTTTCCTGCTCTTCTTACTCCTTCGGGCCATCCGAGTCTTGGAGCTGTTTTTCCGCGCAGGGCCGATTTTTATGGATGTATTCTCCAGGGCAGTGGTCCGCAGCGCCACTTTATTGCCGCTCTGAGAGGAAGAACACAGGTCATTGTAGCATGCTGCACACAAACAGCACGTTTTAACCTGAAACGTGGGCATCTCCCACCCCGCTGCCCGCAGAGGGGACGACGCGGCGAGCGCGGCTGCAGGGCAGCTCCGAGGGCATCCACAGGAAGCCAAGAGCCGCAGCCCGTCGGGGCTGCAGCGTCGCAGGTAAACGCACGGGACAGCCCGGGGAGAACTCCCCTCTTGCTGCTTCCCGGGCGCAGGAAGGTGCTTGGAGGAGCCGCTAGCCCGGATGCCCGGGCAGCTCCGCAGCGCTCAGAGCCGGGCGCCGGGAGCATCGTCTGTGGAGGAGAAGAGCCTCCGCTCCCGAGCTCTCCGGGCCCCCGCTCCCGTGCTAGGGATGGAGCTTCCCATCCTCTCCACAGCCAGGAGCTGTTGCTGCTCCAAGACTTGCTGGGCCTGATCCACACGTTGCGGGGCCACAGGCAGGAGCTGTGTTTAGAAAGCAGCGGCTGCGGAGAGCCGGGCAGGCTGCCTACCTTCAGCAGCAGCTCCACCACGTCCCTGTGGACTAAGCCCAGCACGGACTCCCCGTTCACGTGCGTGATGAGGTCACCCGCTCTCAGCCCCGCTTCCTGGGCTGGGCTCCCGTCTTCCACGCTCTGAAATTGAAGTGTGGGGACTCTGTTCAGACACGGCCGTGTCTATGGGCGTGCTGGGGCCGCGCGGCGCTGCCGTGTCACTTACCCACACCATGTGGTGCACGGCGTACACGTCGCTGTCGCCCATGTACACGCGGATGGCTCGCAGCGTGAAGCCGTACTTCTTGCCCGAGCTGTGGATGAGGATGGGGGGCCGCAGGCTGGTGATGGCGAGGGACGAGTCTCGGCTTGGGGACGAGTCACGGGACGACGGGTTGGAAGAGAGCGAGTGGGGGGAGATGGGGCTCATGAGGGCACCGCTGCTCAAGTCGTCTGCAAGGACGAGAAGAACGGGCTCATCCCGGGGGCCTCAGCACCACGGCCCCGGGAGACCCAATCCATTGCACGCAGTGCAGCGTGTGCTCAGCCCCATGGCAAGGGCACCAAACCCTCCCAGGCGGCTGCAGCACCCGCCCTGGGGCCAGGGAAAGCCCCACAGCAGCTGCTGAACAAACACAACAACCCACCAACCTGACGTGATGATGAGGGACAGGGCTGAGACAGAGGCAGACTTGGGCACTCGGCTGCCCGGTGAGACTCTCTGCTTGTCCGACACGTCCTTCTGGCTGCTCAGACGCCGGCTGCCGCCTGGCTCCAAGCCCCGGGGAGTGGAGTTCTTGGTGCCGGTGCTGTTGCTCCGGAGGCGGATGCGGTTCAGGCTGACGAGATCAGCTGTACAGAGGGGAGAAGGAAGGAGAAGTGAGATGGCTGAGGACACACACGGGGCAAACAGCGTCCTTCTGGACCTACAGCCAGACAGGACTGTGCAGAAGAGCTTGTGCACGTGGGGAAAGCAGCTCCACAGCAGCATCCGCACCCTACGCACCGGATAACGCCGAAGGCTTCACGGGTCCCCCCGCGTCGGGATCTCCCAGCACAAACGTGGGTCTCTCCGGCTTGGAAGGCGCCAGGCAGGGGCTTTCGTCTTCCGAGGAGAAGGCAAACTTGGGCATGGTCTCGAGGCTGTAGGTGCTGGTCAGAGCGGCAGGGCTGCGGCTGCGCTCGGGCTGGGTGTACGGCGTGGAGCTGCAGGACGTCCACGCGCGCAGCCTGCGTAGCGAGAGGAGGGCTCAGGACCCCGGCGGCCACGTGAGGCAGCTGCTCATGATTCACTGCCACGTGCTTGGACGTGTTCCACCGTGACCCTCTGGCAAGCTCACAGCAATGTGACAATTCCCTCAAACACCTCCGAGCTGCGTCCTCTCCAGCTCGCAGCACTCACCGGGTCTCTGGGACCACGGGGCGGCTCTTGTCCTCATCTCCCGAGCTCCTGTCCCATCGCTCTGTCCTGTCCTCTTTCTCCTCGCTGTGACTCCGTTCCGAGGATGAGAGGCTGAGGTTGGAGTGAGTTGCCAGGTATTCGGAGCTGCTGTAAACCTGAGGGAAAGGCCAGCAATTGGAAAGCAGCAGAAACCTGGGAGCAGCAGCAGACAGTGCTGCAGGATTCCTCTGGCTTCCAAGGGACAGTCAGCCAGGACAGCAAGGTGCGTGTCACCCACCAGCCTGTCTTTAGATCACAGAGGTCAGATTCAAATACCTTGCTGAAGCGATGGGAGCAGGAAGAGAACTGGCCAATCTCCACAGACGATTCCTCATCGTTGGTTTCTTCATCCTCTGAATCCAAGTGACGGTACCTCTCGGAGCGAGCTGAAAGCAAGGACCACAGAAATGCTGGCTGAGAGATTTGGAAACACAATTAAATTTTACGACCTAACCCAGGTTGTGAAACGACCAGCTTTATCCAAGAGATGTTCATCTCCTGCCAGAGCATCTGGCATGCAGCTGGAATAAAGGATGCACAGGGAGGGAAGGGAATGGATTTGGCCTCACTGTCAAAGTAGCTGGTGTCATCCTCTGACTCGAGCTGGGGGATGAATTCTGCCTTCTGCCGGAGCAGCCCGTTCCAGTCCAGGTGCAGGAAGAAGGAATGGTGCTTCACCTCGTGGGCACCGCCTGGCACGCAGAGGAAACGCGGGTTAGGAAGGACGTTGGCACAGCCCGAGGTGCCAGCTCCTGCTCTCAGCCCAAATGGCAAGGAAACACGTCATGTGGCCCCCTCTGCCCCACACAGCAAACGGCCTAGGACAGGATGGATCTGAAACCTGCACTAGCCTCTGGCTTCCCAGAGCAAACCCTGGCCAGCAAGGATCCAGTAACCTTAAAACGGCAGGACTTACTTTGGTTTCTGCAACACAAAAGCAAAAGCCTTGACATGAACTAGTTGTGTGCCAAGCACCTCCCAAACAGTGCTCAGCCCAGGCTCACGCAGCCATCTCAGGGGATGGCCCCACGCACGCCAAAGGCCGCAGCCCTGCCCGGCGTGGCGCGCCGGCCGCGCGTACCGGTGCCCAAGCGCTCGAGCGGGCACTGCCGCAGCAACCGTGTGATCAAGTCCTGAGCGTCGGCAGGAAGAGCCTCATCTCCTTCAGGCCATATGATTTCATCTGAAACAAAAGCGAAAACAAGTCCTGAGTCCTTCCTCTGCTGATAGCAGCAGGTTGGGCTAATACAGCTGGGTCAGAGTGCAGAAGGGAGAGTTGGCACCAGGCTGGGCACAGGAGTGACTTGCAGGCAAGAGGAGATCCACAAGGAACACTAGCAAAATAAAGTCAGCCTCCCAAATCAGCAAATCCAGGCTCAAAAACCATCAGTGACTTTAAACTGAGTCTCACACAAGGTGGCTGCAATAAAGTCTAATTAAGAGTGCTGGGAAGAGGATAAAACTTCCGTGGGTGCAAAACCAAGCAAGGAAACACTGAGCACGTAAAGGAAGGGGCAGGCTGGGCACAAAGGACAAATTAAGCAGGCAAACTGCTCCTGCGCGGCCAACACTCACCGCTGATGACCTGCCCGAAGAGCTCCTCGGGGGTGTCTCCAAAGAAGGGGACACAGCCCACCAGGAACTCGTACAGGATGATGCCCATAGCCCACCAGTCGACAGGCTTCCCGTAGCCCTGGATGAGGATGACTTCTGGCGCGATGTATTCCGGAGTGCCACACACCTGCATGGGAACAAGCAGCGCTGCCGATGCCTCCGCACCCTCCGCAGGAAGCCAAGGCCTCTGCAACAGGCCCGGGGTCTTTGCCACACGCCCCAGGCAGCCTGAATCCTTTGCCCTAAAGCTGTGAGTGCTCAGGCATCCTGGAAGTACCTGCTTGTCCATGAACTCCCGAGTGTCCTTCTCTATGTGCCCCTCGTACAGGTTCGTGGTCATATTCATCAGGCCAATCTTTGACAGACCAAAATCTGTGAGTTTTATGTGGCCCATGGAGGTGATCAGCAAACTGCAAGAGAAGACAGACGCACAGAGCTGCAGCTGGTCCTGAGCAGGACCTCCCCGCACCCCAACCCAGCTGGATGCAGGAATACAGAAGAAGGAAGGACATGGAAAACAGATCTTTAGACATCAGCATTCACTTCCCAAAACACAACTTCATTCCCCTTTATCTGCCCAGCTCAGCCCCATGCCCAGGCCTGCCCCACGTCCTCACTTGTCAGGTTTGAGGTCCCTGTGCACGATGCCGTAGTTGTGGAGATATTCCAGCGCGAGAACGGTCTCCGCAAAGTACATCTTGGCCATGTCCACGGGCAGCGGGCCCATGTTCTTCAGCAGCGTGGCGCAGTCCCCCCCTGCGGGAACACGGCTCCTCCTGAGCACGTGGGGCTCGGAAAAGGCAGAGAAGCCACCGGACAGGGTTATCCCAACTGCCCGACAAGCTGGCAGGGCTCCCAGCACCAAGGGAGACCCTCGCACCCCACCTCGGAGCAGCCGTCACCCATGGGCACTTGTGGGAAACCCTCTCCTAAGTGAGCAGCACCTCTACCACCTTCATCAGCGGTGGCGCTGGCACTCAGACATCATGAACGGTCTCTCCTTTGGCCTCAAGATTGGCCAGTGTCACCTTTCCCTCTCCCTGCTGCGGCCTCAAGCCCTGTCCTCACCTTCCACATACTCCATCACCATGCAGAGGTGCCGCTTCGTCTCGAAGGAGCAGAACATGCTGACCACGAAAGGGTTCTCCGCAAAGGTCAGGATGTCCCTCTCCACAAACACCTGCTGGATCTGGTTCCTCAGGATGAGGTTCTGCTTGTTAATTTTCTTTAAGGCAAAACGTTGCCGCGTCTCCCTGTGCCTCACCAGGTACACAGCTCTAGCGGAGAGAAAAACCACGTGGGCCTCAGAACGTGTCCTCCAATGTGCAGGACCCATCACATGGGACACATGGGACAGAGGAGGGCTGGCCATGTTTCCAGAGGAGCTGGCACTGCTGAGAACCGAGCAGTTCCCCCCACTCTTTGCTGCCGTGAGCAGCGCGGGCGCCGGGGCACGGCCCTCCCTCACTCACCCGTAGGCCCCGTTGCTGATGAGCTTGATGGTCTCGAAGTCGCCCTCGCAGGGCTTCCTCCGCGGAGCGGCGGCCGAAGGCTGGCTCTGAACGAGAGACACGGAGGGGCTGGACCGTCCCCCTGCCCGCGGGCGCTTTGCGCAGCGTGCGGCCCGTCCGCACACCCGCACACACGTGGTCTCCAACCGGACCGTGCCTGAGCCCACCCTGTCCATGAGCCCCACAGCAGAACACAGAGGTGCTTTGCAGACCACGGCCGAAGCCAAACCTGCCTCAGATGGGGCCGTTCCCTATGGTATGGCAGCAGCCAAGAGAGACTAGGGGTAGCTGTGGAATATTCCCCATAAAGACATCCCAGCGCCCACACATCCGCCACTTTCTTAGGAGAAGGATGATCCCAATGCTGCTCTTCCAGACTAAGCTAGCACACGCGCTGCTCTGCACACACAGGCTGAAATGACCCAGGACAAAGCTGGAGGAAGCGGGGGGAAATGCCAACAGTCCCGTGCTCACCTCACAGGTATCATCATTCTCCGGCGTGATAGTGTTCCCACTGTCAAAGTGATCCAGCTGGACCATTTCTGTAGGAGACAGTTATTACCTTCTTCTTCATGCTCAGCTCCCACAAAAATAATTTCCCAACAAGCTCTTTCACCCCAACCACCGAGATCTCCATGGGGATTTAGTTACATGCTTTGTTTGAGCTATTGTATGGAGAAAATCAGGTCACAGTGCTAAGAGGTTAAACATTTATATAATTCTCTTTTTCCATAGTCATTGCCATGTTCTTCAAGGATTACAGTTCCCCCAAGGCCTTGGCTTCCTATGGATTAAGTGTTCTTGAGATTAATCTACTTTGCTGAACATGTAGGAAGCAATAATGAGAACTGCTGGGTTGGAGACTTGGAGCTGCAGCCCAGACCATCCAGCACACGCCTGCAGCCTGGGGGGCACTGCAGCCTTAGCCTCCAGGTTCACAGGAATATTACATGTTGTTCAGGTATAATCCCTTGGCAGGTAATCAGTCACGGGCTGACAGACCCTTTGATCTCCCCTTTGGGAAGAAGGAACAAACTGGAGAAGAGGAGGGTGCCCAAGGAAGGTGCGGGGCTCAGCTTGGGAATCCAGGTCCTGCTGGGGACCCTTGCCCAAGCCCTCGGCTCAGCAACAAGCCCAAGAGCTTCCCTACCTTCCAGCGGGTCCTTGACTAGCCCCAGCTGGCTGATGATGTATCGGGGAATGTCCGTCTTTATTCCCTGGCCAACTTTAGCATGTCCCTCCGCAGCTTCCAGGAGATGATAGAATTCCTCAGGGTCAAACTCCTATACAAGGCGGGGGAAACAAAGTCAAGGACCAAGCCTGCCTCCACTTTGCACGGTTAAATCTGTTCTTAAATCTGGCTACTTTTAATTGGGGCATGGGCTTGGGATGCTCACAGGAGAAAGCTAAATACCCTGCTCCTTTTTCTAGCATCATGCCTCTAAGCTCAAAGAGTAGATAAAAAATGCAGCCCTAGGACCTGGCCTAGGAGAGAAGACCTTACAGAGACCGTGCTGGCAGGATGCTTTGGCACAACAGCTTCCTCCAGCTGTAGAAAATGCTGGAACTACTAGCCAGTTGGGCCTCAAAGAGAGCTCCATCAAATCTGCAACCACAGGATTTGGTATCAGATTTATCAAAGCATTTTAGAAATTAAATGTAACAGATTAAAAGCAGATAAGAAAACTTGTGAACAAGTTCACATCTCCACCCTCAACTGGGAAAATCCAGTCTCTCCAGGGAATGGCTGGAGTGCTGTGAATGAGCAATTCCCCACGGGACGCCGGTGCCGGCAGCTCCAAGCAGAGAAGTGCATTAACCACAGGAGCCACTGCCTCTTACCAGGCATTCCAGAAGGCGGGCAGGACGGGAGATTATTATCTGCAGCTTCCTCACCAGCTGGTCAATCAACTTCACTTCCTCGCTCTCGGAACGCTCCTGAGCCTGCAGAAGGGGAGGCAGAAGCTGTCAAACACCCCAGCTTGCCCCAAGCAGACGGGACTGGGCAGGGCCTGCCCCACACTCACGTCTCTGAGCATCTTCTCGAGTTTCTCCTGCAGCTCCATGAAGTAGCGGGAGGTGATGAGAGCCCCCTGGGACTTGGCCAGGCAGTCCCGGGCCAGCTCGATGATCTGGTGGTGGATGAAGCCCAGCACCCCGTCCGCCAGCGGCAGGATGCTGCTGGGGGAGAAGTTCCTAATAGTGTCCTGCAGCCGCTCCTCCATTTGGGCCGTGGCCTGCAAAGCAGAACACACGGTGACACCCGGGAACAGCACCCAAAACCACATTCAGGGCTTGGCCAACAGCACTGCGGATCGGGAACTGCCCGCTCCTGCAGCTCTATGTGGGTGCCCACCACGGGTTGCACTGGCCCATCTGGAACCGGGCATCCACCAGGAAGCCCCCCGTGATCTCCAGAGACCGTTGTTTGCAGGGCAATGTGGCTCTGCGATGATGCAGAACCATCTGTCCCTGTCTCCCCAGTTAGCTCCTGTGTCCCCAGCGCCCTGCGACACCCCTCACTATCTGTACGTTTTATTTTCCAGCACAGAGAAGTGATTTTTCTGGGGAAGAAGCTGTCAGAACGTGTTGGAGGCACGAGGGTGAGCTGTGCTCTGCAGGCCAGGCCGTTACCTTGGGGAAGCGCTCCTTGTAGACATGGTTCATCATCACGACCTCGTTATCAAACGTTCCGCTCGTTCTGCCGGGGCTGCGGAGGGAGGAGGGGGAAGACGCGGGTTGCATTATGAGATCTAAGTCATTTACAGCTATGCAAATAGTTACTGTCCCTGGAGAGTCACAATTTGCTCCGTCCTCACTGCTCTCCATCCCGAGTGTCACAGGCCGTTAGCGCACACGTGAGCTGAGCGCTCAGCCCCGTGCCAGCACTCCCAGCAGCATCCCTCTCCTAGCCCGCCGATCCGATGGGATCGGGAGCGCCCCGGGGCCTCGGAGCGCTCCCTCCGGACACGCTCTGCCTTCCCAACCCCAGCACTTCCCAGCTGCACCCCGGGCAGTCAGCTGTGGGGCTGTCAGCTCCAGGGAGCATGAACCTCCCGCGGAGCCGGGGCTCCAAGTGCACGGCACTAAAACCCAAGGTCACTTCGAATCCAGGTCTCTGGAGCTGAAAAGTTAATGCATGAGTCACTTCATTTTATACAGATAGCTCATCTTTTGCTTCCTCTCATGCTAGAATTTCTGCTTCAGTCCCTGCCATGATGTCAATATTATAGACAGCAACTACAAAGCCACTGGAAAGATGCCTAGACTGCAGCCAACTGCACCCAGGCACGTATTTGTAGACATCCTGAATTCCTGTATTTGCCTTTATGCAATTCGTTGGTGATAGCAGCAAAACAAACCAACCAAAAAACCCCAGTAACTAAATCCCCCCTTTCGCTCCAGCAGAAACGGGGATCTTCAGGGAAAAAAAAATGCTTTTCTCTCCCCTCCACGTGCCCTTACCTGACCCTGCCTCTCACTGGCCCGTGCCACAAGCAGTGGGTCTATAATCCCCTTACATAAAGCAAGTCACAGGAGCAGCCAGCAACCCATTAACCATGATATCATAAATACCACAATCAGAACCAGATCCAGCTCCCTGCCACTGAGAGGAGAGGCCTAACTCGGCACGGAAACTCCACTTTTGTTTTGTGCAAGTAACAGCAACCACAAAACTGGCGTCTCCTTGGTGAAACAGTCACAACCTGCAAAATCTGGCAGGTAGTTAATCTGGTTTTAATGAAATTTCAGTGGAGAACACACAAGGCCAGCAACAGCACTGCCTCTGTAAACAACAGTGAGTGTGAGCTACAAACAGGGTCTCTGAACATTTTGCAAAAGGCGAAAAAAAAATTAACTGCAACATTCCCCTGCAAAAAGCAAAAACTCCCTGTGTTTGACAGGTAGAAACTGGACCAGCGAATGCCCCTCGCTCAGGGCAAGGCCTTGAGGAGACAATGCAGCCCTCAGGGGTCTGTGGGTTCAGCCTGCAACACGCAGGCCCATGGATTGCAGTTGTCACCTCTGCTCTCTGGCCACCACTCTGCTCTGTCACCCACACGACCTGCACTGCTGGGGTCCCTGAGGAGGCCGTGCACCCACATGCAGGTCTTGTTCCGGAGAGGCAAAGGCTCAGCAGGGAAGGCAGCGCCTACAGATACACCCTCAGCTCTAATATAGGGAATGCCTCTCAATCCAAGCCCATAAAGAGGGTTTTTAATCTTTTAATGGCCGGGCAGGTTGGGAGCCTTGTTGCCAAGCCCCTGCCTCGGCCGCACACGCTGCAAGGACAGCTCATGGGGACACTCGGAGCAGATGCCACGACGTGGCCTGACCTGCGGGTCCCCTCATTGCTGGCGCCTTTGAGACCTCTCCAGAGGAGGCTGTAAAATGACCTTCTGGAACAAATTCCCGTTTCTCAAACCTCAGCCCAAGGAACCTGACTCTCAGAGGTCATCTTGTTTCCAGGAAAAAAAAAAAAAGCCACATCCGAGCAGGCAAGAAACTGCTGAAAAACAGGCTCTGACTAACGTGCATGAGGATCTACCCGACTCTCCCGTCATGGGAAAATCTGCATCAGGGTTCATCAGCGTCACGAGTCCGGCTGAGCAGGACCAGGACAAGCCGGGAACACTCAGGAGAGGGCAGAGCCCTTGGCACACGAGTGGCAGGGGCTGCATGCGGGACCCCCGGCAGCCCGCGCGGCTCCCGGCTCCGTGGGCGTCTCCGTACCTTAGGCTCCGGGATCGTGGGCGCAGGCAGGGCGAGTGCCGCCCCTCCTCGTCCGTGACGCTCTCCGTGCTGCGGAAATGCTTCGAGAGGAAATGCAGCTCATCGGCGGTGGGCTGGTACGGCAGCTGGTGCAGGCGCTCCTGGGAGGACGAAGACGACTGCAAAGAACCACAGAGGTGGCGAGTGAGGAGGCAGCGCCGGGGCAGCAGGGTGGAAAGCAGCAAGCCCTCTAGGAAAATACTCCTCGGAGCCTCTTGGCAGGCTGGAAACACTGACAGGCAGCGAGCGGAGCTGCTCTGCGCAGAGCTGCTGCGGTCAGTAATGTGCAAACGGAAAGTGACCCCAAACGACACGAGCTGAGGCGCCCCCAGCCCGCCCAGCTCAGCCCGCTCTGCCGACCCGGACCCTGCAGCATCCTCAGCAGCTCCTGCCCCGTCTCCCCTACCTGCGCACGAGGTGCTCCGAAAGGGACACGCAGCAAAGCTTTCATGCAAAAAAAGAACTGCTGCCATTAGCAATACTCTGTAGCTTTCTTAAAAGCACATTATGAAAACATGATGCAGCTAAAGCATGTGGTCAGCAGAGAAGCCCCTGAGAGGGGCTGTCTAGGAACCAGCACCGCAGATCCTAGGAGGCTTCTCCCAGGCTCTCCGCTGAAATCCAAGCGTTTCTGTTCTCAGAGCAAGGCTCACCGAGACAGTGGAGCTGGGGGTGTTAGTCCCATAGCCAGACGAGGGTAGCGAAGCCAGTGACCACCTTCTGCCATCAGCCCTGCAAGTGCAAACACAGGAATCACGCACAAGAAAAAACAGGTAAGTGCAAATAGAGAAATAACGTTGGAGAGAGAAGGATGGGAAAAAGACTCATGTTTGGCTCTAACAAGAAAGTCAGGGACAGCTCCAAAACCTCTTTTCCAAGCGGAGTGGAAATCAGGGAAATAAATGGTGATTCTGTGGAGTTCGTTTTCCCCAGAAAGGAAGGCAGTTGTGCAACCCCAGCGTGCAGGTGTCACCCCTCCAGTGAGCAGGGACCCGTCACAGGGCACTGCCTGGGCTCGGCAGGGTGACAAATCCTAAGGGATCCAGCAGCTCCTGCCTCATGCCAGCTCTGCCCTGATCTGCCACCAGCTGCGCTTGAATGGATCCATTTCAGAAGGCAAAAAAATGTGAGATTCTGATTTTTAATTAGAGCAAAATGTAGGCCTCTGGGACTCTGTCCTACAGAAATGGAGATCCCTAGAGCTGCGCTCACAGAGAACACGTACCCCCGGAGAGCAGAGGCAAGCAGTAAACAGGAAGGCCAACACTTAGACGTAGGCGAACGCTTCCTCTCGGATACGTGTTTAACGGACAGGTCAATGTCCAGGTCAAGACGAGGCCCTTCACCTCCCTGGGCTCTTTCCCATGCGACCAGAGCAATGAGAGCAGGGCCGTTCACGGGCCAAGGCCTGCAGAGCTGGCGAAGCACCGGCTCCTGCCCCATCCCCTGCACGTGGCCTTGCTATCTACAGGCCCCTTTTGGGCTCACTCTTTGCCCAGCAGTTTGGCTTTTCGCTCCGTTTCCAGCCCGGATATTAAACAGAACCCTCCAGCTTTTTTTCCCATGTGACCATCAACAGATTAATGTCATTCGGCTGCCCCTCCATGTGACATTAAACACAACGTCCTGGCATCTGCTCCTGCACGCGCACGCCAGCAGGGTTAAGGGAAGCAGGAAGATCTTCCATCCTTCCAGGCTCCGGGATGTCTGCTGAGGGGCTGCTTTGACTCTGGTGGGAACGTTTAGAGTGGGGCAGAATTCGGGGCTGAACTCGCAGCACCCAGAGCGTGACGGGAACAGAGCAGTTTGTGTTCAGGGAGCAGTGCCACAAACCCCACAGTGACACTGCAGCCAGCACAGCCTGGCCCGGCCTGCCCAGAGGTGCATGGAAGAGCGGGAGGGAGACGGCGCCGTGGGACAGATGTTCCATGTGGAAACAGCTCCCTGAAGCAGCCCCTCTGCCCACGGAGGCCCTGCTCCTGCCAGTACTTGCCTGTCAGTCCGAGGAGCATGGCTGGAGGGCAGCAGGAGGTCCCGGGCACGAGGACAGGGGCACCGTGGCAGAGGAAATAAAAACAGAACAGGAAACAGTGAAAAGGAGGACAGGGGAGAGCACTTGAGAACAAGGCAGCAGTTCCAGCTCATGGATTCTTCTGGCATTCTCCCGGGGACCAGCACAGCAACACAGCTCGCAAGCTCCAAGGAGCAAAGGGAAAGATGAAGCTAAAGCAAATAGTGGGGAGAGCTCTTGGGATCTTTGGACACCCTTCCATATCCTGTTCTGCTTCATAAAGGGATGCAGAAAAGCCCTCTGTCCCACTGCACTGGGAAAAGGCTCTTGGGCTGTTGACTGGCTCAGAAAACACAAGCCTGAAGGCCACGTCCACAAACACCATGTGAACATAATTCCTGCAGCTGGAAGCTCATCTGCTTCTAATTGCAGAGAGCCTCGTCCCATCGGAGAGAACTGCAAACGCCCCCGGAGCAGGGAGGGAGCCGGACTCACCTGCGAGCGAAGGGGAAGTTGGCGGAGGTGCTGGTGGAGAAGCTGCGTGGGCTGTCCAGGGGGCTGCTGCCGGCTGCGGGGAGACGGGCCCGGTGAGCGCGATCCCGCCCCGCGGCGCCTCCGTCGCATTCCAGAGCCGGGGGAAAACGGATTCCCAGACAACCCCTCTATTCCCTCCTGGAAAAGACACCCGCTCCCTACGGCCAGGAAGCGCCTGCCGGGGGTAACTGCCCGGTGCGGACAACGGGGCTCGCCGTGTCCGAGTCCCTGTCTCCCATGGCACGTTGCAATGGGCAAAACAAACGGAACAGATCCCGGATCACCAGAGGCTGCTGCCAGCCGAGAGCTGGCAGCGGGAAGGAGCACGAGAGCGGGATGGTGCCGCAGCCCAGCCGCGCTCCGAGCGGGGACTTCAACCTCCAGGCTCCTTGGGCTAAGCCTCCCAGCCCTGTTTTGGGGCACTTTCCAGAGCAAGTTTCCAAGAAGCCTCAGTTCCGAGGGATTTTGGCAGCCCATCTCCCCCTCAGTACCCTCCTTACCTGTAGGCACCGAGAGCGGGGAGAGAGGCCGCGAGAGGGTCGGGGACGGCGTTCCCACCACTAAGCTCTTCCTGTTGCTGCTCCGGCAGCTAGGGAGGAAAGAGGGAGAAGGAATTACGGAGTGGCAAAGCCAGGGGCTGGACACGCTCGGGGATGGGGGCTCGTCCTCAGCTCGCCCGGGTGACACCGAGGGGACAGCCAGGCCCGGCGCAGGGCACGCGGCTGCCCGGGAAGGGCCCGGCCCCGGGAAGCGCTGCCAGAGCAGGGCCCGCGTTGGCGCGTTTGGAGACAAGCCGTTTCGTCACGCTCCTACTTCTGGTTTTGGTAGCTGGGGAGGGAAGGCGCCTGTGGACGGTTGGGCAACGCTCAGGGGTCACAATAGAAAAAGGGATCTTGAAAGGGGAAGCGATGGAAATGCCAGGCTGGGTTAGGTCACAACATGGAAAATGCCCCCCGGTTCCTTCACACTTCGTTTTCCCCACGTTGCCCTGGAGAGGACAGTCAATCCCCTGTCCCCAGCCTCCGAACGCCTCCGCCTGAATTCTCCTTGCAGGAATTTCATTTCTGCTTTCCTTTGACCCCTTATGCAAGGAGCACAGTGGGGAGACCACTCACCACACGGAGATGCTGCAGACTAATTCCTGCAATATTTAAGCCCGGGTTTAAATGGGTTAAAGCACCACTGGGACATTTAAACTTCCTTTTGGTCTGCGGAGCGGGAAGCTGAGCCATGCTTCCCTGTATCTGTATTTTATCCACCCAGCCCTGCTCAGAAGCAAGGAAATGTGCCAGAGAAACCGGATTAGGGGAGATTTTTATAAATGTCAGATCAAGGCCACCGCCCCATGCAAACTGCAATACGCCCACGAGCCAAATTTAAATAAAGTAGGTCAAATTGCATTTCCTGTGTATTTGCTTCCTCGGGCTGCAAATTCTGCAGAGACGGGGTAGAATTTCCTTCCCAGGCTGGAAATGGAAACGTGCACGGATGCTCCCAATTAAAGGATTGTATTTAATGCGCTGTGGCGGCCCCGCACGCCCACGAGCTCCGCAGATCCCCGAGGATCCCCCCGGCCGCGGCATCCCGGGGGGACGGCGCGCGGGCAGCGCCAGGGACCTGCAAATGCTCCTTGCACTCGTTGTGGAGCTGCTGGAGAGAGGCCAGCGCAGGGCTACGAGGATGATGAGGGGCCTGGAACATCTGCCCTACAAGGAGAGGCTGAGGGAGCTGGGCCTGTTCAGCTGGAGAAGAGAAGGCTGAGA
>JASSRY010000042.1:822020-840059 GCA_032466555.1 Tinamus major | reverse complement strand
ATCCCATGCACCCCAGGGTGCTGGGGGGGTCCCCTGTTGTATGGGCCCTCCCCAACTCATGCACCCCAGGGTGCTGGGGGGTCCCCTTGTTGCATGGGCCCCCCCATCCCACGCACCCCAGGGTGCTGGGGGGGTCCCCTGTTGTATGGGCCCCCCCATCCCACGCACCCCAGGGTGCTGGGGGGTCCCCTTGTTGTATGGGCCCCCCCATCTCGGGCACCCCAGGGTGCTGGGGGGTCCCCTGCTGCAAGGGCCCTCCCCAATCCACACACCCCAGGGTCCTGGGGGGGTCCCCCTGTTCCATGCCCCCCGCCCGCAGCCTCAGCCCCCGCTCTCCTCTCGCCCCCCGAATCCCGGGATTCCCCCCTTGTCGCACACGCGCAGCCCCCGCGCCCGGGAGCGGAGCCTCCGCGCCCGCCGCCGCCCGGTCCCTCCCGCCGCCGCCGCCGCGGTACCTCTTGGAGCGCTGGAGCAGGGCGCCGGCCGCGCGCTGGGCCCGGTAACCGGGGGGCGCCGCGCCCCAGCAGCTCGGGTCCGACATGGGCGGCGGCGGCGCGGCCCGGCCCGGCCGCATCCACCCGGCACCGCCGCCGCCGCCGGGCGGGGCCTCCCGCCGCCTCCCGCGCGCGGCCCGGCCCTTCCCGCCCCGGCGGCGGGTCACGGGGCGCGGGGGGCGTTACCGTGGCGACGCGGCTGCACCCCGAAATGGAGGCCGGCGTCGCCATGGAGACGGGGCAGCTCCCCAAAATGGAGGCCGGGGGGGGGCAGCACCCCGAAATGGAGGGCGGTGTCGCCGTGGAGACGGGGTTGCACCCCCAAAATGGAGGCTGGGGTTGCCATGGAGATGGGGCAGCTCCCCAAAATGGAGGCCGGGGGGGGCAGCGGAGAGGGGGGCAGCACCCCGAAATGGAGGGCCGTGTCGCCATGGAGACAGGGTTGCACCCCCAAAATGGAGGCTGGGGGCAGCATCCCAAAATGGAGGCTGGGGGAGTGGGGAACAGCCAGGGTTGCCACGGAGACAGGGCTGCACCCCCAAATGGAGGCTGGGGTCGCCATGGAGATGGGGCAGCTACCCACAATGGAGGCTGGGGGCAGCGGCGGGAACAGCCAAGGTTACCATGGAGATGGGAGAGCACCCCAAAATGGAGGCTAGAGGGAGCAGGGGCAGAACAGCCAAGGTCACCATGGAGACGGGGCTGCACCCCAAAACGGAGGCCAGGGGCAGCAGGGAGAAGGGGGCAGCACCCCAAAATTGAAGCCATTTTCCACCATGCCACCTCCTTTTCCCCATTCCTCCTTTCTCAAGGTGTTCCCTGCTGCTTGTTCGCTTTTTAAGATCCCCTCCCAGGTCACCTCGCCACTGCCACCATTTTCTCACACGCTGCAAGACTCCGGCTGTCCCCTAAGGACGCCGGCCCCAGCGGGGACCCCCTCACACAGCCATGTCCAAGGAATCATAGTCTTCCCAACATCCTTCCAGGCCTTGGATCCCAGGGAAGGCTCTCCCTGGACGCCGTTGGGGTCCGTTTGCAACGGCGCCGCCATCACCGCGCGCTCCGGGCCACGTGTTTAACCTGTGGCAGCACGAGCAGAGACCTAGTGACACAAATCCTCGGCTCCGGCTGCCGGAGCAGCTTAGGTGCCGGAGCGCTGCCAGCATCGAGTGCTCCTTAGCTCCTGGCCTGGAATCACGTGCGGCACCAACAGATCCGGCAGCTTTTTCCTCACAAGAAACATTGCAAAAGGTCTCCATCCCGACGGACCGCTCCGAAACAGCGGACGCGCTTCCAGCACCCTGAGCTGCCCTGCGGAGCCTCCAAAGCGAGCGTGTTGCACCCCACCGCATGCAAAGCCGTTTGCTCCCCGGCTTTATTTCTTTATGCATTGGTAAAATCCTCCCAGTAGAAACAGTCTTTTGGTCCCCAAAACAGGGGCTGTGCCTGGGGCTCTCCCTTGTCCCCATGCTGACCCCGGAAGCGCCGGCGCGCTGCCGTTCCCGCCGAGGACAGCGGCCTCGCCGCGGGGACACAAACAACACTCGTTTTTCCATGATGCTTCCAACACGCGGCCTCGATGGCCGGAGACACAAGCGGGGAGGGCAGCGGGGTCTGGGCACCCGCTGCCAGGACAGGCACCCTGCGGAGCGTGGCATATCTCATAATTAACAGTCTGCTAATTACAGCCAAATGGCGTCCCTCCATGCAGGCCATGCCCGGGAGCCGTGTCCCCACGGATGCGGAGGGAAAGCACCACGGCCGCGCTGCTGCCCACGCTTCTCGCTCCACAGAGCGTCTCCCGCCTCGGTATCCCGCACGGAGCAAGGCGGGGAGCAGAGGCAATGCCCAGCCACGGCTACACGTCCCAAATCCCTGCACATTCCCATCTTTCCCGGCACAGTGGGAACACGCGGCAGGATGGAGCCGTCGGCCGGGCTCTGGTGCAGCCGCTGCACCTTGCACCCGGGGCAGAGCCCGGCGTTGCTGCGCGCTCACCGCGCTCTGGCACCGCTCCAACCCGCCGCCTGTCACCTGCCGCGGGAGCGCCCGGCCGCACGGAGCAAGGTCCAGAGCGCGGCCAGCGCCAGGGCCCCCATTTTGGGCGCTGCGCACGGACCGGCCCAGGCTGCCGTGCTCAACCCGCGTCCTTCCCCGCCGGGTCCCTCCTGCCCAGGGCTGTCCCGGAGCAGGTGCCGGCCGGGATCCCCCCGGGGCCGGCGGCGCGGCCGGGGCGCTCTTACCTGCAGGGGTGCAGGGTTAGTAACGGGCTGCAGGGGCTGCAGGGGCTCGGCAGGGTCGGGCTCTGGCTGCTCGCCGACAAGCTGCAAACGAGACGCGCCGGAGCGCAGTGAGCGCCCGGCCGGGGCACCGGAGCCGCACGGCCCGGGGGGGACAGGAGAGCGGGGTCTCGGGGACAACCGGGGTGACAACCGGGGCCGTGCAGGGCTGCAGGAGGGGGGACGCGGGCTGCGGATGCCGCAGCAGGAGGGTCCAGGGCGGGTTTGGGAACACGGAGGAGGAGGACTGGGGAGGGGAGGGATGCGCTGCCACCGCCCCGGAGCCCCCCGGGGGTCGCCGCCGGTGCCGGTAACGGCCCCGCACTCACTCCAAGGTCAGCGAGGGGATCTTGAGCCGGTCCCGCCGCGACTTCATCCCGCTGCCGCCGCCGCCGCCGCCGCCGCGGCACCCCCGCGCTGGGCGGCTCCCGCCGGGGCGCGGAGCTCGGCCCGCCCCCTCGGTTCCGCCCGGTTCCGGTGGGTCCGGCAGCCCCGGGGCTCACGCGGCTCCGCTGCCCCGACCCGGCCCGGCACGGCGGCGGCGCTCCCGGACGCAGCCCCGAGGAGGTCCCGGTGCGGCCCCAGCACGGCCACCGCGCGGCCCCGCTGCTGCTCTACCGGAGACCCAGCGCGACCCTGGCACAGCCCGGTGTGCCCCAAATACGGCCCCGGCACAGCCCAGTACAGCCCGGCACAGCCCCGCACACCTCCAGAGCACCGTTAATACAGTCGCAGCACGGCCACGGCACATGCCCAACACACCCTGAATGTGGTCCCGGTACAGCCGCAGCACGGCCCCACACACCCCAATACACAACCCCCCACAGCAGACCCTCCCCATTACAGCCACGATCCTCCCCAAACACCCCATAACACCAGCACACCCAGCACCGCCGGCTCACAACCTCAGCACCGCTTCCTGCTGGCCTCCCAGTACAGCCCAGTACAACCCCTCACACCCCAGCACAGCCTGATACATCCCAGAACACCCCAGCACAGCCTGGTACAGCCTGGCACTCCTCAGTACAGCCCAGGACACCCCAAGCACAACCCAGTACAACCCCTCACACCCCAGCACAGCCTGGTACATCCCAGGACGCCTCAGCACAGTCCAGAACACCCTAACACAGCCTGGTACAGCCCCTCACAGCCCAGGACACCTCAGTACAGCCCAGGACACCCTAATACACCCTAATACAGCCTGGTACAGCCCTTCACACCCCAGTACAGCCCAGGACACCCCAGTACAGCCCAGGACACCCCAGTACAGCCCAGGACACCCTAACACAGCCTGGTACAGCCCCTCACAGCCCAGCACAGCCCAGAACACCCTAACACAGCCTGGTACAGCCCTTCACACCCCAGTACAGCCCAGGACACCCCAGGACAGCCTGGCACACCTCAGTACAGCCCAGGACACCCCAGGACAGCCCAGGACACCCTAACACAGCCTGGTACAGCTCCTCACAGCCCAGCACAGCCCAGGACACCCCAGCACAGCCCAGGACACCCTAACACAGCCTGGTACAGCCCCTCACACCCCAGCACAGCCCAGTACAGCCCCTCACAGCTCAGCACAGCCAGTGCTCGCTCAGACCGTGGGTGCCAACCGTGGCGATGCCACCTCGCAGCGGGGCACACCGAGCCCCACAGCAGCACCGGACACCCCCAAGGGACGTCCCGCGCGGGGACACGCGGCAGGCCGCGGCCCTGGGCACCGCCGGGGAGCAGAGACCCGGCGCAGCTCGGCGCGGCGGTGCCGGCACTTACGCTCTTCCTCGGCGCGGCAGGCTCAGCTCCTTCTGCAGGGAGAAAAGGAAGGCGAGGGTGAGCGCGGGGCCAGCGGGTCCCCTCCACCCGCAGCATCCTGGGACCTGCTCCCCACATCCGTGCCATTCCCAGCGTGCGCTCGCACCCACGGGTGCTGGCGGCAGGAACATCCCAGCACCTTCCCTGCCGCCCTCCAGCACCTTGTCAGCACCTTCCCTGCCGCCCTGGACAGGCGGAGAGCGGCCCCCGCGCTCTCCCTGCTCCGGGAACGCTTCCCGCTGGAGCGGTTTGCTCCCGGGTGGCGCAAGGGGCCGAAGGGCAGCGCCGCGGGCAGGAACCTCGGCCCAAACCGCCCTCCCTGCGCCCGCCAGCCCCACATCATCCCCGCGGGGCTCGGAGGCGGCGCTTTGCCCACGCGGACGTGGGTCCCCGCGTGCCGTGCCACAAACCCCCGTGCCGGGTGCCACGGGGACGGCGGTGCAGCCGGCATTGCCATGGCAACGGGCGATCGGCACCCCCGGGACGTGGGTGCCCTCGGCAGCAGCGCCCAGGCTCCGGCTCTTGGCATCTGCGGAAAAGCGTCACCTGGGGCCGGTGCCCCGCGGTACCCGGGGGAAAACCGGAACCTTTCCCATTGCCGGGATGGCATCGCGGCTTGGGATGACTCCCTCCTGTCCCTGCAGCCGGAGCGCGCCGGGGCTCTTGGCACTGCAGAGAGCCGGGCACCGGCGCAGGCAGGAGCCCCCAGGCTCGTTTTGGCCTCCAAGGGGCTGTGCCCGTAGCCACAGCTAGAAGGACCCTGCGGCCACAGGGGATGCGAGTGTGGGGGGACAGGGCTGCTCGAGGGGTGACTCTGGGGACCCACCACTGAGTGACACCCGGCACGCGGTACCAAACACCCATCCAGCTCCGGGAGCCCCCGCTGGCACCCGTACCCCTGCTCAGCACCCACGTCCTGCCCAGGCGGCCCCGGCTCTGCCGCGCGCCCACCCGCAGCGCCCCGAGCGCCCCCGCATCCAGCCCGCTCCCGGGATCGGCTCCCCCTTATCCCGGGATTGGCTCCCCCTGCTCCTGGGATCAGCTCCCCCCGCTCCCGCTGCCCCCCGCATTGCGCACCCCGGCTCCCTCTCTGCGTCCCTGCCAGGCTCCGGGGATGGCACCCCCCATATCCCGGTACCGCCAGCATTACGGTACCTCCGGTATCCCAGCAACCTGCTACCACCCGCATCCCGATATCTCGGTATCCCCGAGCTCCCCGTATCCCGGCAATCTGCTCTCACCTGCAGGCCCCGGCGCCGCAGGATGCTGGACTCGTCCATGCCGGTGCTCCCGGTGCTCCCGGCGCTCCCGCTGCTCCCGCTGCGCCGCCCAGCGGTGCCACCGCGTCAGCTGATGCGCGTCAGCCCCGCGGCCCCGGTAAGGGGCGGCCCCGGCTCGGCACGGCCTGGCACGGCCTGGCACGGCACGGCGCAGCAGGATGCAACGCAGCAGCTCCCTGCACAGCCGGCACTGCGCTGCGTGCAGCAACCCACACTGCACAGCCGGCTACAGCCCGACATGGCACAGCGCAGAGCGCAACAGCCGGGCACAGCACAACCCCCAACTGCACAACCGGGTGCAATGTGCAACAGCTGGAATGGTGCAGGGTGCAACAGTCAGGCACTGCACAACCCCCAACTGCACAACCGGGTGCAATGTGCAACAGCTGGAATGGTGCAGGGTGCAACAGCCAGGCACTGCACAACCCCACAAAGCACAGCCGGGTGCAAAAGCCATCAGGCGGCACAGTACAGTGTGCAACAGCCGGGCACTGCACAACCCTGCAAAGCGCTGCCAGGTGCAATGTGCAACAGGCAGCATGGCACAGTGTGCAACAGCCGGGCACTGCACAGCCGGGTGCAACAGGCAGCATGGCACAGCATGCAACAGCCGGGCACTGCACAACCGGGCCCCGCACAGACAGGTGCAACGTGCAACAGGCAGCAGGGCACAGAATGCAACAGCCGGGCACTGCATAACCGGGCCCCGCACAGCCGGGTGCAACGTGCAACAGGCAGCAGGGCACAGCGTGCAACAGCCGGGCACTGCACAACCGGGCCCTGCACAGCCAGGTGCAACATGCAACAGGCAGCAGGGCACAGCATGCAACAGCCGGGCACTGCAAAACCAGGCCCCACACAACCGGGCCCCGCACAGCCAGGTGCAACATGCAACAGGCAGCACGGCACAGCGTGCAACAGCCGGGCACTGCACAACCGGGCCCTGCAAAGCCAGGTGCAACGTGCAACAGGCAGCACGGCACAGTGTGCAACAACCGGGCCCCGCACAGCCGGGCCCCGCACAGCCGCGCATGGGCCGATCCCGCAGCCCGGTGCCGCAGCCGGGGGCCGCAGCGTGGCCGGGCCGCGCGGCGTACAAGGGGCCGCTTTCTGCGGGGACAAGGGCGCTCTGTGCGCGGCCCGCGGTGCCAGCCGGCCCCTTTGTGCCGGGCCGCCCGCGCTGCCGCCGCCGCCGCTCACTGGGGCTTTGTTCGCCGGGACGCGCCGGGCGCCGCGGCCCCGACGTGCCCGAGGCCCCAGGCCGCCGCAGCAAGCGGCACCCGCGTGCATGCAGGGGTGCGCACACACGCAGCCAAAACCCCAACCTGCAACCCCCTCCCCGCCTTCCCTATTGCCGACGGTGCAAATAAGTCGGCGCAAGGTTTGCAAAAAAAAAACCCACACGCCTCTCGCGCGCAGCTTGCTCATCTCACCGGCGCGAGCTTGCGGCGAGCTTGCGGCGGAGGCCCCGCGCGGGGCCGGCCCCCCAGGCCCGGGCGACACCGGCGGGGGAATTTTCCGTCGCTTTCTCTTTTGCTTTTGGCAGGAGCGAGGTGCCTGGTGCCCCGGTGCGCGGCGCCCCGCGCCCCCCGCGCTTGGACACCCCGGGAGAGCAGCGGCCGCTGCGGAGGAAGCACCGGAGGCCTCCGAACCGCAGCCGGTGCCGTTTGCAGGGATCCTCTCCAAGCGTAGACCCCCGGCAAGGGCAGCGCTGAGGAAGGAGCCCTTCGGCCTCATCCTCCTCCTCGCCCAAGGAAACCCCGCGGCCGCCATGCGCTGGTGGCTGCCGCTGGCGCTGGCGGCGCTGAGCCGTAAGTGCCTCTGCGGTGCGCGCAGATCGCAGATAACTCCCGAGAACTTTCAATGGGCGATGCGGGGCTGATAAGGCGCCGAGCGCGCCGGGCCGGCTCGCTGGGGCGCACGGGAACCGCCGCGGAGGCGCTCGCAGCCCGCGGGGACCCGGGGGGCAGCGCGGACGGGGCGGGCGACGGCGGGGCCGGCTCGGGCACGTCCCTGCGGTCACGGTCCTGCTCACGCGGCCCCGCGCTCCTGTCCCCGCATTCACGGCCCTGCTCACCCGTTCCCACATTCCCATCCCTGTGGTCACAGTCCTGCTCACGCGGCCCCGTGCTCCTGTCCCTGCACTCCCGGCCCTGCTCACACGTCCCTGCTCGCACATCCCCACGCTCCCATCCCTGCGTTCACAGCCCCGCTCACATCCCTGCACTCCCGGACCCGCTCACCCAACCCCACATTCCCGTCCCTGCGCTCCCGGCCCCGCGCGCTCCGCAGGTGCCGCCGCCGAGCCCGGCCTCTCCTGCTACCGGCCCTGCGGCGCCCAGCGCTTCCTCTGCCGCTGGCCGCCCTGGGGCCCCCCCGGCAACACGAGCTACGAACTCACGCTCTGGTGAGCCAGGGACATGGCCCTGCGGGAGGACATGGGGACACGGGGGTGCAGAGGGCATCCCCATGGGAACCTAGGGAGACGGGGACAAGGAGAGCACCGCATCCCCGTGGGAATCTGGGGAGACGGGGACATGGAGAGCACCGCATCCC
Organism: Tinamus major; assembly: GCA_032466555.1. NCBI lineage: Eukaryota > Metazoa > Chordata > Aves > Tinamiformes > Tinamidae > Tinamus > Tinamus major. The sequence continues at coordinate 831,641 of JASSRY010000042.1, read as the reverse complement.
CACGGGAGCACCCGGGGCCATGGAGGGCTCCGCGTGGTGCCGGGAGTGCCCCCGCGCATGGGGACAGGGAAGGCTCCGCATCCCCGCGGGAGCCCCTGGGAACAGGGGGGCACTGCGGGATCCTCCGGGCACAGAGATACAGGCAGGCCCAGGGCAGGGGGGCTCACGTGCGCTCCCCGCAGGGCCGCCCGGCGCCTGTGGCCGCCGCTGCCGAAGCCGCGCGGCACCGAGGCGCTGCGCTTCTCGCCCGCCGACGTGGGGCAGGTGAGGCAGGGCGGCCGCGCGGTGCCACCGGCCGTGTGGTGCCATCGGCCGCACGGTGCCATCGGCCGCACGGTGCCACCGGCCAATGTCCCGCCGCCCGCAGGGCCGGTGCCACCGCGGCTTCGTGCAGCCCTCGGAGCGATGCAGCCGCGCGGAGCTGCTCCTGCCGCAGCCCGGCCCTCGGCAGGACGGTGCCGCCGGCCGCCCGCTGGCCCCGGAGGAGTCGCCCTGCGGCTACCGGCGGCAGGGGGAGCCCATCCCCGCGGCGTCCGGCCTGGAGGAGCCGGGGCTGCACCGGCCTCTCCTGCTCGCCCGGGAGGCCGCGGGTCTCCGGGGACAGGGAGACCTCGGGACGCTCCCGGAGGGGCCGGTGCCACTGTGAGCGGGGGACCCGCGCGGGAGCAGCGGGACGGGAGCGCCCGGCGTGGAGACCGCACGGGAACAGCGCGGGAACAGCGGGATGTGAGCGCCCAGCATGGAAACAGCGCGTGTCCAGCGTGGGATCAGTGGGATGCAAGCGTCCAGCACAGGAATAACGGGATGCCCAGCGCAGGAATGGCAGGATGGGGGCACCCAGCACCAGGGAGCCGCCGGCTCCAGGTCACGAGCCAAGACACGGACACTTTCGGGGGAAGCTCCTGGTTCCCAGGATTTGCCCATTAAACGCAATTCCCCCCGGAGCGGCCAAGCTGCGGATGCGCCCGGAGCGTCACCCACGGGTCCGGCCGCTCTCCCCTCGCCCCCGCGGGAGGGTTTTCCCTGGGGCGGCCGCGCTCCAAAGAACAGCGGAAAGAGGAAGCCGGGGCAGCCCCGGGCCGGGCAGCGCCGCCGTTTCCGCCCCGCCGGTGCCGCCCGCTCCGGGCGCCGCGGCCACGAGGTGGCACCAGCCGCGCGCGCCCCTCACCGCGGCCTCGGGCCGCTGTTTACGCCCGGCCGCTGTTTACGCCCGCGCGGGGTCACGCGGCAGCGAACGCGACCGGCCGGTCCTGCTGGGAGCCGGCGCGAGGCGGCGGGTTCAGGCCGGGATAGCGGCTCCAAATCCTGGTTTTGAACCGGCCGCGGGAGCAACAAGAGCCCCCCCGTCTTCCCCGAGCTGGTGCCAGCAAACGCTGCCTGAGAACGGGCAGCTCGTGACACAAGTGACACCAGGTCAACCAAAGCAGCAGCAGCAAGGGGAGCTTCCTGGTGCCCCGAGCGCACGTGGGGCTGGGGGAGGCTCTCGGACCCCAAACCCCTATTAAACAGCAGCGGGAACCCCCAGCCAGGGCCCCGGGATCATCCCACGGGAAGGGACACGGCCCTTATCAGTGCCCAGCTGGCACGGACGGGCTCCGCTCCGCAGGGTGGAGCTGAGGACGGTGCCGCTCGGGAGGCAGCACGGGGCTCCGGAGTCGCTTCCCACACGATCGGCACCTCTTTGCAAACACATTGACTGTTTTCCTGCTCTTTCCCAAGCAAAACCACCAGGAAAGCAGGACAAACCAGCCCCGGGGTGCTCCTACCTGCGCACCCGGCGCCGGCCGCTCCGAGCCGCCCGCGGAGCCGCACTCTCCAACGGGAGCCGGTCCTGCTCCCCGGGGGCTATCACCAAACTCCATCTCCCTTGGGAAGTGGCCACTTATCAGCAGCTCCCGAGCTCCGGCATTTCAGAGCAATTAGGCTCAGGTTTGTGGATGACCCAGCCCGGCACCTGGGTTAAGCTGCATCCAGCTGGAGGCCGATCCCTGGATAAAAACCGGGAGAAGCGAAAGCCCAACAAGCCCCAGCTCTGCCCGAGTGGCCCCTTGAGGTGCCTTTTTACTGCTCTGGGCTTTCCATGGACACACGGCAGCCGCGGGAAGCATCAGGAAGCTGCTGGAAAAGGCACGGGATGTGCCGGGTCTCAGCCAAAGCTGAAGTCTGAGGCAGCCAGGCCCAGTTTGTGACAGTGCCACGGAGCGAAGGGCACCTGAGCACAGCGGTGCTGCCACCAAGGCCACCGCGGGGACCAAGAGCGGCCGCGCGCAAGAGGCGTATCCCAGCCGGCCGCTTCCCTCCCTCCCGCCATTATCCCAGTGGATTTGATGGCGAGCGGGGCAGGAAAACGCTCGGCAGGTGCCGGCAAAGCCGGGAGCAAAGTCCCGTGGCGCGGGCACGGCGGCTCCCTGTTTGTGTGTCAACACGTCACGCACCGCGGCCGCCGCTGCCCCCGGCTGCTCCTTGGTTTGTTTTTTTGACCAAGCTGTTTCCTGGGAAAAGCCAAAAATATCCCCGCGGGTGACGGTGATCCGAGCGCGGCATCTCTGCGCCCGGGAGGGGACCCTGTTTTGCTGCTAAAAGCACCAATATTGGCCATTTTCCTGGGGGAATGTTTGCCTGTTTGGGAGGGATATTCACCTTTCCGGGTGTTTTTCCCAGAGTGAAACCCCCTGACGCTGCGGATTCGGTCCCCCCAAAGCCGGGCCAGGAGGGAGGGAGGATGCTGGAAGCGTTGCGCTGCCCTCGGACCCCTCTGCCCAGAGCCGCCTGTTTATCCATAGACATGTTTGTGAGCCGAGCGCCGCCGCTTCCAAAACAACCGGCAGAAGAGTCCGACGCGGTGGAAATTTTCCATTGTCGGAGGAAGCGGCGGGTAAACAAGCCAGGGAGCCGCGGGGCCGGCGCGCGGCGGCCAAGCGACCTCCGGAGCAAGGGCAGCGCCGCGGCCGCAAAACAAGGGGCCGCGTGCGAAGCCGGGAATAACAAGGCAGCGCGGAATGGGCAGGAGCTTCTCCTGCGCTTGGAGCCACTGGGATGCTGCTGGGAAAGGGGGCTTCCCGGGGGGGGAATGGGATGAGCGCCGGGATGCGCCAGCCGGGCAGCTCCGGCCGGAGCAGGATCCAACTGCAGCGGGTGAGGCAGGTGATGCCGGGAGCAGCGGGATTTGCTCATCCTGGGGGAAAAAAACACAAGCTGCGATTCCTGCTGAACCGGTGGGGAAAGCCCGCGAGGGCCGGGACGCGCGGGGCTCTGCCAAGCGGGGCCGGCGGTTTCGGTGGCGGCGCGGGCTGAGTCACCGGGTGGAGGAGCCGCACGCGGCCCGGCCCCCGCTGGGGCAAAAACCTTGGTTTAAAAGGGGCATTTTTAACCCCGGACCATCCCCTGCAGCGGCCGGGGCCGGCACCTGGCCCGGGGGCCCCGCTCCGGCTGGGAGGCGCTGCCGTTTTCCCGGAGCTGGAAGGGCTCCCGGGCTGGGAGGCGGCTGATCCCGGCCCCCGCCAGGCCACCCCGGCACATTCTGTCCCCGTCTCCGCGTGCCACCGCGCGTCCCTCCCGCGGCACCCGAGGACACGGCGGTGCCGCCGCCGCTCCGGGCCCGGAGCCCTTGGAAGCGCTTTCCAGGCGCTATAAATACCCCCCGCACTGTAATTGCATAACGGGGCCCACCGGGCTCCTCGTGTCCCACCGACCCCACGTGCTTCCCGAGTGGGCACCGCGCTCCAAAACACCCCGTGCGGGGAGCACGGAGACCCCGGCGGGACACGGGAGTGGGGCAGCAAAGGGGCAAAAGGGGGGCTGCAGCGGCTGGGCACACGTGGCCCCGCGGCACAGAGCCCAAGGGGGTGTTTTTACCCACCTGGAGTGACTTGGAGCACCAAGGGCCCCTCCTGTCCCCCCCATTGCCTTATATGAAACCTGGAGCACTCGGGACAGGGAAGAATTCCTGCTGCAAAAACATCTCCCCCCCTGCGGCCGCGTGGTGCCTCGGCCCGGTGCCCGCCGGCATCGGGTTCCCTGGCGGCGCACGGGCCTGTTCCCGGCCACGTGGATCCAGCCCGGCCCAAGGAAAACTGCCCTGGGCAGCCGGAGACAGCGACTTAATACGGAGACCCACGTGGGCTGCGGGAGCAGCTGGAGCGACACAGAGCCGGCAGCCAGGCAGGGTTAGGAGTTTATTGCCAACAAACTTCCCCAAAGCAAGTTGTACAAAAAGAAGAAGCAGAGAAGAGTCCTCGTCACAAAAAGTGGGCGCGGAAGAGCCCGCGGCGCTGCAGGGAGCGCCCGGCTCGCGGCAGAGCCCGGCAGCGCCAGCAGCGGCTCCGTGCGCCGGCCGCCGCCTCCTATGGCACCTGGATTGGGAATGCGGCCAAGCCGGGGTGCAGTGCCCCTGAGAACCGACCTCCACGTCCCGCTCACCCCAGCGCCGGCCGGGGTGGCGCCAGCCCTTGGTTCCGCTGGCCGCGCGCGGCGCCGGCAACGCGGCCGCGTCCGAGGCGGCCGCCGGGAACTCGGTGCTGCAGCGGCTCCGGTGTCGCTGCCGCCGCCTCTCGGGCACCGTGTCCCCCTTCCCGGGATCCCTGGGATCCCGGCGTGGTCACTCGTGGCTGCCGCGGCGCTCAGCAGGTCATGCAGCGCGGCCGCACGGCCTCCGACGGCGGGTTCGGATCAACCTGGAAAGGGAATTTGGGAGTCAGGGCCCAGAGCAGGGGACACATCCCACCCCCGGAGCCCCGGAGCAGGGTGGGCGGTTGTTACCTCCGAGTAGAGCGGAGGCGGTCGGAAGCGAAACTCCTGGATGTAGGCGAAGAAGGGCCCCTCCAGCGCGGAGCGGAGCTCGGGGCTCGGCAGCGCCAGGCTCTGCTCCGGCTCCGGGCTGGACACGACCTCCGAGTACTCGGGGGGAGCTGCGGAAGGAGCAGCGGCATCAGGAGGGAAATTCCCGCTCCGCGGAGGCGCCGGGCGGCGTGTCCCGAGCGCCCGGTTGCGGCAGCGGAGCCGCGAGGCCGGCGCTCACCCTCCGGCCGCTCCGGGATGCTGCTCAGCCACTCCATGTGGGCGCTGCACTGGCTGCTCACGCTGGACGTGCGGCTCCCGAACGGGTGCAGCGGGATGGTGCCGATGACGAGCGGCAGCTCCAGGATCAGCTTGGAGCTGCCGGGAATATCCACGCAGACCTGCGGAGATGGGACACGAGCCCAGTGAGGAGACACTGCCCTTTGCCCCATGCAGAGAGGCAGGAACCTCCTGGCGCTGCCGGGGAGGGATGCGGAGAGCGGAACCCGCGATAGCCGGCCCTGCCGGCGTGATTTAAGCTGGGGACAAAGCGGCTTTTCTTGCAAGCAGGGGTGTGACAAGCGCATCCGCGCGAGCTCCCTCACCTTCAGGGAATATTCCACCTGGATGATGCGGCAGTGGAGGATGGAAGGCCCCACCGGGGGGATCTTCAGCGCCCGCCCGTGCCACACTTCCCTCTTCCCGGCCGCGATGGAGTCGCCGACCATGCTGGTCACCACCAGCTTCTTCTGCTTCTTGGCGCCCCGCGCGACGAAGGTCTGAGTCTGGATGATGGCGGCCTTGGGCACGACGGCTCGGCTGGTGCCGTTGTCGATCTCGGCGAAGATCGGGATGACTTCGCCTGCCGGCACAGACACGTTGCAGGAGGGATTCCCGGGGAGCTGCCCAGGATGCTCTCCAAACCCTGGCAAATCCGGCAGGAGCTCGGCCCGGAGGAGGCTGCCCACCTCGGCCGGGTCTCCAAAACCCTCCAAGCTGCCCCGTTTCCCACCCAGGGCTCCCTGGAGCCCAAGCTCCCTCCTGGCGGGGTTTTCCCGTCGCTCCCGCGCGTTGTCTCACCGGGGGTGTAGCCTTTTCGGTCAATCTTGGCGGTCACGGACACCTGCCCGCGGTTGCAATACCAGGCACGGGCAAACTTCTCCTTGGCACCCGCCTGCGGAGCCTGGAGAAAGGGCCGGATTAGGGACCACACCAGCCCCTCCCCAGCAACAACCCCTGCCCGGGGACACCCACTCGGGCACCCTATGCGAGAGTCCCTGCGTGGGATGGACGTTTAAGACCCACGAGGCCTTTGCTTCCTTCAGCATCCGGCCCGGGAATGCCGGAGGGCACGAGTTATGGAGGGCAGCACCCCGATTTCTCGTGCCCACCCCGACACGGTGCAACAGGGCACAGGGGACGCGCGGGGGACGCGCTCACCAGCAGGGCGGGCGTGTTGATGTCGATGGGCTCGATGACGGTGAACTCCTTCTTGGCCTTCTTCACGGTGGCCCAGGGCCGGTGCAGCTTGGCCTTCACCCAGTAGCGCACGTTGCCGTGCTTGCCCTCGAAGGAGGTGGCCAGGGTCCTGTCGAGGCGGCGGGGCTCAGCGTTTTCCGTCCCTGTCCCCTTCCCACCGCAAGAGGCTCCCTCCCCGCTGGCACCGAAAAGGGGGAACTTACTCGGGGAGCTGGAAGGTGAAGGGGAACTCGTGCCTTCCCGCGGGCAGGACGGTGACTTCGCCGCTGTCTGTGGGCAGAGCACACGGGAGGTGCCGCTCGCTCCGTGCGCGGCTCCGGCACGGGGCGGCCGCGCTCCCTGCCCCGCGGGACGCGTCCGTCGCGTCCTCCCGGAGGGCCCGGGTGCCGCTCGTGCAGACCAGGCTGCACGCGGGCAGGGTGCCCCATGCGCCCAGTCTCTGGGGAGGCCGGTCCCTGGGTGCCCCCAGCACCCGATATCGGAGATGCTGGAGCCCCCGCTGCACCCGTTCACCCGGGTGCTCTGCGCTGCTGATCCCTAGGGTGCTCCATCCCAACGTCCCACATCCCAGGGGTGCTGGCACGTCCCCTGCACCCAGAGCCAACATCCCCCATCCCAGGGGTGCCAGCGCGTCCCTCGTCCCCTGATCCAACATCCCCCATCCCGGGGGTGGTGGCGCATCCCCTGCGCCCAGACCCAACGTCCCCCATCCCGGGGGTGCCGGCGCGTCCCTTGTCCCCTGATCCAACATCCCCCATCCTGGGGGTGCCAGCGCGTCCCTTGTCCCCTGATCCAACGTCCCCCATCCCCGGGGCGCCGGCGCGTCCCTTGTCCCCAAATCCAACATCCCCCATCCTGGGGGTGCCGGCGCGTCCCTCGTCCCCTGATCCAACGTCCCCCATCCCGGGGGCACCGGTATGTCCTTTGTCCCCTGATCCAACGTCCCCCATCCCGGAGGTGCCGGCGCGTCCCCCGCGCGCAGTCCCCGGGGATCCGGTGCCGCCGCAGCCCGTCCCGGGGCGCCGGGCGCTCCCTCGCGCTCGGGCGCGGCGGGGCTGTCCCCGCGCTGTCCCCGCGGTACCTGCGGGCGCCAGCAGCGTGTCGCGGTGGCTCAGGAACTCCAGCTGCTCGCTGTAGCTCTGCGTGTAGGCGCTGCTGGAGCCGGCGCTCCGCGCCTCGCTCCAGTGCACGCGCGCGGCGCCCAGCGCGCGCAGCCGCAGCGGGCCCAGGCGCGCGGCCGCCGCCAGCTCCAGCAGCACCCGGCCCCGCACGGCCTGGCCCGGCCGGAACGCGCCCGCCGCGCCCGCCTCGCCGCCCTCCAGCACCACGAGGAAGCGCTTGAGCCGCTCCAGGAACATGGCGCCTCCACACGACTACGGGAACTGCGACCGCCGCCGCCGCCGCCGCTTTATGGCCCGGGGGCGGCCCCGCGGGCCGGGCCGGGGCGGGACCCGCTGCTGCCCCCGCCCCGCCCGGCGGCTCCGGCCCGGCCCGGTCCGGCCCGGCCGCTGCCGCGGGTCGTTCCTGCTGCTGCGGCCCGCGCCGTCCCGAGGGGCCGCGCTGCCCCTTCCCGCGCCGGCTGCAGGACCAGCCATAGAGCCTGCTGAGCCCCTATAGCCCTGCCTATAGCCTGTGCTCATCTATAGAGCCTGCTGAGCCCCTATATAGGTATATAGCCCTACCTTGAGCCTGTACCCATCCTATAGAGCCTGCTGTGCACCTATAGTCCTGCCTGTAGCCCCGCTCTTACAGCCTGTACCCGTCCTATAGAGCCTGCTGTGCCCCTATAGCCCTGCCTATAGCCTGTGCCTGTCCTATAGAGCCTGCTGAGCCCCTATAGCCCTGCCTATAGCCCCGCTCCTACATCCTGTGCCCATAGTGCCTGCTGTGCCCCTATAGCCCTACCTATAGCCTGTGCCCATCTATAGAGCCTGCTGTTCCCCTATAGTCCTGCCTATAGCCCATTCTACAGCACCCACCACGCTCCTATAGCCCAGCCCTGCTCCCATAGGGTGTTTCCAGCACCCGCTCCAAGGATCCAACCCAGTCGCCCATCCGTCCCTGCTCCCACAGCCCATCCCGCTCCTACAGCCCGTCACCATTCCCTCGGCTCCCTGCAGTCCCAGGGGTCGGGATGTGCATCCCCGCTCCTGCGGCATCCGCATCCCTGCTCCGTGCCCGCAGCTGCCCGGCCCGCGGGCCGCGCGGAGCCGCTTTGAACCGCGGCCACGAATGGTGTCCATGAACCGCATCCATGAATCGTGTCCGCCCGCATGGGAGCGTCTGCAACTCGTCAGCCCCATCTAGAGCCCGCACGGACCACAAAATCCCACAGGAATCCGGGTGTCCTCCCCTTGCCTGCCCCAGTGGGGCTGTTCCCGCTGCCATCACCGCACGCTCCGGCACCCGGCACCCAACAGGGAACAGCCAGGACCCCATCCCAGCGGGAAGCCACGGGCGGATCCTGGCTCCTGGCCACGGCAAAGCGGTGCCAAACAAGCGCAAAGGACCCCGGCAGGATCAGAGCGGCTCATCCTCGCGCAGCAGAGCCCAGCAACGTGTGGCGGGACAGATGGTGCCAGCGTCGCTCCCAAGAGAAAACAAATATTTGCCGAGTGCTGAGTGCTCTTGCCACACTTGAGCGGCGACGCTGCGGTGCGCGCGGCGGGGAGCAAACGGAGCACGAGGCCGAGCACAGGACCGTGTCCCGCGGGACGCCCTTACCGGGGACGAGCTGGCAGCGGCGGTGCAGGAAGGTCTGGCTCGCGCTGTGGTTGCAGTAGACGGTGTTGAGCCCCACGCTGTGGCTCTCGAGCCAGCGCACGGCGGCGCGGCCGCGCGCGCACACCTGCAGCGCCCGCAGGCGCAGGGCGCCGCGCAGCTCCAGCCGCACGCGGCCCCGCAGCAGCTCCCCGGCGCGGCGGGCGCCGCTGCCCTCCAGCTCCACCGCCAAGCTCCGCACCCGCCCCGGCGGCAGCATCGCCCTGCGGAGGGGGACAAGAGCAAAGGCTGCTCCCAAATGCCCTGTTTTATCCCCGACGGATGCGCTGAGGTGGAGAAGGGGACGGCGACGTGCGTGTTTTTAATCTGCACGGGAAATCCGCGGCTTCGCCTTATCTCGGCAGTGCAGCCTGCAGTGCCGCACGCCGGGACGTGCCCGCGGCGCCGTCGCCAGGGTGGGGGCCGCGCTGGCAGCCGCCCCACGGGCCACGCGGAGCCGGGGGACACGGGGACGGTTGTGCTCAGCCCCCGGGCCGGGCTCTCCCGGTGTCGCAGCCTCCCGAATCACAGAATCACAGAATCACAGAATGCTGAAGGTTGGAAGGGACCTCTAGAGATCATCTAGTCCAACCCCTGCACACGCAG
>JASSRY010000042.1:808668-821920 GCA_032466555.1 Tinamus major | reverse complement strand
TCTGGGCAGCCTGTTCCAGTGCTCTGGCACCCTCACTGGGAAGAAATTTTTCCTTAAGTTCCTGTGGAACTTTTGGTACTTCAAAGGGGAGCTCCCGAAGGGGAGCCCGTGGCTCTGGAGGGCAGTTTGCTCCAGGCTGGCACGTGTGAAGCGCAGGGCCCTGCGGCTGCCCGCGTCGCTGCCGCGTGTCCCCATGGAGCCGCCCCGCGCAGGGACAGGTCCCTCCCGCGCAGGAGATGCAGCCCGGGGGGTTCCGCGGCATCGGCGCGAGCTGCGGCCGGCCCACGGGACCTGCGTCCCCCGTGCGGAGCCGGGGACCCTCCATGGCCTCGGAGGGAGGGAGGGACCATCCCGCCCTCTTTAAAACACCTGGGTGCGGATAATGCCAGCTCAGCACTCAGGAAATCCACGGGCGCTACCAGCCCTTCCGAAACACTCCGCTCATCCGTGGGGAAAGCGCCCGCTCATCCCCACCGGGAGAGCTCCCGCTCGCCCGCTGCTCCGGGCTCAGCCCCTGGCACCAGATCCAGGGAATGGGGGCAGCCCCAGGGCCCCCCTCTGCCTCCCACCTCTCTGCCTTTTCCCCCGCTCTTCCTAAGAGCACTCCGTGTGTCCCGCAACCCTGACACCTGGTTTTGCTCCATCTTCCCATGTTTATTCTTGCTGCCTCAACACCCTGTTGTGTTCTCATCCCGCTCCTGAAATAAACGTTCCCGGGAATAGCACACAGACGGACACAGCAGGGCACAGGGACGGTTAAGGAGAGGTGTTTAGTGGCAGACCCAGCACAGGGAGTCCCTCCAGCGCGCCCAGCACGCGGCTCGCTTGGCTCTCGCTGCGGGCTGTAAACGGAGAGGCCGCAGCGCCGAGGGACACGCGGCGCGCGAGGGCCCAGCCGTCGGCAAACGGAGGCAACGCCGGGGAGTTGCTTAACGCCTCTGTCTGAATCCCAGCGCGCCCTCCTTGCATTCAAATCCTCGCCGTCCTTCCTGACAAATGCGACTGCAAAAACAAAACAAACTGCAAGTAAAGGCGGTTCAGGCCACTGGTTTATGTCCCAGAAAACACTCGCGTCACCCAAATATTTTAAACATTGCCACGTGACGGCAGGGAGCACCCGCGGCTGGCGCAGGCCCAGGCGGCTGCTGGGAGGGACCCGCTGTCCAGGTCCCCTCCCTGTGAGGTGGCAGTGGCAGCGGCTCCTGCCTCCTTTTTCTGCTTTGCACTTGCAGGGACCAAACTCTTTTTCCGGACAGACTCCAACACAGGAACGTGCTGCCCTGTCGCTGTGTCTCCATCCTCCCCACAGCCCTGCTGCCCCGCGGCCTCCGCCTGCACTCGTGGCCTGGGACGGTGTGGCCAGAGCTGCCGCTCCCGGGCTTCACCGGGCAGCAAAGCACCGCGGAGGGGACACGGGGACATGGGAGGGACACGGGGGGACGGGGGGGACACATGGGGGACACGGGGACACGCGGGGACGGGGGGTACACACGGGGGACACGGGAGATGCGGGGGCACGGGGGACACGGGGACACGGGGGGACATGGAGGAGACACGGGGGACACGGAGGGGACACGAGGGACACACGCGGACACGGGCGATGCGGGGACACGGGGGACATGGGGACACGGAGGGGACACGGGGGACACGGCGGGGCCCCGGGGGGGGACACGCGGACCCGGAGACACGGGCGATGCGGGGGCCCGGGGGACCCGGAGGGGACACGGGGGACACGGAGGGGACACGGGGGGGACACGTGGACAAGGAGACACGGGCGATGCGGGGACACGGAGGGGACCCGGGGACACGGAGGGGACACGGAGCACACGGGGGGGACACGGGGGCCGCCGGGGCCGCCCCGCTGGACACGGGGCGGGAGGCCGGGCCGGGCCCGTCGCCATGGAGACGCGGCGGGCGCTGCGCGCTCCCGGCACCCCCCGCGCGCGGCCGGCACCCGGAAGCGTTGCCATGGCGGCGGGCGGCCTGGTGGCCGTGCTCGAGTCCTACCGCGGCCGCGACCGCGCCGTGAGTGGCGGGGGGGAAGCGGCGGCGGCGGCGGCGGCGCGGGGAGGCCGCGCGCTCACCGCGCTCTGCCCGCAGGTCCGCGCGCTCGGCTACGGCTGCCAGCTGGCGGGCGGCGCGCTGGCGGCGGCGGCGCCGGGCGCGGGGCTGCCCGCGGGCCTGCTGGCCGCGGCGGCGCAGCTGAGCCAGTGCCGCACCGTGCTGCGCCTCTTCGACGACCTCGCCATGCTCAGCTACAGCCGCAGCTACGGGCTGGGGCCCAAGGTGAGCGGCGGCCGCCCCGCCAGAGGGGCCGCGGTGCTGGGAAGGCCGCGCTGAGCGGGCGCCGTCTCCGCAGGACGAGGACGGCGCCGTGCGGGCGCTCTCGGTGCTCGTCAACGTGGCCGACCAGCTGTACTACCCGTGCGAGCACGTGGCGTGGGCCGCCGACGCCGGCGTGCTGCGCGGCAGCTCGCACGCCTGGTGGGCGCTCAGCACCGCGCTCTGGGCGCTCTCCCTGCTGCTGGGCCTGCTGCGGTAAGAACGGCCGGAGCCGGGGCCGGGGCCGGCACCGAGCGCGTCCTCCCGCGGCACGAGGACACCGGCGGCGCCCGCCCGCCGTGACGCCGCTCTCCCTTCCAGATCGCTGCGAGTTCTGCTGCAGCTGAGACGGAGCACGAGGCAGCGCGCGGGGTACGGCCGCTCGCCTTCGCCGCGAGCGATTTAACCCGAGCGTTTCCCACTCAGAATAACTACTACTATCGCTATCCTGTAGTCTCCTAACACTGCGATTTTTATTTCCAACAGTAACTCTGCGTCTTCGAGGCAAAAGCAAATGAGAGCCCAGGTGAAGGCTGAAGTCCTGAGCATCGTCGGCAGGCTGGCGGATCTCTGCAACGCCATCCACTGGCTGCCCCCAGGGTTTCTGTGGGCCGGCCGGTTTCCTCCGTGGTTAGTCGGTCTGTTTGGGACCGTATCTTCCCTGATTAGTATCTACCAGGCATCTGCAGGGAGAAATTCCGGGGCTGAGTGATCCATAGGCTTCAGGAATCCATTTTCTACATGGAAAAAGCCATGCGTGTTGTAAGCAGGGTATGTTTTAATTTTTCTAGGTGCCAATGGTTGTGATTCTGGGCATCCCATAATTGAAACTGGGATCACGATCCCTTTTACAGAGAGGATGGATTAGGGTTAAAATAGTTCTAATGGCTTTTCATGACACTAAGTTCTTTGAGGCGAATGCTCTGAAAATTATGCAATCTCATCGGGGAAAATTAGGTTATGGGTAAGAGATGTGGCCACAGTTCTGTTACGCAAAACTTGGGCAAGAGACATAGAGCTTCTGAGAGATTCTTAAGCTCCAGACTCAGCGCTTGAGGCCTCATCAGAAACCGACAGGTGACCTGAATCCCGGAGGATTCTCCAGCAGATATTTGGGTTTTTGAGGCCACCCCAGCTACCCCACGGCAACAGCAGCAAGTGGCCGAGGGAGGTGGGTTCTGGCCGTGGCAGTTCAGTTTCTTTGGAAGTGACGTGGGAAAGGAACAGCCACCGCTACCAACCTCTTGCTGAGCTTCCTTGCAGTCAGTGTTACCGTGTAAGGAGAAACGGGAGACGTCAGGACGTCGGACCTTGAGCTGTGCCTTGACAGAGGGCCACGGGGTGGAGCCCTTCCACCAGCCTCCGCGGGACGTTTTCATAAAGCAGCAAATGTATTAATCACCTTCCGCGGAAGGGATCAAACAACCGCAGAGAGGAGTTTCACAATCGGATTCCAAGCTGTGCCAATAATAAATGAGCCGAATGTTCCACAGGTGGCCTTGAGCGCGCGTTGCAGCTGATAACGGGGGACCCGCTCTTGAGCTGGCCGTGGAAAGTTCCAAACTGTTCCCGGGGCAACAAAAGCCGTTTGTGCTGCGTTGGCTAAACGCGCGCGAGGGAAGCGGCGAGCGCCTGCGCTCGGGCTGCTTCATTCAGAGCCCCAACTACTTTGAGTTGCCTAAAAATGCATTTTTTGAAGCAGTTCCACTTAGCCTGCGCAGCGCTCATGTTCCGTGTGGCTTTATAACAGCCAGTCTGCCCCTCCTAGCCAGGGCTGGGCTTGATTTTTATTATTTTTTAGTATTTTGGCAAGGAGAAGGGGGACTCGGCCACTACCTTGCTGCACAGAGGGGGCCCGGGCCCTCGTACTTTTTGTCCCTTGCGCTGTTCTCGCTTCCCTGCTTGGCTGCAGGAGGGAGCGGTGCTCCCGCTGGGGGGGAAGCTGCTTCTTGCCGCGCTATCGCGACAGCGACATCGCGACAGCGACATCGGGGGTCCCCCGGGGGTGGAGGGGGTGTTGCGGAGCGGCGCATGCGCGCTGCCGGCCCCGCGGTCCCATTCACAAAAGAGCGAGCCGAGGGCGCTGCGGGCGCTGATTGGCTGCGGCCCGGCTGCGTCACGCGGGGGGGCGTGGCCGGCGGCGGGGAGGCCACGCGGCGGCGGGGGCGGCGGCGCAGAGCGCGGCGGCAGCGCCCGGTCCCGGTCCCGGTCCCGGTCCCGGTCCGGACTCCTCCGCGTCCCCCCGTCCGAAGCGACCTCCTATCGGGGCCACCGCGCGCGGGGGCCGGCTCTGCCCCGCGATGTCCGTGAGCAGCCACGAGACCCGCAAGTCGCGCTCGAGCTCGGGCTCCATGAACATCCAGCTCTTCCACAAGCCGGGCCACGCCGAGAGCCTCCTCACGCAGCTGAACCTGCTGCGGCAGCGGCGCCTCTTCACGGACGTGGTGCTGCGCGCCGGGGCGCGCGCCTTCCCGTGCCACCGCGCCGTGCTCGCCGCCTGCAGCCGCTACTTCGACGCCATGTTCGGCGGCGGCCTCAAGGAGAGCCGGGACGCCGAGGTGAACTTCCACGACTCGCTGCACCCCGAGGTGCTGGAGCTGCTGCTGGACTACGCCTACTCGGCGCGTGTGCTCATCAACGAGGAGAACGCTGAGTCCTTGCTCGAGGCGGGCGACATGCTGCAGTTCCACGACGTGCGGGACGCGTCGGCCGACTTCCTGGAGAAGAACCTCTACCCCGGCAACTGCTTGAACATGCTGCTGCTGTCGGACGCGCACTGCTGCCAGCGGCTGCTGGAGCTCTCCTGGAGGATGGCCCTGGCCAACTTCACCTCCCTCTGCAAGACCGAAGACTTCCTGAGGCTGCCCAAGGCCAAGCTGCTCGCGCTGGTGGAGAGCGAAGAGCTGGAGGTGGAGGACGAGACCGTGGTGTACGAAGCTGTCCTGGGCTGGATCCGCTACGACCTGCCCCGGCGCCACGAGGACCTGCCGGAGCTGCTGCGCTCCGTGCGCCTGGCGCTGCTGCCCGAGCCCTACCTGCGGAAGCGGGTGGCCTGCGAGAAGCTGGTGACGAGCCACAAGCTGGGCGAGGAGATCGTGGCTGACGCGGTGCGGTGCAAGATGAGGCTGCTGCAGAACGACGGCCTCGTCACGGGCTGCTGCGCCCGGCCCCGCAAGGTCAGCCAGGCCCTGCTGCTGCTCGGCGGCCAGACGTTCATGTGCGACAAGATCTACGTGCTGGACCGCAAAACGAGCGAGATCATCCCCCGCGCCGACATCCCCAGCCCTCGCAAGGAGTGCAGCGCCTGCGCCATCGGCTGCAAGGTCTACATCACGGGCGGCAAAGGCTCCGAGAACGGCGCCTCCAAGGACGTCTGGGTTTACGACACCCTCCACGACGAGTGGGCCAAGGCCGCTCCGATGCTGGTGGCCCGCTTTGGCCACGGCTCCGCGGAGCTGGACCACTGCCTCTACGTGGTGGGGGGCCACACGGCCGGCAGCGGCGCCTTCCCGGCCTCCCCGTCCGTGTCGCTCAAGCAAGTGGAGCACTACGACCCGCAGCTGGACAAGTGGTCCCTGGTGGCGCCGCTGCGGGAGGGCGTCAGCAACGCGGCCGTGGTGGGCGCCGGGATGAAGCTCTTCGTTTTCGGTGGCACCAGCGCCAACCAGGAGAAGCTGCCCAAGGTGCAGTGCTTCGACCCGGGCCAGAACCGCTGGACGGTGCCCGCCAGCTGCCCCCGGCCCTGGCGCTACACGGCGGCCGCCGTCGTGGGCAGCCACATCCTCGTCCTCGGCGGGGACACGGAGTTCTCGGCCAGCTCCGCGTACCGCTTCCACAGCGACAGCTTCCAGTGGTCCAAGTTCGGGGACGTGGCCGCCAAGCGCATCAGCTGCCGGGCCGTCACCTCGGGCAACAGGCTGTACGTGGTGGGGGGCTACTGCGGCGCCCAGCGCTGCAAAACGCTGGACTGCTACGACCCGGCGTCCGAGACGTGGAGCAGCGTCACCACGGTGCCCTACTCGCTCATCCCCACGGCCTTCGTCAGCACCTGGAAGTACCTGTCCGCGTGAGCTGCGGCCGTGCAGGTAAAGAGCCGCGTCCCCGGCAGGGATACAGGGAGTCTGGGCCCGGAGCTCTGTCCTTGCCGCTGCCCCAGGGTTAAAGCCGGTGGTGTGGATGTAAGTGCATCCTTGTTGGAGCTGTCCTGGAGCAGCCCCGTGCCGACGCGGGCTGCAGGAACGCGCTGCCGGGCCGGCAGTTTGAGACCTCCAACCTGCAGGAGTCTCCTTAGGCGCTCACACGCTGCGGGAGACGATAAGTATAAATAACAGAACATAAAACCCGACGTGGAGCCCTGGCAGCGCGTCTCGGCCCGCGCGAGGATTTTGGGGAATGCTCCCCGGGAGCGGGATCGGGTGTCCCGGTCCGGAGCGCGCGCCAGGCGCCGGCCGGGGCCGCGGCTGCTTTTAGCACAGCCCTGTCCCCTGGTGCCACCGCGCGTCTGCCAGCGTCCCAAATAGCAGCCACCGTCCTGGGGGGCGCCAGGGCTGGTGCCAGGACAGATTACAGCTGGGATGTGGTCCCAGCGTGGTATGAAATTGCATTTTCGAGACAAGCCCTGTCTACATATAAACACAGGGTTTCTCCGTCTTAATTATTCTCTGGCCCCTTGCTTGCCATTTCTTTTCTGCTACGCAGCAATTAATTTTTTTAAAAGTTTGCAACTGAAATTAGGCCTTTCTAGAGACTCTTGGCAGCAAAGAGGCCGGTGAATCACAGATCCCCGGGGTGGGGGGATTATTCTTTTTCCCTTAGGAGAGATCTAGTACCCAAATGAATGTTTGACGCAGTGAAAGCTTCTGTTAACACCTCCAGACAACTCCTGGCTCTGTGCACAGAGTGAAGGGGAGGGAAGGAAGGAGCAATTCCCCAGTAACAGATTCCAAGGCCTTTGGGTTTAAGGCACCTTATTCATAGCACTCTCTTCTGCACTACAGGTTTCACATCCGATTCTGCCAGGGTCTTCCTTCCCCAAGGATCCCGACCGAAGACCTGGGCAGCAGGGGAGCCTCCCGTCTACCTGGCAAGTCCGGGAACCTCCACGCCTGGATGTTCCCCGTGCAGGGATCTTATCCGCAGGGATCTTATCCGCAGGGATCCCGTCACAGCTTCAGGTTTGAACTGCTTTGAAATGCGGTGGGGGGAGACGCTGGAGAGGCCCCCGTGGACTAGCAGCTTGTGCTGTCCCTGGAGACTGCAGGAGTTTCCAAATTTTCCATGAACTCACGTGATGCCAGAGCAGGAGCTGGAGGAACTTGTTAATCCTTTCCTTTATTGTTTTCTGCTTTGAATGGCGCTTACCAGGACGAGGAGAGGAAGCTCCAGCTCGCCCGCGGGTCTGGGCTCTGCTGCTCCCTGCGTCTCCGTGACTCGGAGCACAGGCAGCACCAGAGGCAGTTGCCCAAAGTCTCCTAACGCTTGACAGTTACTTGCCCGTGGGCTGGTTCTGTGTGTTTTTATACAGCAGTTGCGTGTGTTTATTACTCACCCTGGAGCTGCTTCAGTAAATCTGAATAAAATCTCCCGTGTGCCCTGCCTGGTCTGTGCGCTCAGGCTGCAGCCCGCGCTCAGGATAACGTTGAGCTGCAGAGTCCAAACCTTCCTCTGCGCAGAGGGGCTCACGTCGTCCCCCACTGCTGTCACCCAGGGCTCAGGGGAAGCTCGGGTGCTTTGACAGGCACCCCAGCCTGTTTCTCCGTTCTCAGCCCTTAGCTGCTCCCGTTTTCCTCATTCCAGAGGAATGGATCGAGCTGCAGCTTCTCGGGGAGGGCTGGGTGCTCCGGGCCCTGCTGCGGGTGAGGAGGAGGGAGAGCGGCTGGGAAAGGGCATCCCTATGGAAGGGGGCGGTGGGAGGAACCGGCACGGGCAGAAGGAACAGGCGCTGCAACGCGCTCAGATGCACCCAACACAGCACACGGTTCAACACCCGGTTCAACACACAATTCGGGTGTGATCCGCACAATGGGACAAAGCCGTGACGAGAAGCCGGCAGGAAGCGCCTTTATCCCTGTCAGCAGGAAGCTGCTTCTCCCTTTTCAAATCTCCGGCTAATCTCAAGGGTCGGACAAAGTCCAGCGTTCCCGGAGGAGCCGCGCGGTCCCGCGGCCGTTGGAGCAGCCGCTGTTTTGTTGATGCTGCCGAGCGATGGGCGCTGGCTCCCGGCCACGGCCGCCCTGTGCGCGGGGACAAAGTTGCTTCTGGCAGCGTCAAGGTCTCCGTCTGCTGCTGTTCCCGACGCGGGGGCGGCACCGGCTCCCGCTCCCGGCGTTTTCGGCAGTGCCAGGGAAGGAGGGTCCCTGATGAAGCCTCCGCAGGCACCAGGGAATCGTTTCCTCATTGCAGCCGTTCCTGGAGCAAACTGCTCCGCAGGGAGAAGCAGCTCTGGAAAAGCAGCACACCCGGGCTCGGCTCCTCGTTGCTCCCTGCTCCTGGCAACCAGGAGCTGCTTTTTGTTGTCTTCATCCTCCCGTCACCTGGCGGAAAGGCCCGGCCGGTCTCTCCGGCTCCTCCGAGCAGGAACCAGTTCCCAGGTGCAGAGAGCGGCTCCCGGGGAAAACCAGACACCTTTTCCTGGGGCAAGCGCGGCTGCGGGCCCGGCGCGCGCAGCACAGACCTGTTTTCCCAGTCAGACATTTCTGAGCGCTGATCCAACCCCGCCTCGGTGCCGGGGCCGGACCGCGGAGGCTGCCGGAGCTGCAGCTCGGGATGGGGGGAACGGGAGAGAAGCCCTCCCGGATTGACACCATCCCCTTGGGCTCCCAGCAGAGCCCAAAACGGGATCTCCTGCTTGTGCAGGAAAGCTGCCAGGCTTCCATTCCCATGGGGATGCGCGGCTCCCATGGAGTCGGGGGATTCCCACGTCTGTGCGATGAGGTCTGGGTTTGACTACGCCAACGGCGACGCAGGGACCCGCGCGCGTCATCCCCACGGCCCCGGGTCCCGCTCCTGGCTCCGGGGCAGCCTCCCGCGGGCAGGGCCGGGACGAGAAGGGACATTTCTTTGGGATATGAAAGGAAAAAATCCTCTCCCTGTGTAACCGCATCCAAACCACCCCGGCCCGATGCGCCGGCGTCCTGTGTCCTCCCACCGGGCAGGACAAGGTTCTCCCAGGCTTCCCGGGGCTCAGAGCCCCAATCCAAGCGTGACTTGGCTTTTCCATGGTGCTGCTCCTGTCCTGCAGCGCCTGCTGGCCCCACAGAACGGGGAAACGTTCGGAGCATCGGGAGAGCCACCGCTCCCTGCGGCGCTCCAGGGACACGGCCACTCAGTGCCAGCCCAGCAAGACAGAGGGGACAACCTGGAAGTGTCACCCGGACCCAGCAGCCTGGATTTCGGGTGAGGGGACCACCTGGAAGCATCACCCAGACCCGGCAACCTGGATTCGGGGCGGAGGGGACAACCTGGAAGCGTCACCTGGACCTGGCAGCCTGGATTTGGGGCGGAGGGGACAACCTGGAAGCGTCACCTGGACGCTGCAGCCTGGATTCCCAGTGGCCGCCGCTCAGCGGTCCCGGCTGCCGGGGTACGGAGGGGAGCAGAGTCCTTCTCCCCTCTCCGCTGGAGCAGCCGGAGCTGCTGACTGCAAGAAGCAGCACCAAGTGAACCGCGACGCTCCCTTCCCCATGACAGCGGTCGTGGATCATCGGTGTGTCCGCGGTGCTCCCACAAGGACCCGGGCGCTGCTGGTCTCAGTGCCACGCGGTGGCCGCGCGAGCGAGCCGAGGCGCCGCACCGCGCGGTCGCTGCGCCCGTGGGCTCGGATCCGTGCGCGGAGCAGCTCAGGATGCCCCCGGGGCGCCGGAAGGGCAGCTCGAGGGGGTTCCCTGCTCCCTGCAAAGCAAATCCCTGCGCGTTCCCGGTCCGGCTGCTCCACACCCCAGCGCTGCCGGCTCCGACACGGCCTGGTTGATCTCCGGCCGCGGCAGCCAACGCCGCGGGTTTCGCACAGGACGGAGCCGCACAGCGTGAATGGTTGGCCCATCTCCGGGATGGGAAAACAGGGCGGATTGGAGTCACAGGAGGGAGGGAAGGGAAAGGCAAAACCCAGCGCATTCCCGCTCCGGAGCAGCCGATATTCCCTGCGCGTTTGTCCTCCAGCAGCTGCATCCCGGACGCCGCATGGGAACCGGCAGCCACATGAAAGAGGAAGGTTCAGCAGGAGCCGGTCATCGCCCATGGCCTCGGCGTGACTCACCCCAACAGAAGGAATGTGCTTTGGGTTTCGGGTTAATTATCTGCAGATTTGAACTGAGACAAGGCAGGGTGGAGCTGCTGCTCTGAAGACACCGCGGCGGCCCCGGGATCACAGCCGCGCGGTGACAACAGCGTCACCCAGGGACGGTCGCACACCCGCAACGGCTGTTGCACAGGCAGAGCAGACACCCCCACGCTGCCGCGGGCAGGGCAGAGCTTTAGCAAAGGCAAATTCTGCCCCGGAATTAAACCTGCCCCTGCGGAGCCGGCGCTGCAGCTGGACAGGGAACCCTCTCGGCCACGCTCCTCCCTGCTCCCGCCGCATCCAGGCTCCCGGCCTTCCCGAGCCGCTTCCCATCGCTCCGGGCACCGTCGGGGCTGCAGGGGCTCCGTGCAGCCGGGGAGCAGCTGCTTTGATTCCCGCTCCTGCTGCAGAACGTTTGGAGACGAACACGGAGAACTGCGTTTCCAAACAGGGAGCGCCGGAGGAGCGCGGAGGCAGTGACCTCCAGCGGCCGCTGCCGCTCGGCTCCGCGGAAGCTGGAGCACAGGCAGCAGATCCCAGACATCCCCCCTTGGAACGCAAATAAAATCCTCATGCCGTTTAAAACTCCCTCCTCAAAAACATCAGCCTTGCTTCCTATAGAGATCAAAGCACTGTAAGCACCAGCGTCCCAAGAACCAAATTTTAAATTATACACTGGAAAACTAGTGAAAAAAGTATCTTCCAATTCAGAGCTGCAGCCTGGGCCAAGAGGATTTCACTGGAATCCGCCCGGCATTTCTCAGCCTCCAACTCCCGAAGAGCCTGGAGCCGGCAGGAAGGCTCTGGAATCCCCAACGGCTGCACAGATGGATCCCGGCTGCATCCCCGGCGCTGTCCCAGCCGCAACAGCCCGAGCCCGGCCCGGTGCTGCCGGGAGGATGAACGCCCCTCTCCAAGCCTATCCGAGCCCTGGATCTCCCGCTCTTTCCCTGGTTTTCCATCTGCTCCCATCTCCAGGACTATCCGAGGTTGCGGCGTCCGGGCTCTCTCGTTAGCGAGCCACAAACGAGGGTTTTTGGAGGAAATGCAGTTTGCTGGCTCTGCAGAGCAGCGGTGACGGTGACAGCGAGGGCTGCCCGCGCACCGGCAGGGAAGGTCCCATTCCCGTTACCCCTGTTCCGAATGGGAACCGATGCCGTCCGGGACGGCCCGGCAGGACCTGCCTGCCCAGGGGAGCCGCTTTGCTCAGCTCCCCCTTCCCTGCACCCGGCTCATCCTTGGAATGGGACCGGCACCCGCCACTTACTTCATCCCGCGCCGTCCTCCTCTCCGGACGCGTCTCGGCTCCGTTCACGCAGCGGGTTAGTCCTGTCCAGGGTAGAACATGAGAAACACATGAGATCTGTGATCCTCACATGATGTGATTCTCACATGAGAACTGATCCTCCGTGCAAACGGTCAGTCCAAAGGGAAGGACAAAGAAAACCTCGCCAGGCGCTCAGTTTTTAACCTTTTTTTTTTATTGCTAGAGGTTGGTTTCAGTCCTATTGCAGCTCTGAAATCCTTCAGTGGAGAAACATTGCAATCATTGTAAAAATCATCATTTGGTGTGCTAAGATCAAGTTTACAATTAATCAAGAGTGCACAATTCAACAAAATATTAACATTTCACCATCAACTTTACAAATAAAATAAGGACTACAAAGATGTTACTATTGAGTATCAACAGTAAAGGAACTATTTACAATGTTTACATCCTAACAAAAAAACCCCCAAACACTTCCCCAACAAAATGTTCAATTTAAGCACAAACCATGATTACTCATTAAATCTTTCAGTGCAAGGTGGGCCTAGAAACCAGACCTAAGACTGATCCTAACGAAGAGGGTTCACGACGCATGCGACGACACCACCGGGATTTCCGTCCAGGGACAAACACGGCGGGGATTTGACATAAGCTTTTCTAAAGTGCTCCAATTGCTTTTAGTACAAAAATATAAAACGCTGATTTATAAACATGGCACGAGCGGTGTGTGACGCCGGAGGCGGCGTCGGGGCCCCCGGGACGCTGGGTCTGGCCGTGCAGGGGCAGGGGGGGCTCTGCTTTTACCTGCTCAGGAAGAGGCTGATGCAGGAGGGCAAATCCGCAGGCTGGCGCCAAGGGGAGTTTTCCCGTGTGTTTTCTTGAGGGGGAAGACAACAAACTGCTCCAAATCCCCTCGCACAGGGGAACTGCCAGCAGCACCAGGGAGCCCCCGGGCTGAGCAACCCAACGGAGAGGAGAAACCAACCAGGGCTTTTTTTTAGCTAATTTTTGACTTTTGTTGCAAACGTGAATGGCAACCGCCAAGTTTCACGAGCGCAGGACGGGCTACGGACTACGCAGAGACACGGAACCGCCGGCAAAGGACGCGGAGCCGGTCCCATCCGCGCGGGAGCCGGTCCCATCCGCGCGGGCGGCACCGAGGCCGCGGGGACGCGTCGAGCGGGTCCGGTCTGTGCGCGGGGCGGCCCCGGGGGCGTCACCGCGCGCGGCTCTGGGACACGCAGGGACCTTCCGTGCAAACCGGGCGGGAAGGAGCACAGGAAACCCGGGCACAAACCTACCGACCAGCACCGCGATATTCAACACGGATACGTCCAGCTCCAAGGCTGTGACACGGAGCAAGGCAGGTCACAGCTCGCGCTCCG